>OY720429.1:112891582-113213688 GCA_963082735.1 Pocota personata
GGTGTTTCCAGTAATTTTATAGGGGAAACAATTAATTCCTTTGATTTATTTGGCAACACATGGTCGTCCATTTCTTTACAGTCATTTTCATTATCCGACGAATATTGTAGGACACTCCAGTAATTGAAGTTTGGATATTTTTTTAACTTCGAGCCATTTTTGGAAGCGACTTAAGTGTTTTCCCTGAGGCCAAAAGGTTTTCCTCGATATTTGAGGATCCCGCGCATTTAATAATTTTGTATGGATTTACTGAAAAGCTTTAAGACAAAGTACGGTTCATAGATCGATGCGTATAGCATTGATCGGTAGGAGTGGATAAAGGTATTATTTCAGATATTTGGGATGATTTGGGAGTGGGATTTATAATGTTTATAGTTCCCTCTTTACATTTCCAAATTACAATAATTAATATTATTGTTGCTATTGTTATGTATAGTATTATGCCTGTTACTAGATAATGAGTATGAACAGTTTGTATTTTTTTAATCTGTTTATTATTTTCCAAATATGTATAGTTGAATTTACTTTAACATCTGGTTCGGTTAAATTGATTTGAAAAACTGGTGGCAGTGGCTAATAATTCATTATTTCTTTGGATATATATCTTTGATTGCCAACATTTGTTGAACAATTTTCATGTATTATAACTTCCTTTCAGATATTTAGTCTGATTTTCTCATTCGTTAATAACTTGATCTTTATAATTATCAAGAAATATGAAATTTTCATTAATCTGTTACATAATTACATTTGATTTTTTTAAATAAATATAATTTACATTCATTTCACAAATTAATTGTGGAATGTGTAATTCGTTTGATAATTTTACAATTTGAATTGGTTTACTGTGACGTCTCGGATAATATACGAATTATTTTTTTTCCTTTTAGCACAGATAATAAACTACCCAGATGTCGCACGACCATATAAAAAAATTAAGCATATTTTTGTCCTGGCAGACGACGTCCTGGCAGACAGAGAGGTTTCAGAATGAGTACCACAAATAAAGCTTTTTCTTTTTCCTCACTCCGTTCGCTCGTGTGGGAAAAGTTCTTTTTCTCATCGTGTGTTGTGACATGAAAACGAACGAGGTGATGAAGTGTAAAGGGGTATGCGGGAAGGGGCATGAAGATGCATGACGGTGTGATTTCCATACCACCGCAGCAAAAAAATAAATTTTCATGAATGGAAGTTTTGTAAACGCGTATGCGTTGTATATGAAAAGGTGTAACTGAAGGGCGGGAAAAGTCAATCATTTCGTTGCACTTTGTGATGAAAAGTAGACGAAAGTTACAAAATATAAAAGTGCGTGATTTGTGCATCCAGATTTTATATGGAGTATAGATCGTATATCCATTCCTCGACCATTATATTCATTCCTTTTCAGGACGTTTCTTGTTGTTTGAGGAGTCACATCTATTTTATCTGAGGTTTTTAGTTTACCGGCGATTACAGGAGCACTTTGATGAGGATCTTCTTCGATACTTCGTATCAAACGCCTCTCCGTATGACTGTATATCTTCTTTGGACGGCCAGATCTTGGTTTATTATGTATTGTTTTTGTTTTATTAAATTTTTCAAACACGTATTGAATAGAAGAACGAGGTCTCTTAACAATTTTTGCTATATCTCCCAGAGACTTTCCTTCTTTTCTCAGTTGAATAATAATTTTCTTATTTGCCAAAGGGATTTGCGCATTTTTGTCATCCATTTTCTTTTCTTTTGAAAAAAACTAAATAACTTAACTGAAATGCAATTGAAAATATTAAAACTTACGAAAAAACCAAGCAATACTCGACCACACACCTTACATTGCCAATTGTAACAAAAGAATGGCATTTGTACGGAGACTTTTTTCTCTATTTAACGATCTTAGCGAATGATCGTCAACATAACGGTACTCATAGTGCACGTGAATTCTTGGAATTTTGTAAAAAGACGAGAAGGAAAACATATTCTCTTTCCGTGTTGCCACTTTAGCTTTAAAGTTAAACGGTACAATGTTTTTGGCAAAACTATAAAAATTAGTCCCCTGTACGAAGACTTTTTTGACTATGTGTACATATATGTGCAAATGGTTGGGCTTATGTTGTGTGCTTGTTATTTTGCCTGTATGTATGTACCTTATTTTCAGCACTTGATTAAATAAAGATCGAAGTTCTGTTTTCTTGTTGAGAGAGTGAACGCTGAAGCAGATTTGTTGTACTTTATTTTTGTGGCATGGGGGATGGGGTGGGTAATTGATTTATTGCTTGGTATTGATCAAAATATTGTACTAAGACATTTTCGAAGCTCATTCTATCTGAGAGTACAAAAAAATACAAAAGGAGAAGTGGATTTCGCAGTGCATTTTTTTCCGTTCGTCTTCCGGATACAACTTTTTACGGGATCAGCTTGGACTACACTTGCCGCACCCCTCTTCATTACATAGGTGGATTAAGATTAAAAGTCTGTCACCTGGAATAAATAGAAATGTTCTAGAGGAAACAAAGAAAATAACTTCGACATTATCACCAAAAGAAAAAGATGTAGTGATTATATTTGATGAGATGAGCCTTCAAACGAATCTAACCTACAATAAATTCAAAGATGAAATTGAAGGTTTTGTTGATTACGGAAGGAATCAGAGATCTAATATATGCGCTAAGTCTGTGTGCGTTTTTATGATTCGGAGTGTGTGCGTGAATTTTAAGCAAGTTTTATATCATGCCGTTTGTCCAAGCAATATACCTATGAAACAACTTGAGATTGAGGTATATAATTGTCTTGATATATGCGCGGAGCTGAAACTAACCGTTAGAGCTATTTGCTGTGATCAAGGACCAACAAATCGTAGTCTATATAGTAAACTTAATCTAAATGAAGAAAACTTTAACTTTACTTACAAAAATAATTCCATATATGGAATGTATGATATTCCTCATCTTACAAAGAGTATTCGGAACAACTTACTTAAATTCAATTTGACCACTTTTGATGGAATTGTAATTGGAAGGTAATTGAATACGTTTATAACACAGAAAAAAGTAAAGCTACTGAGTTTCAGAAAATGAACGTGAAGTTGGCTGCATAAGTTCTAAGCAGATCTGTAGCCTGCGGCATTGAAGCTTTAATAAAACTCAACAAATTTCCAAGTCATGTAGCCCAGTTTGCCAAATGTACAGCTGAATTTATAAAAAAATAGATCGACTTTTCGATCTATTAAATGGAAAACCGGCACTTATATGGAATGATCAAAATATGCATTTTATACAAGAAATGAAGGATTATATATTAAACATTGAACCCACAAACGCAAGAAATAGATCATTCTGTTTCAAAGGCTTGGACTTAACTATAGAAAGCGTTTTAACAATAAGAGACACACTATTCATGGATCATAATGATTTATATTACATTTATGTAAGCAAATTTAATCAAGATCCGTTAGAGAACTTATTTGGTAAAATAAGAGCGCGGAATATTAATAAAAGTAATCCAAGTGTTTCCGAATTTAACTCCCTGCTGGCCAAAGTTATATCGATAAAATTTTTATTCAAATCGAAATGTTCCAACTGCGAAGAAAACGATTCGGAATATCTACAGGTGGATTGGAATGCTCTTTTGCAGAGTGATATATAAGAACAAATAATACTTACCCAAGAGCTATCACAAAATCACGACATTCTTAAGAATGAGGAATGTTTTGAAAATAACATGAATACGAACGATATAGTTAATCCACCAGATGAAGACGCAATATTAGTCAAGGTACCGCAGGTCAACGACCTTGCTACAAGATACTTTGCCGGATAAAAAAAATAAACAAAATCTGTGAAAATTGTGCTGGAGAAATGTCAAAGGACAAACAGAATTTTGATCTAACGGAAGTATTGATAAAATTCAGAAGAAAATACGGTTCTCTTATGGACCTCGGAAAAATATTTTCAAGTATGCCGTCTTCATGTACAAATATTTTCCAAATACTTTCGAAAACTACCTTTTGCATCTAACTTAAAAGAAAATATAATCAAAGAATGTATAAAGGCAACAAATATACATTTTCCGAATTGGTTCAATGTATGTTATGACCACAAAATTAATTTAATAAAATTCCTAATAGTGGTATTGTTCTGGAAAAATTGTAAATGGGTCCTTGATAAGAATTTAAATAAAAGTAGAATTTCCAGAAATAAAATAAAAAAATTGCAAAATGTAATGAACGCTTTAAAAGTAAACTCGACAGATAAATTGATAGTGATTATTGGTGGGTTGGGAGGGTGGGGGTCGATATCCTGCCACGTCCTTATTCGTGTCTCCTGGGAACTACTTCAGTTAAGGTAATTTAACTTCAATTTAATACCAACCTAATTTAAGTTAATGATTATTTAGTTAAGTTAGTTAGTTTTTTTATAATAATTTCGAACATTAGTCACCTTCACTTAAGTTGGCCAAGAGCAGTGATCAGTTATTATAAGTGCATAAATATAAAATGCAGTATGCAAAACTCATATTCATACCCATTTTCAGAGCAAATTTGTGTCCACAAAGTTTACGGAGTATTTATTTATTTAATCAAGTCCTGAAAATAAGGTACATACATACAGACAAAATAATAAGCACACAACATAAGCCCAACCATTTGCACACATATATATACGATCTATACTCCATATCCATCAGAACTCCGTGACCAGTCGCACAAAATATTTTGTTTGTTTCTTTTTTGCAGTGAGTGTAAACCACTGTATGTGTGAGTGACACGATAGACTAAAAAGAGAGCAGAAAAAACAAATGTTCTGTGTTCTGATTTTTTCCCTTTTGTAAGAAGTTTAAGCTTTTTAAAAGATTTTTTTTTAGTGAATTTCGTTTTCATATATCACTTCTTCCCATATGAATGAGACATCTGGGTAGTTTATTATCTGTGCTTGTAGCATGATACTCTTGTATATTGGCAAATTTTTTTGGGATCAATACTGATTTGCTAGTTTTGATTAGTTATGGATTATTGGGTGTGTCTTTTATTAGTTATGGGTAAGGAAGCAACGTAGTTTTTGATTACCACTGACGGTGTTGCATCATTATCTTAGGGCAAGCTTCCCATTTGATTTAATTTCGTTTGGTTTAGGATATTTGTGTTTAATATTAGCCGAGTGGATTGCGTTTATTATTTCTTTAATTTTAATTAATTTGTTCTGTTTGTTTATTAATTCTTCAAGATCATAAGCATCAGGTGTACCTGTTGTTGATGGTTGTGCTATAGTTCATTTAACTTTATATATGATTTTGAAGATTGAAATGGACTTTTATAATTATGTATTTCTTTTAAACTATAGTGGTCATGATTCAACAATATGAATTTACCCTAATCCTATATCATTTTTGAAATCCTTCCTCTAAATAAGTCTGTCAATTTGACAGGTTATTATTCGAACTTTTCTTTTTGTATTTTTTTTTTTTCTTGCTTTCTCGGCGCTTTGAGAGAGAAGGTTAGATTCCTTATTCACACTAAAAATTATAAAAATCTCTGAATATATTTGTGAAAATAAAGTTTGAATTTAATTCTACAAAACATATTTTGGTGCCTCCTGTGAGGATTGACCCTTATGTCCTTATGCACATTTCTGCAATATTGTATTGCAGAAATGTGCATAAGAGATTATTCGTGGTCCTCATAGCATAGAGGCCTTATCAATGAGACAGAGGTATTGAAATCAGCACTCTTTTAAATCTTGTTTGGTTGCAGCGGAAGGTCTAAAGTGTTGCTAGTGCCAAGGACCTCCCGGATCTCGAGATGTCAGACTTTAATGAAATTGAGACCAGAACAACGCTTCGAGGCATTGAAAAACTTCGGTCTATGCTTCAACTGTCTCAAGAACGGACATACTTCAAAACCGTGCTCTTCAGGTGGATACCGGCAGTGTGGTCGTCAATACCACCCCATTTTTTGCCGCGACACTGGTGCTCAACCCTTGGTACCATCAACATAAATTTCGCCATCGAAAGACTCAACACCTGCACCAGCAGTTGCACAACAACCTTTGTATCTACCCGACCTTGTGACAACTTGCGTAACCCGAGGAGATCAGATGACATTGCTTGCAACAGCGCAGCCTTACGCAATTGAAGATTTTTCACAACAGCGCCTAACTCGTGTCCTCTGCGGTCCTGGATCGCAGGTAATTTCCATCTCAGATCATTTAGCTAATCGAATCCACTCAACGAGCGTTTCAGTTCCATTCAGCGCCTTTTTCATACGTTGGTCGCCGCCATCTGCACAAAACCTTAGTCAGTGTTGAGGAACAGAACGACGCCTTTCAAATCCTTCTGCGCATTGAGCAACACAATGCAGTTTCGAATGACATTCATCTACTACGTATCAAGTCCAGTTTGCTCAGTTCTAGCCGATTTTTACCACTTAACCCTTATCTGGAGAGAGCTGTCCTCTTGAGAGTGGGTAGTCGCATTGACAAGGCCTCGGTACCACATGATCATCGCTTTCAACCATCCTACCGAAGAC
Source organism: Pocota personata (assembly GCA_963082735.1). NCBI lineage: Eukaryota > Metazoa > Arthropoda > Insecta > Diptera > Syrphidae > Pocota > Pocota personata. The sequence goes on from OY720429.1 coordinate 112,898,082, forward strand.
TGGCGCACTACCTTGGCTGCTCATCAAAGACGTTCATGATCGCACCGTCCATAGCGGTACGCAGCTCATGCTCTAGACCCTTCGCACTCGTTTTTGGATTTTACAAACCGGACAAGCTGTGAGAATTTATAGGCATAACTTTCGTTTGAAGGCGTCACCGTGGAGCTACTCTTACGTAACAGATGGCGTTACTACCAAGGCACAGGGTTGTTGCCGACCGTTCTTTGCCTCAGGGGCTGTCCCTTTACCCTTCGCATCGTAACGAAAAGATCCTGTGTGAATGTCAAAACTAATGGTCTTCATATGTATGATCACAAAGCCCGTATACCTCTAGTCACATGCATTTTTGGATACCTTTACCCGTTTTACTGAGCGACGTGGGCCTTGTCAAGATCTATATAATGACAACGGCAGAGCGTTTGTGATTGCCAATCATATACTTCAAGAAAACTTAGCGACATGGAGTAGTGAGCAGAACCAACAGATTCTGCGAATATGGGAACGAGGTCGCATTTCATCACACCCAGCGCTCCCCACCAAGGTAGATAATGGTGGGCTGCGATCAAGTCTGCAAAGGGACATTTGGTTCGATTAGTCGGCGGACAACACTTGTGGTACAGTCAGCTGCAAACATTGGCAGTACGCACCGAGGCCTGCCTTAATTCTCCCCCACTAATACCATTGCGAAATGACCCGGATGACAAATTTGCCTTAACACCCGGAGACTTCCTTATTGGTGCTCCTCTCCCCGCAGTTCCAGAGTCCAGCCTTACTGAGGTTCCTACTAATAGCCTCAAGCAATGGCAATGGCTGCGCCAGATCTACCAACACTTTTGGCAACGTTGGAGTGATGAATACTTGTCTACACTGCGAACGAGAAACAAATCACAAAGGTATTCTGTATTGCTTCGGCACGAAAATCTAGCACCGACTCAGTGGCTGTTCGGCCGAATTACGGAAGTTCATCCGGGCAGAGATGGACTGATCATTCGCAAGGCAACATTGAAGACAGCAAATGGATTTTGTACTTGATTTCTGCAGTGCAGAAATTATATCGTCTAGTGGAGTCTTTTAAACCTGACGACGGTCCAACCGGGCAGGATGTTGGATATTAAAATTTACTGTACATATTTTCTTTTATAATTATGTATTTCTTTTAAACTATAGTTTCATGATTCAACAATGTGAATTTACCGTATTATTGTTCTAACTTTTCTTTTTGTTTTTTTTTTTTTTTGTTTTCTCGGCGCTTTGAGCAAGAAGGTTCTTTAATCACACTAAAAATTACAAAAGTCTGTGAATATGTTTGTGAAAATAAAGTTTGAATTTAATTTTATTAAACAAAGATATTCTATTAGATATTGTTAAGTGGTGATGTTTGATTGGTCGAAAAATGCACTACTTCAATCTTGGACATGTGTATCACCTCACAGTTTGTCAGGTTGATTACTTGTATGTGGATTATTTTGAGGTTCCCATCTATAATTTTCCCTCTTCATACTTCGATTGTTCCTAAAAGGGTGTTTGTATATTCGTAGAACCAAGCAGATTTGGTGAATTTAAAATGATAGGTGAATGTTAATTATTTTTTTATATTTGTCGTATGAATTTTTCTGCCACTCATAGTAGTAAAAGCAACCCTATGGGCTGTACTTTTAAGTATATTATGTCTACTCGTAGTGGATTGCATTTTCTTGGTTTTTCACGATTTTTTTTCGTAATTAAGACGCTGTTGTTGAATTCGTTCTATTAGATCTTTGGTTTTAATAATTGATTCTTGTCATGCTGCTTTTAATTCTCTAAGAATTTCTGATGGTTCTATACCACAGAATATTGTAGTGTATACGTATCAGTGACCCCCATTGTAGCCTAAGCTCAGCCTTGTGAGACGATGCCTCTATTATTATAGAATGAATTGTGCTATTATACCATTCAGTTGCTACTTATGTCAATTCTATTATGGGAGTTATGTTAAAATCTTTTTATAAGTATCTAATTATTTTCTGTATAATAGAATGTACTCTTTTTGCTTGCCCATTGACTTTGGTTGGTCTTACTGGTGATAAATATACTTCGACGCTAAAGTGCGTGAGGAAGTCGGTTATTATTGCTTTAAAGCTTTATTTCTATCTAGTGTCCATCACTAGTAGTTTAGGGGTATTATATGTATTATTTTTTCCTCATTTTCCTTAAAAATTCTATGTATGTGCTCTTCCTTATTCTCTATAGATGAGTTTCAGAATTTGATCTCCATCAATAACGTTAGTCACTAATTTTTGATTGAATATTATTTTGAGATTTTGTTCAAAATGCTCTTGAACTATAATGTCTTCGGGTTCTTTCAATCCATTAACAGGGGACCTGCATGGCGACTGATCGGGGAACTACTGACTGTCCAAAACTTGGATTGGACCAGTAGCGCAACAATCAAGTTCGTAATGTAGTGCTTGCTTTACCTCCTCGCGGTGGTCCCCGGGCAACTGCATGTATAAATCCTTATATCCCTTAGGCCAAAATTGCAAGTGCGAGATTGTCTGGGGTCTTACGCCTAGGCTAGGTAACCTGGGCCAGCAACCCGCGTTACCGAAACTTTAACCGCTACGAAAACCGACACAATGCCTCGGATAAGGACTGATAACACGTTGACGACGATTGGCTATCGTACCCGGACTAAGATTGGTTCCTGGAGTGTGAAGACGCTCCTTGACTCTCAGAGTGAAGGACCTCAGAACGCCAGATTCCTTCAACTGGAGCATGAGTTCATGCAATATACGCTGGACATATTGGGAGTAAGCGAGATAAAATGATTCGATGCGGGTGATAACCAATCCCCAACGCGTAACACTGTATTACTCTACACCGGAAGACCATCCGGAAGCCCCCACGGATATGGAGTTGGACTGCTAACGCCAACAGCACGCAGAGGCCTAATTTCCTGGCAGCCGCACGGTGATAGGATTTTAGCGGCCAGTGGCCCAATTCCGCAAGGGTGAGTTTTCCATCCGCGTACACACTTAATAAAACTCACATTCACTGCCCGTGTACACAAATTCCAATTCATGCGATTCCGCAACATGCTGTGAGTTTGAATGTGCTGAATGAATAATTTTTGTCAGCCGAGTGAGCTGAATTCAGTTAGACGTTTTAATTTTCATTATAATAGCTGTGTTTTTTTTAAAGCTAGCTGGGCAGTAAAGTCGAATTTCACACGCAAAACAAATACAACAACCGACTGCCTACAACTGCTGATTTTCTCCGCAGTGAAATGCGACTGGCTAGGAATTTTATGATATCTCATGGCCAGGCTGAAAGCAATTTTGTTATTTATAGATGTTGGTACCACTGCGAAATCGTTCGGTTCAGTAGGGATGTGTTCGTACATGTAAAGCGTGAAATGCTCCTGATTGGCCGAAAAATAAATTGGATTTAATATCGTATTAATTTAATAAATGCTGAATGTGAATTCGTTTATTGTTTTATTTTAGATATATCACTTTGCATGTTAAGCATGAAAAATATGAGGTTCAACTTATTTAAAAAAAAAAAGAAAACTCTATTGTAATATCCATTCCGAAAAGATTAATTTAACTCCGGCGCACACATTTCATTTTAATGGAAGTGAACCTCGAATTACCCTAATTATTGTATGACATCAAGTAATCAGTAATAAGAAATTAAAGCATATAAAAAATGCCCCGATATTTTGTTTTGGGAATTTGAGCAATAAAAAACGGATTTCAGATAGTTAAAAGACCGTTGTTGCTCCGTAAGTCTTCCATTATCTTTAAATGGTGGCACTAACCAGTTAGTCGCAGGATACGCTGAGTCACCCAGGATGAAAATATTTGAAGGAAACAGCTGCGTATAATGTGAGTCGGTTATTCTGCTTGCAGAATTATAGTGAAGTTGTGCTTTTGGTTGTAGTAGCACTCTATATTCAATTTTGGAGCTACAATTGCGATGTGCGTGCAATCGATTACACCGAGAACTCCAGGAATTTTATTTTTTGCCTCAAATTTACTGCAGTTGTATGCCACAGCATCCCCTTGAGGCCATTTAACATACTGTCTTCTGTTCTCCATGAGCCAGTTGCAAACACGATGAACAGCTCTCCAGGCGGAAGACTTTGGTACTCCAAACAAGTTCCCCAGTTGCCTGAAAGTAATGGTATTGCCAATATACCACACATACATGTAGAACTCTCTCCTTGAGCCAATCCTACATTTGCCTCCAATCCTCTTTGAATTTGGAGAAAATCCAGATTGAGTGTAGGATACTGAAATATACGGATAATACCTGCCCCTAGTAAAGGATATAACAAAAACTTAAACGTTAAGTGGTCTATAGCTGAACGCCGCAGTCTCAAATGGGACTTAAAGTCATCATCTCTATACGCTTCGATTACATCCATAAAATTAGTAATTGATGCATGCTTTTCGTCTCTTCTGCTGAATCTTCGGAGGTCGAAGTGTTGTCGAGAAATTTTTCAAAAATTTCAAATTCTTTCTCACTGGAGGAACCAAGCATTCCACATAAAATCTGTGATTTGAGTTATTAAATGATGTTTCACAAATATAATCAACTATGTTAAAATGTTTCCTCTTTTGTAAACTCTCCTCTCCTCTTTTTGTAAATTATCCATTCAATAATTTCTTCAAAGTATGGTTTTCACAATAAATGAAATAGTCTAACGAATACACGTCATGCACAGATGGATGGGCATTTTTTATACGCTTTAATTATCCTGAAATAATTAAATAATTAGGGTAATTCGAGGTTCACTTCCATGGAAAGGAAATGTGTGCGCCGGAGTTAAATTAATATTTTCGGAATGGATATTACAATACAGTTTTTTTTTAAAAATGTGTTGAACCTCATATTTTGCGTGCTTAACATGCAGTGATATAACTAAAATAAAACAATAAACGAATTCACAGCATTTATTAAATTAATACGAAATTAAATCCAATTTATTTTTCGGCCAATCAGGAGCATTTCACGCTTTACATATACGAACGCTTTACATGTACGAACACATCCCTACTGAACCGAACAATTTTGCAGTGGCACCAACGTCTACATATACATCAAAACAACTGCCTTTGACTGGCTGCGAACTGTCTGAATGAACGACTGGCCAGCTAGGTTTAAAAAAAAAAAAAAAAAAACACACAGCTAATGTGAAGATTGCAAACGAATAATTTTTGTTAGTAGTTTGTTATGAAAATTGTTTATTAAAAGTTAAAATGAGCTCTACCTTTAATGTCATTGTAAGGAGACACGTTAGAGGACAAAATCGGTATATTAAATTAATTTTAATAAATTTGTTTTGTGTCATCATTTATATTTCCACAGGAGGAAATTAGTAATTATCAAATTATCAGAAGAAATATCAGAAACTCTCGTGATCCATTTGAGGAAACAACAGAACAGCAATTCATCCACTTGTTTCGTTTCCCAAAGCATTTATGTTTGGAATTTCTTGGAGAAATTCAACATTTTTTTTATAAAAATGAGCGTTCATCTGCACTTAGCATTACTACTCGTTTCCTTTGTGCTTTGCGATATTTTGGCACAGGAAATTATCAGCGAGCAATTGGACAAGAAATTATGGCTTGTATGTCTCAGACATCAGTTCATCGCTGTACCCATGAAGTAGCAGAAATCCTTAATGAAATATCCCATGAAAATGTGAAATTTCCAGACGTGCAAGAGCAATCCACAATTAAAGCAGAATTGTACAATGTAGCATCTTTCCCCGGGATTATTGGACTTATATATGGAACTCACATTAAGATAACGGCACCAAATTATGACCTTGAATACGCTTATTATTGTCGGAAAGGAGGTTATTCCATAAATGTGCTTTCAGTTTGTGACTCAAAATACTTGATTCGTTATGCGAAATGAAATGTTTCCAGGGACCTCACACGATTCTTACATTTGGCGCCGTTCACTTATACAAGAATTTTTCAAGACACAGTATGCAAAAGGAAGAAGGAATTTTTGGCTGCTTGGCGATAGTGGATATCCACAGCAGCCATGGTTAATGACACCATGTAAAACGACATCTAATAGAGCAATGGAAAAGTACAACATTGCTCATAAAACCACGTAGTATGATAGAACGCTGTATTGGAATTTTAAAAAGCAGATTTCGTTGTCTTTCTTTGCACAGAATACTCAGTTTCGATCCTGTTAAAGTAAAAAAAAAAAAAAAAAAATAAAATTATAAATGCGTGTGTTGTTCTCCATAACATTCTCACAAAAGCAAATGTACCTAACGACATAATAACAAGTGAAGAACTGTAAACACCAAGCAACGATGGTCAACTTTCTCATTCGGACGACGCTAATATGTTAAGACAAGGACAGATAATAAGGCGGAATATTATTGAAATGAACTTTTCTGGATTTTTTTTGTATTGTACATACATACATATATTATTTAGTATAAAAAAATAAATTTATTACAATTTTTTCCTTTTTAATTCAAATTCCTTTTCTTGCAAACATATCTCTCTTTCGCGTAACTCAAGAAGTTTTGTTTCGTACTCCTTTTTCCAATAATAGGATTTTTTTATGTAAGCCAGTTTCTCCTCTTCAATTTTCAAGAATTTTTTTCTCTTTCAGGTTGCGACGTCTGACCGGGAGTAGCTTTTGTTCTCTGAATTAAAAAAAAAAAATCAACAAATAAGCCATTCGAAAATGCTAAATCCATTTTAAACTTTCTTACCATATCAGCTTGTCCTAGTGGTAAGCTAAACAGCTCCGGAACATCTTCGCCGCTTATTGCGGCGAGAGCTAATAGCCCAACTACGCGCTCTTCGAACGGACTTAGCTGCTTAATTTTCCTTGTCCCATTCACACCGCTTCTTTGAAAGGAAGCCTTTATTAGCGCTTCTTTCTCTTTACCATGAAGTCTAAATGTAAAGTAAAGAAAATATTTTATCACATAAACTAAACAGTTTGTTAACGTCTTTCCCCGCACCTCCTATAGCATTTAAATTAAAATATCGTGGGCAAACTCTATATTTTCCTCCATATATGTCAGCAAATAGTCCTTTTACTCATCACTGGCTTTTTCATTTTCTTTGGTTCGCCTATTTTTTTTTTCAAACCACCTTTATTCACAACCGAAAATAGAGTGAATAAATTCTTCCACTTGTGTACACGACAACAGTCAAAAAAAACACACTTGCACACTTGCGGAATCAGTACACATTTTTTCGTGTACACAGCAAAACTCATCCTTGCGGAATTGGGCCTCAGATTCCGGACGAGAGTACGTCGCGTCACCATTATACAGTGTTACGCCCCAAGGATGGTTCGTCTAAGGAAGAAAAGGAGACCTTCTACAACCAGTTGGGAGCTGTTCATAATGCAAAACCCAACGGCGACATTGTCATTGTGATGGGGGACCTGAATGCTGCGACAACGAAGGGCTCAAACATGTTATTTGTAACGCAAATCGCCTTGTCATAGGTGGCGCCATGTTTGAGCACAAAGCCTACCATAAAATCAGTTGGGTGTCAACTAACAGGCAAGCAACCTCCAACCAAATTGACCATTTTGCCATCAGTCGCCGTTTTAGAAGTAGTCTCCTAGACGTTCGAAACAGACGAGGTGCCGACATGGGATTGGTGCGAGATCGCACTGCTGCTGTTCGTAGATCTAACGACACAAGAATACCTAGGTTCAACGTAGACAGACTGAGAGTTCCCTCAGTGCGCCAAGAATTAAGGGACCATCTCTCACGTGGAGTGGAAACAATCAGCAGCTCACTGCCCGCCACCATTCAAGACCATTGGTGCGCTGTGAAAACTGTTTTCACATCAGGAGCTGAAAGGATTGTCGGTCGATCGCAGGAAAACCATAGGGCGTGGCTTTCCAAGGATACCTGGAGAAGGATCACCGAACGAAAACAGCTAAGAGCTTGAATTGCAGCAACTCCAGCAGCAGGGAGGATCGAGCTTGAGTCCCTATATCGAATGAAGATGAGAGAAGTACAGCGTAGCGTGAGACATGACAAGCGCAATTACATCAATGCGCTGGCTACGGAAGCAGAAGAAGCAGCAGCGAGGTGCGACAGCAGAACCGTTTATAGAATCACTAAAGAGCTTATAGGTGGCCGAAGCTCTACTCAACACCCAGTGAAAGGCTTGGACGGTTCGTTGCTAATATCGGATGAGGATCAACTGAAGAGATGGAAGGAGCATTTTGCTTCGGTTCTAAACCGAGTATTCGCCAGCAATATGCACCCAAGTCAGTCTGAAGTGTCCGTAGAAAGAAATTCCCGAATTCGCACCACAACCCCCAGTAAGGAGGAGATTGTTACTGCATTCAAAGCACTGTAATCTAATAAGGCGGTAGGACTTGACGGCATACCCGCGGAGTTTTTTCATGCTGCGCCAACAGCATCGGCAGAGCTACTGTTCCCACTTGTCGGGAGAACATGAGAAGCTGAGAGTTTTCCGGATGAGTGGAAAAAGGGAATGATCGTCAAGTTCCCTAAAAAAGGCAACCTAATGCAGTGCGAAAACTGGAGAGGTATCTACGTGCTGCCTGCTGTGGCCAAGACAATAGCTAGAATCATTCTGGAGCGAATCAAAGAACACCATGAAGACACACTCGACGCCGACACACTGTTCCATTCCAACGTTGAATCCGTGCTGCTATATGGATGTGGTACTCTACCCCGAACAAGCAGGTTTCCGCTCTGGATCCTCCTGTGTTGACCACATCAACACCTTGCAGATGATCATCGAGCAATTTGTTGAATATCGATCACCACTTCACCTGTTGTTCATCGATTTTGAAAAGGCGTTCGGAAATTTATTTGGCGTGCCTTGCGCAGGAGAGGCATTCCTGATAAATTAATAGCAATTATCAAGGCTACATATGATGGGTCCACATGTCAAGTTTTGCAAAGAGGAAGGCTGTCTGAGGAATTCGAAGTCCAAAGTGGGGTTCGGCAAGTCTGCATACTTTCACCAATACTGCTTTTATTGGTGATTAGCGATGTGCTGAATGCGGCCTTATCAACAGGAAATGGAGGAATTCGATACGTCTACGATGTATGCCTGCTGTCTCACAGAATAATGGACCTTCACCAAATGACAGCAAATGTGGAGAGGAAAGCAGACGTCGTTGGGCTGAAAATTAACTCGGCAAAAACAAAAATGATCAGCCTAGGACTAAACTCATCAACTCATATATGCATTGCTGGACAAACGGTTGAGATAGTAAAGAGTTTCCAATACCTTGGGAGAATTGTCTCAACCGATGGCGGAACCGAACTGGTTATAGCCATCCGAATAGGTAAAGCAAAATCTGCGTTTGGGATGCTATCCATAGTATGGCGAAGTAATTCAATTAGCTTAAACACCAAGCTATGACTGCTCCGTTCCAACGTTGAATCCGTGTTGCTATATGGATGTGGTACCTGAAGGAAGCTGCAAACGTTTGTCAATAGGTGTCTATGCTACATCTTAAAGATATTCTGACCAAACCGTATCGCTAACGAACAGCTTTATCAGAGAACGGGCCATGAACCTATTGGCACAACCACGACGACGAAAGTGGCAGTGGATCGGTCGCACTCTCCGAAAGGGTGACAAGTCCATAGCTAACCAAGCGATGCAATAGAACCCGCTTACCCAGGATGGCAGGATACGTGGCGGTCCTAGGGGTACGTGGCGCAGAACAGTTGAGAAGGAAGCACGACAACTGGGAAAGAGTTGGGGAGAGCTGAGGCACATTTTCAGAAGTCGGACACGATGGCACGTACGCATTGTAGAGGCCCTAGGATCCACAAGGGGATACAGGACATAAGCAAGCAATTCATTAACAATATCCGACCGCATTTTATTATTCAGGTTATCTTTTATATTCTCGGTGTTATAATGGTTTTTAACAACCGGTTTTCTGTAATAACTTGGGTGTGGGAGTTCGTACTATGTGAGTACGATCGCATGGAAATGGAAGATGATGTGAGCGGGTTGATTATCTGAATAAATACGAATGACCACAGAACTTAAAAGTAGAAACACAACGTGGCTCTCGCGAGGTCGCGCTTTAACAGAATGAGTAGAATCAATGGGATCTTATGGGGTAACACCAAATGTGACCTCAGGCGTTTGGTCGGTTTTTGATCGTAAATATCGCAAGCGCCACCGCGATGTCGAAGTAGAGCTACTCTCTACTATTGTCAGGCTTTTTGACAACTTACAGCTGTTTTGGATTGACATTATCCTTTGACTTGTTCGATTTTAGCAACAAGGTACGTCATGGTGTCGTATTATACTCCGAATGGTTAGCATTTAACATGTAAGAAATTTTAATTGGTAATTAATGTGTTCTGAACACAAATTAATTATGTTAGAGTATGGAGAAGTGTTTATTTTGTTACGAGGGCCTATACCTCGTCCAAAAAAAAAGGAAAAGGAAAAGTAAACAGATACCTGAATATAGATAATTTCGGCGGCGATCCCTCGATGGTATTTAATATCGTCGGCCTCTCGTCCTGGCTCATCAACACAAAAATTATGTTAGAGTATGCAGAGGTGTTTATTTTGTTAAGAGGGCCTGTACCTCGTCCAAAAAAAAAGAAATAGAAAAAGTAAACAGATACCTGAATACAGATAATTTCGGTGGCGATCCATCGATGGTATTTGATATCGTCGGTCTCTCGTCCTGGCTCATCGTGCTCCTGTGCGTTCACACACACACACACCCCATTTCAGGGGTGGGGTTTTGATTTGTTTTGGAAATTAGACAATTAATAACAAAAAGAAATAAATAAATATCAACATACCTGATTGTCTGTGGTACCTGCAGACATCATCCATCCTATAGTGGGGTCGTTTTGGTTTTTGTTGGTTTTTTCGTTTCCTTGTACATCTTTTGTGCACAAGAAGCGATCTGCACACACACACCCCATTCCTGGGGTGAGTCTTTTTTGAAATTATTTATTTTAAATAAAAAGATAATTAAAAAAATGTTCTCCAAAAAGAAAACACAGCGATTCGCCTCGTAAATATTAAAAAGAAATGTCAACAATCAGCTAACATGAAGGAGGGAGTTACATGCGTCCCCCTCACTCGCACAAGCACCATCCCTCTCTCGCAAAATTATTGATGGCTATCGGGAAATTATCTGTGGTTCGGGGCTTAGGTAAAGAACATATTATATGTTTATATATTTTTTTGTTGGTCAAAATTTTTGTCTTAGGTTACGTGAGTAGGGTTCGTAGGTCGTGTTAGTTATATTAGGTAAGTTAGTTAGCAATATTATATTTCAGCGTTGCTGTATTTATGTATAGTATCGTTTAGGATTTTTTTGTTTAAACGAACATTTTTGTAACCGACAATGACGAGACGTAGGACATTGGAAAGGGAAATTTCTCATTTCAATGTCCCCAAAACACCACTCATAGCTGACAAAGACAAAACATGACAAAGAAAAGGGGAAAACAACTAACGAAGAGAGGACGAGGTCGAAGCAAGAAAAGAAGGGGAAAAGTAGGACAATGGGAAACAGATAACCCAGATTGATATCAACGGGTTAGAGCATCGATACCGAGAATCATTTGAAAATTCAAGAGACGAACAGCTGGCTGCTGCCGCTGATAGTGGAATTTTTTTTTGATTGAAGAAAAAACCAAATATAGTGAGGCGGAGTCCCTCTGCAAAGAAAATATTTTTGTCGATTTTTTTCTGAGGTGAGTTTGGCCAGATAGAATAGTAACGTAGTAGTACCGGGGGAGCGTACAATTAAAGGAGGTGAATGCAGACGATAGCATATATAAAAGTATGTAGAACGAAGTATAGGAGCGCCTGTGGGCAAATTACTAAACAAATTTAAAACATTAGGCATTGAGAGTCGCTAGGCAGCGAAGGTCCCAGAAAAATCCTGTCTCTTGCCGTTTTCCCGTCAGAGCCGTTCGAGAACCACACCGTTGCAACAGGACAGGGTCCGGTGCATGCGGTGAATAGCGGTGGCGGTGGTCCGTAACAACGGCAACAAGGGGTGCTCCTCCACAAAAAAAAAAAAAAAAATCACCGCTTCCAGGAGGTGCTCCGTGGGACACAGTGTATAGTGAACTGCGTTAAGTGGAAAATTCAAAATTTAAATTTAAAATTTATTTTGAAGTGCTGCTACTCCTTCTGAGTCTCCTTTTTAAAGTTCATAGTGAACTTTTCAAGGTTCAATAGCCATTTTCTTAGAATTTTTTTTCCCTTGATGTAGTTGTTTAGTTTTTGAATTTTAGTGGAATTAGTCTGCTTAGGATATAGTGAAAATTGTTAATTCTGCTAAGAATTGTGACGGTGTTTTTTGGCGCCGCGATTTATCTCCGCAATAGGATGAGAAACATCAACCTTCATCGTGCTGCCGGCAGGACAACGGGAGACTGAGAAAAAAAAAGAACGTGGGTACGCAAATTTTTTTGAAAATATTATTTTAGATTCTTGGCAGAAAGGTTAGGAGTTTTATTTTTAATAGTAGTTTTAAGTTTAAATTTTATAATAAATTGAGTAGGGCAATGAGCCCATCAACAAAGTTTCAGTGGTCTGTTTCTACATAAATATGTGTGAATAGGACATATTTTTATTTGGTGTGTGGATGGCCGGTCGGACGACGTGGCGTGACGTCTGACAGACTTCCTCTACGACGGACTTAGGTCGTGACTGGGGAGCACGTTTAGGGGCCATTTCTCACAATCATTGGCCAGAGAGATAGCAATCGGTTGTGTTACCAGACACAAAGGGTGGGCAGGCCAGCTTTTGCCACTTCCACCAGGCATACCTCGGATAGTTGATGAACCCGTTTGGCGAGAGAAAAGGGGAAGGACAAATTGCGCGATAGGGAGTAGCTATAGGTTAGTTTAAGATAGATAGGTTTAAATTAGGATTTAGTTTAATACATTAGGTTAATTTAGGATAGGTAGGGTAAGTTTCGCGGAATCCTTCCCAATCTTTCTCCTGTCCATGGGCACAAGTCCTTGGATTTTCCTTTTACTTTCTTCTCTATTTTTTTGAAGTCCGTCCGAAGACTAAGTAGGGTCGCTTTCTTCTCTCTTTTATTTTGATCAGAATGGCACGAGATTTTGTGTGCTGAGCAGGTGGTGTGAAGTAAAGTGGACAAGAACCACCCCGTCCGACGAGCTAAGCCGAGCAACCGCGAGCGTGCCGCCGTCCTCCCTACTCGCACCGAAGATGCCGCCGTGGCCAACCCTAGCTCACAACATTTTTTTTATTTTCTTACTCATACATTTATTTGGTAAGTTTTTTCTTAAATTTGTTTTCTCTAATCAAGCCATAAAAATAGAAATAATACATTTCTACTCTTCTTTCTGCCGCGAAATCGTGTATGGGAAATTTAAGGGAAAAGAACATAAGTCTGTCATATTCCTAACCTCTCAAAGCCCGACCATCCTGAAGCCACATATAGTGTTGCAGATTTTGAGGTCGGGCGTTTTGCCAAAATGATCGTAAGTAGGTAGAAAGCCTGTCGAACGCCCTACCGCGCGAGCGCCATATTGTGTTTTGCCCATAACTGTTAAAGGCATAAATTTATATTTTTATAATTTTTTAATGTTTTTTAGCATTTGTGTAACACGAACGGTTTGTAGAATAAATAAAAACTAGTTTTTCCGTTTTTTACTTTTTTTTAATATTGTAAGAGGTTTGTCACTATGCATTAACATGAAGCATTCTGAAACAATTTTTTGTCTTGTTATAACACAGTGTAACATTACATTTTTCGCACTTTGTTTGTGTGTATGCCTTGTAACCTGGCTTCAGGGATCCCCCACGATCAGCCTACACTGGTCAGTGACCTATTGCGTCCAAGCGGAAGTCTTTGGAGGGTATCGTTTTTGCAGGTCCTCTCTTCTTTTTGCCGTTGCCATCTCGCTCAATACTAGAACTTGGCCTACCTCTTTTATTTATGCATTGTTCTTTATGTCCAATCCGACATAAGGTTTCAGCCAAAGCTAAATGGAACTCACACAAATTGAGTATATCTTTATTGGCTATATTCTTCGCTTTACATACTTTATTATATACAATTCAGGAGTTGATTGTGGTCATATCTAAAAGTGATAAAACATATGATAATACCATTTCCCACCTTTAGGTGAGATGTGATAACATCCAACATAACTATATCAACACCCCCCATGTGTGTACTGTATTCCTTGATTATCTTAGGGCAAGGGATGTTGACCTTTGACTTGGCTACTTTATTCTCTTTCCAAGCTATTACTGGAATATCTACATCATTCTCAGTTGCTATGTTTTCTTCAAAAGTGCCTCTTGGTTTTTTTATTTTAATTCTTTTTTTATTGGTAAGCTTAGAATTGGGAATCCAGTTAGTCTGAATAGTACCTGAACAAAATATTCCATTTTTTGCAAAATATGTTACAAGCGGAATAGATATATAATAGTTATCAAAGTAGACAATACGATTTTGTTGTCTAGGTATGACTCGTGCTAATCTAATTACTGTGCTGCCTGTTATTCTAAGATCAAGTTCATCTGGAAGGCGTTCATGTTTTTCTTGTCCTGCATATATTTCAAGTTTGTGAGCACACCAGTATAGACTGCAAGTCACAAAAAGCTTGAAGCCCTATTTAAGCGGTTTATTAGGCAAATATTGTTGGAGGTGATGCTTTATCTTGGTGGCACACATCTGCTCATCAATTGAAACTCTTTGTTCCAATGGTATACTGCCAAATTTGTTATTTAGGTGAGTGATGAATGGTGTCAACTTACGTAACTTATCATGATTTGGATCAGACGAGGGGAGCATAGTTTCATTATTATTGAAATGTATAAAATTTCTCACGTGCTCAAACCTATTTAGAGTCATGCCATTTTGAATCAACCATATTTTCTTGACCAATAGAGTCTTGCATTTGGGTACTTTATCACCGACATAAAAATAAGTATTCTAATATATGAGTGCAGGGTGGCCGTGGTGTAGTGGTAACATCATCGCTTGTCACACTGTTGATTCACGGTTCGAATCCTGATGTCAAGAATCATCTATTTATTTCGCATGAAATAAATAAAAAAGTCGATCACTTGCGAAAGCTAAGTCAACTCTACTATGAAGGCATAACACTGGCAGTAGGGTGGTCATATGGCTAAAATCCAACTTGATCGCGATGGTGACATCAGGAGGACGGAAAAAATACTGTGAATCATAAGCAATGACAATAATAGCGAAAACAAAACAAAATACTCCCCAGTTATCTGGACAGCCACCCTTGGAGTTTACAGAAACTTAATACCACCTGAGTTTCAAACTACACCACTCTGTCTTTCTCCCTATCTTCCCATTTCCACAAAACGCACGTGTTCTAAAAATTAGTATAAGGGTATTCATATCCCCTTTAACACGTGCAAATTATAAAAAAAAAAAAAAAAAAAGGGTATTTTCATGAAAGTTTAGAGGTTGATTGACATTTTTCTCAACTGAATACATGCTGCTTTCTTCTATTATTATTTTTTTTATATCCGCATCGAAAAAGTAGGAACAAAAATTCTAGGTTGTAGATAACTGCATAATCTCATCGGGAAAATCAGTAATCGTCTTTGTGTTGGATAGTTGTTTTCATCACCGTCAGTTGATGCTTCACAGTAATCCTCTGAAACCGTTCCATCGAAATCTTTTAGAAAACTCTCAATTTCATCGTCTGTGAGGCCTAAGAATCAATGTCACTTACTCTACTCCATAAGTATAACCTTGAGTGCATAGTGTTGTAATTCTACAACAAAGGTTTTTTTAATTTTTATTCAGTCTTATCATTACCAAAAAAACTGTTATTACATGTTTTTGTGGTAAACATATACCTAATAATATTTATTTTCTTACCTGCCACAGGAGGAAAATAAAACACGTACAAATTTCAGCAAAAACAATTCATAACGAACTCACGATCACTTTCTTGGCACCAAATGCCACTGTCACAATATTCTGCAATAAGTGTCGCCATTGTTGTATGTTCAAAAAACTTGAAATTTAACATTTTTGTAGGTAGGTGTTAAAAAAATATATTTAGTCGGTTCGAACAGTTTGTTGTAGTTCTGCAACACAATGCATTTAAGGGATAAGTCACGTGAAACCATTAATGCCGCTATCGATCGAAGTGAGATCATTCAGCTCTTTATTAAATACAAAAGTTATATATATTATGAACGCGACCAACGCGTTCGCGCTAGGTAGCTAGTTATTAATATTAATGATATTAGCTTAATATAGAATGGAATAGTGTTAATAAAATAAGTAAACGTAATAATATAAGTAAATTATTGCTAGTTGGGGTTTACAAGTACATTATTTTCTTTTCAATTCCTTCCAACAGTACTACCTAATTTTATATAACAGTACTAATAATAAAGTCCGTATGGTCTTATTAGGCGCTATGTTGTGTCGCTAATGTTGGGGTGCATTCACTTATGTCAAGTCTAGACATGTTTTAGTTTTGCATTGTTATTTTTGTTGTGTGGTTTTTGTCTGTGAGAATATATATATTTTTTCAACCATATAAATAATTCCGAAGGTTTTCTGATGTCCATATTATTGTGGGCATTTCCTTTCCTTTTGTTGCATAATTCTGTTCTGTTTGTATGTATATATCTGCTTGTGATAATACGGCTCCAATTCCATGATTTGATGCGCCTGTTGTGATGTTTTCGAAATCGAGGAATATTAATAATCCAGTTGAAGTGATTTTTTTCTTCATTGAAAGCTATGGATAATTTTTTTGGATTGATTCTTTATTATTTTTGCAGATGTCTTTCTGTAAGATTAATTAATGGTTTTGCATCCGTTCAAAAACTCTAATGAACCGTCTGTAGTGCTAATCCTATAAAAATTTATTTCAATTCTTTCAGGTCACTAGGTTATTGTTTTTTTTAAAATTGCTTTTACTTTCTTTGGATCTGCCATTATTTTATTGCCAGATATAATAAAGCCTAAGAATTCTGCTTCAGTTCGTAAAAATTCTGTTTTATCGAGATTCACTTTTAATTTCACACTTTCTGGTTGAGAAAATATTTTTCTGATATATTCATAACGTTTATCTATTGTCTTACTGAACATGGTAATGTCATCTACATAGATATAGCACAATTTGCCTATATTTTCTTTTTACACATCGGCGATCATTCGTTGAAAGATCGCAGGTGAATTTTTGAGTCCGAAAGGCCATTGTGGAAACTAAAATTGTCCATTCAGGGCTGCTATCTTCCGAATATTAATTGATTAATTTGGTTATTCACTTCTTCTCTCGTGCTTACATTGCACGTGTTGCATATACAATATTTGAAAATTCGTAGATGCCTTCATATTTATTATTACTGTTATATTATCAACTTGCCTGGTCTAGAGGAGAATTCGTGTTTAATTTCATATAATCTAACTTTTTCGTTTTAGTTGAGATGGTCATTTCTGATATTTATCGAATTTACTTCTATTTATTGTATTATGCCCAAAGGTATCGGAATTCCTATATGAATTTTTAGTAAAGAGTTGCCTCAGCCTATTGCCTATGCTATGTCACCTCCTATGATTCCGTCGAAAGATGTGAATGGAGATAACAAATAAAAAAAAAGAAAATATTTTCTTGGTTATAGAATTTTCAATCTTGCCTCGGCCTATTGCCTTTTCCTCCTAATGAATAAATAAAAACTGTTTTTTTCTACACGTTTAGGGTAAGTTACAAGTTCGGCTTTTATTGTTCGACAATTTCTTACTCTCATAGTTTTTCACAGCAACCTCTTCCAGGGGCGTTCGAGTATGACCAAACTGCAACACCACCCAGGAGCACTGAATATCCGTTAGGAAGACCACTCGGTTTGACGCGTTCTCCAATTAAAAGAGATAATACGCCTTCGCATTCGGAATTGACTTTATCCACAAGAAATATGGATGTGATAAATACAACTGTCACTGCTCACGGCGCGAAAAACAGTAGGGACAAACATGAGAACACTAAAACGCTTCAATTCGCGTTGAAAATCTATAGTGTTATTAATTTTTCAGGGACAAACAAAACCTCCATAGAGAAATCAAGAAAACGGGTACGCTCATTAAGTCCGTTTTCTGAGATGCGGAATCCGAGGTTGCTGATCTTCGAAGGAAGATATCCTATCCCCGAGAACAGCTAAAGTTTCTCAGGCATAATGCGCAGAAAAGCCCAGTGACAAACGGCTAAAGTCCTGAACGAAACAAATACAGTAGGAAACGTTATGGGTAAAGAAGCACAGGCGACTGACACGAGCTCCACGGCCATCAGGAGCACTGAAAAAATACTGTGAATCAATAATAACAAAACAAAAATGCTCCTCAGTTATCTGGACGCCACGCTTGAAGTTTACTGAAACTTAATACCACCTGAGATTCAAACCCACTACACAAACCTTTCTTTTGCTTTCGCTTATCCTCTTTAGCGCACGCACATTATAAAAAAAAAATAAGTTTATCATCGACGCAATAAATAAATCTGCGATTTGGGATTGCGTCAATTCAGGAATACCCGAATGTAACCGAGGATTTTTTTGCACGAGCTAAGATAAATGGTATTTATATATATAGATATATATAGATATCACTTTTGCAAGCAGCGGTTTGATAAGGGATGCAAATTGACGCGTGAGCGACCACTATTACGCATAGTGATCACAATGCTATCCTATTCACCGCAGCACAAGGCCAGAAATTCGTACAAGCCGGACAGCACTCAACCGTTCTACATGGAATGTAAATACTTTAGCTAAAGACCTTCTAAGCTTCGTCGTTAGTGAAGCTATAATTGAAGCCAGACCTGCAGAGGGATTCGTATTGCAAGTATCACAGCTATTAGTCAATGCGTGTAATACATCAAAATGCAGACTGGGAACAGCAAAATATCGACCTCCAGTATATTGGTGGACCCCAGTCACGGCGGAACTCAGAGTGGTGTGTCACCGAGCGCGAAAAATTTATCCGCGATTTCGGACTCGGTATGTAGATGAACAGCGACTGCAAACCACCTGTAGAACATATCGAGAATCAAGAACTCGGTTGGAAAAAGCGGTTAAGTGTAGCAAGAGTCTTTGTTTTAAGGATCTTTGTGAACAACTTAATAAGGACGTCTGCGGTAAAGCATAAAAAATTGAATCAATGACCCCGTTTGCAATCGCGAACGTTTCCGGTACAGCTTAGACAAATAGTTGTGACCCTATCTCCTCGCCAGGAAAGAAGGGATTTGGCCAGTCAATACGTTCAAGAAAGTGCGTCCATACCTCTGATAGGTTACGTTAGGTTTGATGGGTGAACGTAGAGGTTGAAAGACCTACTACGCCACACTTAGATCAATGTAGATCTATTGTGATGCCCATTGCCAACAACAAACGGTGTTCCCAGCGGTTCCCATCCAAGTACTAACCGCGCCCGACGGTGCTTGATTTCTGTGATCCGACGAGAACCGATACTGTCATCGTGGCATGGTCATTGACATACCTGTGATAACACGCGAAGTATTATTCGAGGCATGTAGGAAGATAAGTAATAATAGAAGAGTACCGGGACTGGACGGTATTTCAAATAGAGTCCTAAATTGCGCTATTAAAACTCGATCCGATTTATTTGCTGAAATGTTTAACAGGTGTCCTCACGAAAGCGTTTTCCCTTAGCCTTGGAAGCGCGGAAGTGGAACGTATCCGTAAAGGCGAAATGAATGATCAGCGATTGATGTATGAATAAATCGAAAACACGGCGCCATGAGCCTTTATCTGACCCAGTTTCTGATGGGACATGGCTGTTTCAGAGAATACCTCCTCAAACATGGGCATGAAACTATCCCAAACTGTGTTTTTTCATATCGCACGGTATGAAACCGGGAGGATCGTCCTTCGGGACCAATTTGGAGAATGGACTAGTCCCGAGAATGTCGTAAATTACATGCTTCAGAATGACGAAAACTGGACCATCGTAAGTAATGTGGCGGTACGCATATACAGCGACCTTAGGCGCATAGAGTACCAACTTAACGCGAATAATCCGAACAGTGGAGGGTTAATCACATAAGAACACAAAAGGCGTAGAAGAGAACGTAGCCTAAAAGGCTAACCAGCCCCGCAGCGAGAGTGGTTCAATGTGTGCAGGATGTGGATTAGTACGTAGGCGTATTTCTGTCCTTAATCATTCAGTTTTGCGAATCTTGCCCTAGGCTACTAGTATCTATGAAGATTACACACCTAAAAAAAAAATATATATATATTTTTCACAGCATTCTCAGACTGAATCTTCAAATAGTTGCTCTAGTTCTAAAGTCTCTGTTGTTTGCATTGCGATGTCTGCAAGTGACTATCGCTTTGTGCTATTCTCTTGAATGGTTGTTGATATCGTGGTTGATACTAATGTTGACACTGTTGTGGAAAGTGTTGTTTATGAAGTTGTGGCTTATTTATGTAGAATTATAGGGTTTTACCCTATTGTTTGTTAAGTTATTTTTTATGCACAAAGTTAGTTGCTCTATAGTTCATATTTAATAATTTTAAGCATGATGAATATCTTTAGTGACGATGAAATTTAAAAACTTACCATTTAAACCTCTTATAACGGTATCTAAATCTCTGCTTTCATGGCATTAAACTTTGTTGGCGGCCATTTCTGTGCTAATTTATTCTCTTCGGACCTCTTTTATGACTATAGGCAGGTGATGATTAACTTCACTGAAGAATTCATCGATTATTTTTCTTCCCTGGTACAGTGAGAACAGCTGATAATCCAGTGTTCGAATAGCCCTTTTATCTATGTAGTGAAGCTGTAAGTATATTTATTATAGCGAGACAGTCTTCATCGAGGATGTTGTATGCTACCAGTGCGGTGTTTGGGGTTTCGGTTTTGATGACTTTATACAACATTTTATCCAATACATTCTTAACGAATTTCCCTTGACGCGTATGTTGTTGGACTACAGTTGAATATTCGTATTTCCTTTACAGGATCTGGGATCTAGATCTTCCAAATCCGCCTCTGTTGTTAGTGTAACCAAAACTTCTTCTTCCAAATCTCCTATATAGAATATGAGACCTATGATTAGACCTTTAGTTCTTTTGCAGATTTGTCGTTATTAGTATTTGAGCATTTAGTGAACAATTTAAATTCATGAAATCTGCCTGTAGTTGTTCTATTACCTCTTGTACCGCTGGCATTGGTGCTTTTATTTTATTATGCTATGATTTGTTATTAGTTGTTATATTTTCTACTTCATAAAATTACTTTTTTATTAAAAATTTAGTTTTTCCCTTTAGACTTGTATTTTCTTCACAAGCAATTTTTTTTATACGAACGTTTTTTTTTCAAACAAATTTAGTACTAACTAGTTTCTTCGTTTGCTTATAATTTAATTTGAATTAAGGGCACGTATTGTTTTCCTGAAAATGTTTGATATCGAGATTTTGATCAAACTAGAAATTACTGTAAAGGAGAAACTCAAAAACTGGGTCTCTCAATTCGGTGTGTTTGTCTGTCCGCATGTATGGTCAACTACAGCTTAAACTGCTGGACCGATTTTCTTCAAACTTCATGTCTAGGATCAGTAGAGTCACAGTTCGGGGGGAAACTGGTGTTTTTATTCTAACCCCAAAATTAACGGTACTTTGATTAAAAAAATCGATTTTCTCGAAAATAGCTTCAACGGTTTTGATCAAGTTTGATATCTGAGTGGGTATACGCTATCAGATGATGTACCAGTCCTTTTTACCAAAGTATTCGTTTAATGGTAAAAAAACATACATCATTTGCGGTTATGATTCGATCGATTTATTTCAAAATCAATATTTAAACCATATTTGACTTATACAAGATCATTGCATATCAAGTTTTGTAAAATCTTTTTTTTTCAGTTTTAACAGATTTAAAAAAATAAAATCACGATTTTACTTCTATTTTAAATCTGAGTGATTTGAAATTGAACAGTAAATACATATGCATAGGTGTAAGTATGTGCGATTCAGTTGCACTTTATTTTACTTTTTCCTTCAAATGTTTTTTTATATTTGTATCAACATTCATTTCTTGTATTAAAAATGTTTGTCTTAGCAAATAAGATTTATTAAATAAAAAATGTACTTCTTATATTTAAATATCTGTTTCTTTCTAGATAGATATGTAGATAGATACAATTTTATTAATTTCAAATTTAAAATCAAATCATCAACAAATAGTAGTTAGCTTATATTAACTGAAAGGGAATAAACAGTGGTCATTCTATAACTACTCGTATTACAACATTATGTCCTGAGTTAGTGTTGAATGATACTTCATTATTTATTTAAATAATATAATAATGTTCGGATGTGGGGTGACAAACAGTACTACCTTAAGAAATGTGCAAAATTATTATAAATAAATCAATTCAATAGATAAAATCCAAACTACAATAAAGAATTTATAAAATCTGAATACAGAGAAAAAGAAAGAATTTTTCTCGAAAAAGCAACTCAAAAATATAAGACATATATTTATCTAATTTAAACGATATTACTTATGCTGAATATTAATATATGGTTCTTAACAAAGATTGAAAGCTTGCATGGTCAGTAGTAAATAGCCAGTCTTTTATTCAAATATTACTCCTGTAAAGCCAGCATTATATAACTCGTCTAGTAACAAATCATAGTCGACCATGTCAAATGCTTTCGTCATGTCAATAAGCAGACCCATAATTGATTCTTTATTGTTTGTACCTTCATATAACTGACTACACAACCTAAGATTAGCAACTTCTGTTGACGTACCAGTCCTAAAACCAAACTGATTATCTAAGAAAAAGTAATTATGATCCAAAAACGATAGGATGCGCATTTTAACCAGTTTAAACAGTTTAGCAAAAGTTGGAAGCAGAGATATCGGTCTATAATTATATACATTTTTTTAATTGCTTTTTCAAAAAAAGAGGAACTATTTCGGTACATTTAAGGGATGTGGAAAGCAACCATTATTCACACAGTTTAAACAAGTAACTAAAGATGTCAACCACATACTAAGCAATTTTTTCAGTAAAATGCTTGTTATGCCGTCGCTAGTGCAGGAATTTTTGTTCTTTAAAGACATTATTAGTTTGTAGAGTTCAACAGACGTAGTCGCATTAAACACAAAACTGTTTGTATGCATGTTATCAGGAATTACATCTAGGGTTAGCGTACAGTTGCAAGAATTACAAGGTATTAATCTTTCTGAGATTTTAGTATTTCTAAATGTTGCTTATGCTTCCCAAAATGCTATCAACAACTCCATTGTTCTTTACTGTTTGTCTTAGTCTTTTGAAACAAGTCAGAATAATAATTATTACGCGTTTCTGCAACCTGTTTATGAATGTTTTTACACAATTTGACATAGTACTTTTTTACATTTCTATTTTGTGGGTGCTTGGTGCATTTAACTGCGAAGCTATTTTTCTTTTTTATTTGTTTTGTTTTAAAAGTATATTTTCCATCGATGGTTTTAAATGTCTTTTATTGATTTTTTTATAGACAGTAGTATAAGACTTTACAAGATTTTGTACAATCGAAGACAACAAGTCAAAAGGAATAGAAGGATTACTCTCCGAATAGACCGGCCCCCAAAAATAAATTTTTAAAACACTCTATCAACATGCTGTAATCTATATTGCGTTTCTTCCTAGGAGGATTAAGATTATTTATTGGGTCGGAATTCGTGAATGATTGAGGGCAACCATATGATGATCTGAGAGCTTGTAATCGTATACTGCACCACTAAAAATAATTCTATTATATTTTTGCACTCTGGTGAAAATGTTGGCAATGCAACTCGCAGAAGAATCTGTCAAACGGATTGGAACATTAATAACACTATTTAGACCATATGATACCACAGAATCGTTCAAAATGTCAATATTTATGTCGCCCAAAACAATTCAAATTTGTTTCCTCATCACACCAAGAACATCATTTAACTCTTCAATAAAAACAGCTTTTGCAAATTCATGCAATCGGTATGTGAACAACACTGTGTAGTTCTCATTTCGATATCCGAACGACAACTTCACGACATCGGCACTGGGCACACTAATTTCGGAGAAATTGCATACTTTACATACACCGCTACACCCCAGCTAAGTACAACTCGTTACAACTACCAAAAATTGAATACACAATTACTACTGGTAAGTTCTAGAGCGAATAAATTTGAGCTAGCAGCGATGAAAAATTTCTTCTAATGCTACGCATATTTTGATGCAAGCAGAAAATATCAACAGAATCAGTAGGAAAGTATTTAAACGAGGGACAGAATAAACAGAATTCTTAATTTATCGCAATCAGCAGCACAAGTAATTTTTACTAAATTGGTACCCTCGTTCCAGCGCATATATACCACGCCATTCCTAGTCCATACATATTTATAATTCTTAGATTTCTTCAACGATGTTGTAGTTTTAAGCAGCTGACGTGTCCGATAAGTAAGGCAATCATTGATGTACATCTTCTGTTTGTTTGCTTCCGAGCTGAGCAGACAAGTTGTTAGCGGTTCCTTCCGCTCTTTTTTAGCTTCTATTACTTTTTCCTTTCAATGACGAGAAGTGAACTTTGCATGGAAAATATAAGTACAATTTGGTGAGTCATTGTTTGGTTTGCTTTGATGGCGATTTGTAATTTCTTGTGTAGCAATTGTCAATGTCTTTCTCTGTAACATCAACATGCATACCGTCACGGAAAATTTTTAGCGCCAAATCGGTGGGAGAGTCATCGCAGTTGTTGGGAGGAAAATTATAGATCTCAACGGTGTTGGCAATAAATTGTTTTTCTAGTTGATTTTCTCTATCTTCAAGCAGGTTAATTTTATGCTTGCACTCCTTGTTTTTGGTGCGCAGTTCTTCTATAATCGCTGGATTTCTTTCACCTCTAGAATTTCAGTATATATCATGTCCAGGGTAATGCTGGATGCTCTTGGAGATGTAATTTGTTTGGCAATGTCGGATTGAGCGGAACTACTTAGCTGTTTTTTTATGTTGATGTTGATTCGCAACATTAGAAGCACATACGCCTGCTGATCCCGTCATTAAATGCGGTTACTTCTTATTGCGCTTAATCGAACGGTTACGCTCTTTAAAGTCGGCGCACAAGATTTCTCACGTCCAATGTTTGGAGTATGCTATGGTTGCAATGCCCATGTAGGCGAATATGGAGCTTACGAGCGAAGTTTGTTATTTTGTCGTCCACGGTTGCTAACCCTACGTCACTTTGTATATCATTATTTCTAATGTATTTAGCATTTGCTTACATAAAAGTAGTTTGTCTCGGACAGGCCGCAAACCGCCGCAAAGTTTAAATTCAATCGAAATAAGAAGAACTCAACCACTTTCTTCACGTTATAAATTTTATTAGATAAGTATATCTCGCTTGGTCACTGACTAAGTGTCGAAACTTTTTATCTCATGATGCAATCTAACCTCGGTCTTTACCAGCGGTTGAGCTTTACATTTTATATAAGGTTGATAACCTCTTACGAGTATATATCGTAAGTATATAGATATTTGAAGAGCAAATTATGTGTGTATAAGATCCTAATACTTTTAATACATTAATGAAAATCTCATTAATGCCCCATAATGTTAAATTACATTAGTTAGAGTGAGACAGGCACCTTATTTTGTGGAGCTTTAGTACATGCTTCCTCTTTCATCAAGTCGGACATTACTACAAAAGTGTCTGATACTATGGCACACGTTAAAATTGTTTTGGAAAGAGGTAGCATGTATGTTAATGATCTAGCCTAGCACATTTGACATTTCAGGTTTGCTTATAGTGCGAATGGTATTCGGCGGTGTTCTGTATAACCCGGTTTAAATATAATTTTTTTTTTATTATTAAGAAGTATCCGGCTACCCCTGTGGCCGTATACTTCTTATATCTCCGTAATCAATCCAATGCCCAAAAAACACTTTCCACCATGTCAAATGTGTTAGGGTAGGATGTGTACCAGTGCAAGTTGCAAAAGCAAGTTTTAGATTTACTCGTAAGATGAGTTTTTAGATTTACTCTCTTCGAATGGCTTCCAAGTAGCCAATACATTTCTCTAAAGCGATTTTCAAACTCATTGGGTTTTTTATTAAACGTGCGGTTTCCACTTAAGTTTCACGTCTAGTGTCATCCCCAGATATTTATCTTCATTTGCATATGGTATTGTAATATGCAGGCTACGGCTCGAGTAGATAAAACGATATTCTGTGAAATTTATTTCTTTATTTTCTAGTCTATAGAACAATTCAAGTTCACACTATAATATTCTTCGCAATTCTTTTCTTACAAGGTCTCTTTCCTCTCAAATCACTTTATCTCCTTTCAATTACTTAATTCACAAATCCAAACTAATTACTTTTTCTTGTTTACTCTCCACTTTCAATTTATCACCAAATTACAACTTCGCCCATTATCACTTTTCCAATCTCTTCGCCACAGTTTAAAAACTACTGTGTCTTTTTTTTGATCGCCATCTGTCCTTATATAGCAGAAGTTTCTGATAGCCAGAAACTTCTAGCAAATTCTTCGACCACTGGAACAAGAGAAATAATTCTTGCAGTTATAATTCCCTTTTATCCCTGATATTATTCGTCTCTTTCGTTGACATGAGCTGTGGAGACTTCGTCCCAGACACGAACCTCGAATGAAAGGACAGTTCGAACCAAAATTCTGCCAGAATGAAAAGTCACTTCGGAATTTGTTGCGTCATATTTTTAGGGGGCGTAGTTATTATTATGCTACACTGCCCCCCTCTTAGACGTGTTCGTCCCGAACAAGTGCATCCTCATTTCGGCCATTGTATCGACTCAGTCGGTCCACATGAACCACTTTCATTTTGGCCCTCGGTCCTCGCTGGATGCGGTAGACAACATCGTTGATGCGGGTTACTATTCTGTAGGGACCTTCCCAGTTCCGCTGTAATTTAGGTGATTTCCAGTTTTGGCGATGGGGATTATACAGCCACACCAGATCTCCTTCCTGGAATCCTGACGTTGTTGCCTTGGCATCATACCTGGTCTTCATGCGGTCGCTCGTCATCTTAATCTGGCTTCAGGTCCTTTGGTGTATGTCCCTAAGCCTTTCCCTAAGGTCCGCCACGTACTCTTCTTCATTTCTGGGCTCATTGGTAGGAGATCCAAATTTCACCTCACTGGGTAAACGAGCTATTCCACCAAATAAGATTTCGAACGGCGTATGTCGAGTAGTGCTATGCACGGCACTTCTATAGGCCATCAAAAACAAGGGAATCTGCCGGTCCCAATCCCGTTGGTAGTCACCTACGACCTTCGAGAGATGTTCGTCCAAAGTCCTATTGAAACGCTCCACCATACCGTCCGACTGTGGATGAAGCAGGGTTATCCTTGTCTTTTTGATTCCGAGTAGTTGACACATCTCTTGGAAGATTCTTGACTCGAAGTTCCGCCCTTGGTCAGAATGCAATTCCAAGGGCACACCGAATCTGCTAACCCAATTGTAGACGATCTGCTCCGCCACGGTTCTGGCTTCCTGGTTAGGGATCGGAAACGCTTCCGGCCACTTACTGAAGTAGTCCATCACTACGAGGATATACCGATTACCATTGTCGGTTTCCGGAAAGGGCCCTGCGATGTCAATGGCGATTCGTTCGAAAGGTGCTCCCACGTTGTATTGGTGCATCTTACCTCGAGTTTTGATTCTCGGACCCTTGCTAGCTGCACACACGTCGCATTTTCTGCACCAGTCTTCGATATCTTCCTTCGCTTTTAACCAATAAAAACGTTCTCGTACCTTTTCTAGCGTCTTATTCACTCCCAAGTGGCCTCCGGTCGCCCCGCCATGCATTTCCTGTAACACCTCCTTGACCCTCGTCCGCGGTACGACAAGCTGCATTACAAACGACTTTCCGTCGGAGGATTCCCATTTTCTTCTCAGAACACCTTCTTGGACATGGAGGGAGTCCCACTGCGCAAAATATGCCTTTAAGGTCGGGCTTCTGTGAGAGATGTCCTGATGATCCGGTTTCTCCATGTTCTCCTTCCAGGCCAGAATCGGCTCGATATCCGGGTCTTCCTTCTGAGCGTTCCGGATCTCATCTACGCTCCAGCCGGCGATAGGTTCGGCTCTCATTCTTTGGATGGAAACCAGCTCCCGTTCTTCCTGACGCGCACAATGTTTACAATCCGTTCTGCATGGTCTCCGGGACAGTGCATCCGCATTAGAGTGGAGCCTTCCTTTACGATGCTGTATTTCGTAGTCGTAGATTTGCAGCCTTTCGATCCATCTTGCGACCTGACCCTCAGGACTCTTGAACTGTAATAGCCATTTTAAGGCTGCATGGTCTGTGCGAAGAACGAACTTCCTCCCATAGAGGTATTTGTGAAAATGCTTCGTAGCCAAGATCAAAGCTAGAAGTTCCCGCCTTGTCACGCAGTAGTTCCTTTCTGGCTTAGAGAGCACCTTGCTGAAGTACGCAACCACCTTCTCTTGGCCGTCATGCACCTGGGAGAGTACGGCTCCTACCCCGACATTACTAGCATCTGCATCCACAACGAACGTTTCCCCGGGAGTGGGGTAAGCCAGTATCGGGGCATCGCATAGCCGTTGTTTAAGTGCCTTGAAGCACTTCTCGCACTCAATTGACCATTTGAATTGTTTTCCCTTTTCCGTCAACTGGTGCAGGTTCTTTGCGATCCCGGCAAAATCCTTCACGAACCGTCTGTAGTAAGTGGCTAGGCCCAGGAAGCTCCTTAGTTGGTGTTTGTCTTTGGGGACTGGCCAGTTTTTCACCGCTTCGACCTTCTCCGGATCGGTTCTCACTCCTCTCGCTGAAATTATGTGTCCCAGGTACTTGACTTCCGTGTTTAGAGCGGAAGTCAAGTACAGGGCGCACTTCTTGGGGTTGAGCTTCAGGTGGGCACTTCGAAGCCTTTGAAACACATCCCTTAGATTGTCTCGGTGTTGCGCAAACGTTTTTCCTACGACGATGACATCATCCAAGTATATCAAACAGGTTTTCCATGTTAACCCTTGCAGGACACATTCCATCAATCGCTCGAAAGTCGCCGGAGCATTGCACAGCCCGAATGGCATTACCGTGAATTGCCATAGCCCATTTCCTGTGGTGAAGGCGGTTTTCTCCCGGTCTTCTGGATGGATCTGTACCTGCCAGTAGCCACTCTTCAAGTCGAGAGTGGAAAACCATCGGGCTCCTGATAGTGTGTCTAGCGTGTCGTCAATCCGTGGCAGAGGATAGCTGTCTTTCTTGGTGACGTAATTGAGCTGCCGATAGTCCACGCAGAACCGCGTGCTGCCATCTTTCTTCTTTACCAGTACAACCGGTGATGCCCACGGACTTTTGGAACTTTCAATCAGACCTTCTTTCTCCATTGCCGACACCATCTCTGCAACTTCTGTCTGCTTTGCCAATGGAAGGCGCCTAGCAGGCTGACGAATTGGTCTAGTATCACCAGTGTCTATTCGATGTTGTACCAGGTGTGTTCGGCCGTATTCTCCGTCCTGTGAGGCAAATACATCAGCGTACTCATTGATAAGATTCTCTGCCATAGTTCGCTGCTCCTGATTCAGCTCACTAGACTGGAGAATCGTCTCTCTCGTTTCCGCTGTCCAAGGTGATGGGAGAGGTTTTGGAGCATCACGTTCAGATATTGTTGCGACGGCGGTAATCGGCGTGCATTTTCCAGTCACCTCCCCTCGCCTTAGTTTGACAGTGTGTGGTCTTGTGTTCAAAACTCTCACTGGAACCATGGTGTTCTTTGGTTCGACTAACGTCTTTCCCACGACGTAGTCTTGAGAATTCTTCTCTGGGTCTGGTTCTACTATGTAGAATCGGTGGCTCCCAAGATCACCTTCCAGCTTCGTCCAAATGATTGTCTCTGAAGAAGGCGGCAAAACTTCGTCTTTGCTGATGACTGTCCTGAGAGTTGCGGCATTCTCGTTTCCGTACACCATCGGAATCTCCACATTTCGATACCTCAGTACTTGCATCCCGATGTCCAAGATTACTTCATTTGCTTTCATGAAGTCTATTCCGATGATGCACTCGTCGCATATATCTGCCACCAGAAACGCATGGGAGAACGTCAGTCCCGCCAGAGTAATCGTAAGACGAACTTCTCCAAACACTTTCGCCATTTCCCCTGTTGCAGTCTTCAGGCAGTAGCTGTTGGTGTTGTGCAGCCAGGAGCTTTTGACGATATCTCTTCTTACAATGGAGGCAGTGGCACCTGTGTCGATGGTGGCTACGCACTTCTTCTCGTTGATTAGTGCCTCCACTGTCAGGCTCTTGTTACCCCGTTTGGTTTGCGAAACTTGAATGGTGGTCCTGGGGGCCTCGATTCCAGTAACCAACTTCTGCCCCGCGAAGTTGGTCCTTACGCATCTCCCGACTGCTGGTTTTGGGAAGTCTGACCGACAGGATGCTTCCTCTCTGCTTCTCCTACTTCCGCAATGTGGACAATTTCCTCGTCTAGGTGCACTTCTGCACTGCTGTTGTAGGTGTCCGGTTTGGTTGCAATTCCAGCAACGGATTTGACTTCCGCGAGCTTTGACGGCTGTTCTCTGGCATGAGCATTCCACGACGGACATTTCCCTGACACGGTGTATTCCCTGGTATGCTTGGTCCGCAGCCTTCATTGACAAAGCGAATGCCAATGCCTCGGGGAGTGTTCGCTTTTCAGCCATCCTTACAGCCATTTGCAGTTGTCTGTCCTCTATGGCCTGAATAAAAGCTTCCACCGCCATTTCGTTGATAAGCTCCTCACCGGCTTTAGGGTATGAAAGATGGGCTAGTCGCTCTATATCCGCTTGCAACTGTTGGAGCGTTTCCCCCCTTTTCTGGACTCGACTACGCAGCTGAACCCTGTACACCTGCTGCATGTGTTCATCCCCAAACCGCATCTCGATAGCCTGAACCAGAGAGTCGTAGTTCTGCTGTTTATCTTCCGGGATGGTCTGCAAGAGCTCCGCAGCTGGACCCCTCAGTGCAAGTGTGAGTGCAATGGACTTCTCTTCATCGTCCCAGCTATTGGTCATTGCGGCCGCTTCGAATTGCCTTTTATAAATTGGCCATGATGTTTGACCATCGAAGATAGGAGGCTGCATCTCCTTTCTTCTCAGACCGTCAGTGGAATATTCCCGTGCTTTCTGTCTCTTCACGTTGCTGAGCTCCTTAGCAAGATTTTCGACTTGCTTTCCTACTATCTCGAATTGCGTATCCACTTTTTCAAACTGAGTCTCTATCATCCCGAACTGAGTTTCATGTTTCTCAAAATTTTCATCGAATCTGGTTTCGACTTTTTCGAGTTGCGTCTCGACCTTCTCGATTTTCTCTTCGATCACTTCGAATTTGGATTCCAAGTTCTTGTTTTGCTCATCAAGTTTACTTTCCAGAGCATCTAGAGAATTCTTTTGTTCGTCCATTGCTTTCTTTTGTTCATCCATTGCTTTCTTTTGTTCATCCAACTTAAGTTCTAGAGAATTCCTTTGGTCGCCCATTGCTTTCTTTTGTTCGTCCATCGCTTTCTTTTGTTCATCCATTGCTTTCTTTTATTCATCCAGCTTAAGTTCTATAGAATTCTTTTGGTCATCGAGCTTATGACTTTGATCTTCTATTGCTTTCTTTTGTTCGTCCATGACTAACTTAAGTTGCAGGAGCAGACTTGTTATACCCGGGTCGGCTACTGTACTTGCTGGTTCCTCTTCCACGTCAAACTCTATGTCATGCGGATTTTCACCTTCCTGCGTTACTGCTTCTTCCAGACGAATCAGTAGGGCATCTTTTCCCCCAGTTGTGTCGAGATTCCGCTTACTGAGTTCTGCCTTTAGTTGAATTATAGTTAGTTTTCCCAATTTGCGACCCATTTTGCGCAACTAATTAACTCAACGCAGAAATCGTTTTTTTTTTTTTTTTTTTTTTTCTGTGAAATTTCACACCACGGAAATAGTTATTCACAGAATAAGTTTTATCCCAGCTTCTGACACCAATGTAATATGCAGGCTACGGCTCGAGTAGATAAAACGATATTCTGTGAAATTTATTTCTTTATTTTCTAGTCTATAGAACAATTCAAGTTCACACTATACCATTCTTCGCAATTCTTTTCTTACAAGGTCTCTTTCCTCTCAAATCACTTTATCTCCTTTCAATTACTTAATTCACAAATCCAAACTAATTACTTTTTCTTGTTTACTCTCCACTTTCAATTTATCACCAAATTACAACTTCGCCCATTATCACTTTTCCAATCTCTTCGCCACAGTTTAAAAACTACTGTGTCTTTTTTTTTGATCGCCATCTGTCCTTATATAGCAGAAGTTTCTGAAAGCCAGAAACTTCTAGCAAATTCTTCGACCACTGGAACAAGAGAAATAATTCTTGCAGTTATAATTCCCTTTTATCCCTGATATTATTCGTCTCTTTCGTTGACATGAGCTGTGGAGACTTCGTCCCAGACACGAACCTCGAATGAAAGGACAGTTCGAACCAAAATTCTGCCAGAATGAAAAGTCACTTCGGAATTTGTTGCGTCATATTTTTAGGGGGCGTAGTTATTATTATGCTACAGTATTTATATGTTCTTAATGAATATGGGTAGATTGTTTATTTTCTTGTATGTGAAGTTAACATGTATCGATTTGGTCTCGTTACAAACAATGCGCCAAAGTTTTGACCAGTCGCAGATTTTATCCAAGGCTCGTTGGAGTTTTTCAGTTGTTGACTTGATTGAACTTTCCGTTGCCAAAATAGCCGTATCGTCCGCGAGCGTATGTACTTCGGTGCCTTCAGTTTGGGGTATATCACGAGTGTGCAGCGAAAATAAAACAGGAAAATAAAACAGGACTCCAGCGCGATTCCTTTGAACTTGGAATAATTAGTTCCGTTTTTAATACGAATTAATCTCTTTTCAAGGTAGGATTCTAAGTTCTTAAATAAGTATTCCCCAAGAACCGTCTTAGCTTGTACTTTAAGCCATCGTACCAAACCTTGTCAAATTTTTGAGAGACGTGAAGAAAAGCGTTAGAGCAAAGCTTTTTTCCCTCAAGGGCTTTTCCAATTTCATCGTTTATTCTATAAACCTGGTAAATTGTGGAATGCTTGATTCTGAACCCGAATTGGCCGGTTGTATGCGTTTCAATAGGAGTCCTTCAAATACCTTTGATATTATTGGTATGAGCTATATCGGTCTGTATGATTTTTTGTCATTTGGTGAATTTCCCGATTTCGGAATCATTATCACTTCTGTCACTTCCACGGATCTGGTACGTATAACAGTCTAATTGAAGCGTTTATTAGATATAAAGGTTTAATTAATGCTTTTTTGGCAATTTTTAAGTATTTGTCTGGTTATTAAATCATAGCCAGGGGCTTTATTATTTTTCAAGTTTTTTATTGGCTGGCAAAGTTAGGTTAATGATTTATGATCAGAATTTGAATACTTCTATAATATTTTTGATTTTGTTTATTTACAATCAATACAAATTTGTATAGAAAATGTTATCCCCTATAAAAATTTCCAATTACTTTTATACTTATTTGAAGAAACTTTATTAAAACTTTGAATTCTTACTCGATCTCAAGTTTTAAATTTGGCAACATCAAAATAAACCCCAATTTGTTGATTAAGAGTTTTATTAAATCTTTGAACTACTGAGGATTTTGCTCCATTTTCAGTATGGTCCAATTTAATATTATATACATATTGTAATATGCGAGCTACGGCTCGAGTAGATAAAACAATTATTCTGTGAAATTATTTCTTTATTTTCTACTCTATAGAACAATTCAAGTTCACACTATACTATTCTTCGCAAATTCTTTTCTTACAATGTCTCTTTCCTCTCAAATCACTTTATCTCCTTTCAATTACTTAATTCACAAATCCAAACTAATTACTTTTTCTTGTTCACTCTCAACTTTCAATTTATCACCAAATTACAACTTCGCCCATTATCACTTTTCCAATCTCTTCGCCACGGTTCTAAACCAACTGAGTCTTTTTTTGATCGCCATCTGTCCTTATATAGCAGAAGTTTCTGATAGCCAGATACTTCTAGCAAATTCTTCGACCACTGGAACAAGAGAAATAATTCTTGCAGTTATAATTCCCTTTTATCCCTAATATTATTTGTCTCTTTCGTTGACATGAGCTGTGGAGACTTCGTCCCAGACACGAACCTCGAATGAAAGGACAGTTTGAACCAAAATTCTGCCAGAATGGAAAGTCACTTCGGAATTTGCTGCATAGACATAGGAGCGTAGTTATTATTATGCTACAATATGTACATTCAACATAGCTTTACAATTGATAACGAATTAGTGAAGAAAAAATAAGCAAAACTCGGAATTTTGAAAAACGTTATAAATTATAATTTTATTCCTCAATAAAGTACCAAGTCAAAAAAAAAAAAAAACAATTACTGAAGACGATGTGATGCTTCGCGCTTGGTGGTTGCTGGGAGAGAGAGAACAAATCGTTAGCCTATATCAGTGGAAGCTAATCGTAGGATAAAAACCAAAATCAAAAAACGGTAATACTCTCATAATTTCAAATTCGAGTAAACTAGAGGTACTTGCATCTGAGATTAATACAGCAAGAACGAATCAGCACAAAGCAAAATAGAAACTAGTTTGATAAAATATGGAACATAGAATTATAGGGTAAATTATGGTTAGTTAGGTAATTAATGTTTAGGAATTAGCAAATAGTCTATAGGTTAGCACTGAAGTTTATATTTCATTATCCAACATGCCGCCGCCGCTGAAGGAATTTCAGGAAAGTGGTAGCATAGCTAGTTTGGTGATCGGTCGCTTGAACATTCCGCTTTTGGTTCGCAGCGTAACTACTCGTACATGTCCATCTTGGCCTGGATGGACTTCTGCAATTCTTCCTAGGGACCATTGCGAAGGTGGCATATCCACCTCCTTGAGAACTGCCATATCACCAACTCTAAAATCTCTGGTAGGTTCTCTCCATTTTGGGCGCTGCTGTAACGATGTTAAGTAATCGGTGTGCCATCTTCGCCAGAAACCTTGCAACATATTCTGGAGTAATTCCCATCTTCCTAGGTGATTAATAGGTGTCTCCAGATAACTTGGCTCGGGGATAGCCTTCCTTTAAGAAAATGAGAAGGTGTTAATGGGTCAAGATCTAAGTCAGAGGAAACACAAAGTGGCCTAGAATTCAAGAGGGCTTCGATTTGGGTTAACAAGGTACACATTTCCTAGAAGGTAAGAGTATGATTGCCAACGATGCGACGAATATGTTGTTTTACCAATTTAACCCCCGCTTCCCATAGCACGCCGAAGTGAGGACTGTGCGGAGGGATAAATTGCCAATCGATGCTCTCTGCAGTTAACATTTCAGCAACTTTCTGATTGTGCGCCTGCGATTGCACCAACTTGTGCATCTCTGATAGAACGCGAGCTGCTCCTTGAAAGTTTGTCCCATTATCTGAGTATATAACGCTGCATTTCCCACGCCTCGTGATGAATCTTTTGAGCGCAGCCAAAAAGGCATCCGTGGTTTAGGTCCGAAACCATTTCAAGATGAAGCGCCTTGGTAGTCATGCAGACAAATAACGAAATGTACCCATTCACCAGTTTAGGCTTCCTTCCGTTGGACAAACGAAGAGTTATGGGGCCAGCGTAATCACATCCTGTGTGAGCGAAAGCAAAGGATGGATTCACACGTGATAATAGCAAATTCCCCATAAGCTGCGTAGACGTAGCCTGTCGCTGACGGACACACGTAATGCAATCGTGCACCAGTTTCCGAATAAGGTTTCTGCTCCCTATGATCCAATACTCTTGACGTATCAATGCGAAAAGTCCCGAAACACCAATATGCAAAAGGTTTCTGTGTGCATCCTATAGAATTAGCTGGGTAATGCGATGATTTTTGGGCAGAATAGCAGGATGTTTTACACTATAAAGTACATCCCTAGTGTTTGAAATCCTGCTACCGACACGCAACAAACCGACATCATCAATAAAAGGCGAAAGTGAAAACAACTTTGACATCTTGGAAACACTCCGATCAGCCTTGAGAGCAGCTATTTCGGCTTGGAACTCCTTTTGAGACCACCGGAGACAGGCTTGTTTAGCAAGACGAAGCTCTAAAAGCGAAAAATATCGAAGTTTTCTATCTTCTTTAGGCAAACGGAAGAACTTTATGAACTGATGAATATACCCAACGATTCTAACCAGCTTTCTCCAAGCAGATAGCTTTAGCGAAAGGTTTTCGAGAAAATGCTCAACCGTAACGGAAACGTGAACTTCAGTGCCCTTTTTCCTCTCCTCAGGAATCTCTTCGATCAAAATTTCACCATTAACGGGCCAACAATCTAGCTCCTGAGACAACCATGTCGGACCTTTCCACCACATTTCGAATTCCATTAGATCTGCGGGTGCAAGACCCCTGGAAGCACAATCAGCAGGGTTTTCAGTAGAACACACATAATTCCAAGAAAAACGAGGCAACGATGACAGTATTTCGGAGGTACCATTCGCTACGAATGTATTCTATTTTCGCGGAGGCGAGGAGAGCCAGGACAAAACTATTTTCGAGTCACAAAATGCAAACACTCGAACTGGTGTTTTATATAAGGACGACCGAATGAGCTCAACTAACCGACACAAGAGTAGAGCTCCACAGAGTTCTAGGCGAGAAATTGACAGCTGTTTTACCGGAGCAACACGAGTTTTGGCAAATAATTGGACCTCAACCACACCGTCACTTGAACAACTTCGACTGTAAACTACCGCAGAATAAACCTTTTCGGAAGCATCCGAGAATCCTATTAACTCCAAGCTTTTAGAATTTTGGGTAATCCTTCAAGAAATCCTAAAGTTTTCGAAATAAGCCAAATCCTCCCGATACCGTTTCCATTTTTCTGCTACTTCAAAGGGTAAGGGGTCATCCCAATCTATTTTCGTCTTTGCGATCCAAAGCTCCTGAAACAGTATCTTCAAGACAATAGTGGAAGGAGCCAAGAAGCCCAAGGGATCGAAAATCCTTGCAACCTCAGAAAGCAGTTTACGCTTTGTAGGCAATAATTGTTCAGCCAAACCAATTTTATACGTAAATATGTCACGATGTGGGTTCCAAACCAAACCAAGAACTTTAGTGCACTGCGATGAACTATCCAAGTCCAGCGAAATAGCTTCTTTACATTCGATTTCTCGCAAAATGTCCCAACAATTTGAACTCCACTTGCTGAGCTCCAAACCTCCACAAGACAGCATTTCTACGACAACGAATCAGCTCCTGTCATAAGATCGTCGACATACATATCATGTAAAATGGCATGCGACGCTATAGGGAACTGGTGTTTGTAATCAAACGCTATTTGACGGAGAACTTTCGTAGACAGATAAGGGGCTGGAGAGGTACCATACGCCACAGTACACAAACGAAAATGCGAAATTCGGCTATCAGAAGATTCTCTCCATACAATCCGCTGAAAATCTCGATGTTTTGGATGTACCCATATTTGTCGAAACATTTTGACGATGTCAGCGCAAAACACAAAACAATGCAGGCGAAATCGTATACAAACGTTAAGCAGGTTGCGTTGAAAAGGGGTTCCTACATGAAGCATCTCATTGAGGCTGCAATTTTTGGTATCCTTATGCGAACCATAGAAGACGACGCGAATTTGTTTAGTGATGACGGCGTAATGAGGCAAATAGAAAACTCTTCCCGATGTAGGCTCTATTTCGTCATCTGGAATACGTTCCATATGTCCTAAATCTAAATACGTTTTCATAAACTTGTGATATTCCTCTTTTAGACCTTCACCCCGAGAAAACCGACGTTCCATAGCGAAGAGTATAGACAGGGGTCCAGGTATGGTATTAGCAAATGTTGCAATATCTTGTCGAAACGGAAGTTCTACCATGTACTTGTTGTCCGACGTTCGAGTAAGGGTCTTAGAAAAATTAACATCTACCTCATCTTCACCTAGTGTCAAAGAGAACTTTTGCGGAACTTCCTCAATTTCCCAAAAAGACTTCGAAATCACATCAAGGTCAACACCTGCATGCAACGAAACAACGGGTTTTTCTGACAAACAACCCGTTACAACCCATCCAAAAAGGGTCTCATGCGCAACAAGCCTTGTCAGCCCCCAACAGTATATCAATGTGCCCGGGGTATTAAATCCGACATCAGCTAACTGAAGGTCTTCGAGAAAAGTGAAGTTGCTACATTCGAATGAAAACGATGGAGTTTGTGAGGTTATTTTGTTCAGAATATAAGCCTCAATTTCAATAAACTGCGGACTAATGCAAGATTTTAAGGTTAAATTGACTGCACCGTGAGTCACACCAGCTTCAACGAATGAAATTCCGGATATAGGCAACCGAGCATGGGAACGGCGAAGGCCAAGCCTTTTCACTAAACTATCAGTAACAACGACGGTAGGTAATAATCCCGTGCAACGCGATTCATTTTTCATATGGTTGCTTACGACCGATACCGCAGAGTTCGGGGCAGCATTAATGGCAGTGGGAGAGTTGGTTGAACTAAAAGATTGATTAGTACTATCTACGTGTACTAAGCTATGATGACGAGTATTACAAAATGAACAACGCGCCTTAACTCGACATCGCATTGATGGCTGTTTAGACCGAGACAATTGTAACATAATCGCTGATCTCTAGCGAAGCTGCGACGCGAACTAACCGACGTTGAAACGAATTCTGGGCACTGCGGTAGATAATGTTTACCCTTGCATTTTGGGCACAACGCATTCACCACGGCTAGGCTTTTTATGTTCACGGGTTTCGACGCACGAGAGTTCTTTACTACGCGATTGGTTTTTGAATCACTAGCCTTTAAAGCACAAGAACGTTCTTCTAAGAACTCCAGAAGGTCTTCGATGGTAGATTCCTATGAATTTTTGCTTTCTAGCGCCCAAGCCTTTCGAGTTTCCGAGTCTGTTTTATTTATTAACAAGTACACGAGCCACGGATCTCTACCTATTGCCTTAACCGCTTCTAGACCACGAATAACCTCGTCCGCTTTGTCAACAAGTTTACGCAAGTGAGCACCATTCCCCGAATCCACGCTTGGCAATTTAAGAAATTGTTAAATAAGCGCATTAATAATGTAAAGCGGCTTATCCCAAGCAAGCAGATAATTGGAGTCCGAAACGTTTATGCCATTCATCAAATTAAATGCATCTTCGCGTAAGACCGATTTCAAGTAACGGAATTTTTGAGCACCGGAAAGCTTAACATTACAGTCCACAGTTTGCATAAATATATCACGAAAACTCGGCCATTCGCGGTAATCACCGAAAAAGGGTGTAATATGCATGGGTTGTAACAATATCGTTGACACGTCCTTATTGCTGGTACTAGACGAAGCCGCCTGCCGTAACCTATCCATGAATTCAGTCTAAGAAGCAAATAATTCTCTCAGCGAAGTATTTTGGGCTGCATCGCGGACCGGAGCTAATTCCTTTATACGCCTCAAAAGGGCACATTTTGCGATAAGGTATTTCGATTCTACAATCTCAAACTCGGCTTCGGGATCACCGTATCCCTCCTCAGTATGAAACTCAAAAAGTGCCGATTGACTATCACAAATGTCTTTCCATGCCTTCTCTAATCTTTCTAACCGCACCTCCAATTCTAGAACATGGGCATTGTCGGGAATGCCTTTATAATGACCGCGTGCTTGTTTCACGGCTTCCATTATAATAATTACGATTAAGTCCAACTACCGAACACGTAGATCAAAACGCTAAATCAAACACAACCCGAAATTCTTGTGCAACCTTCACAAAATTTATCGATTCCACTATGCACTAATTATCAAGACAGCAGCAGCAAATCGAGCCCCAAAAAAGCATCCATAGACAGCAACAGATAGGAGCAACAGGCCAAATTCAGATATGCAATTAATACTTATCTGTGTAGGAATCCAAAGTCTAGCAACCACCAACCAATAAACGAAAAAACGATTCCAAAATATTCGGGCGTAGAAGGACCAGCTTTGATAACGAATTAGTGAAGAAAAAATAAGCAAAACTCGGAATTTTGAAAAACGTTATAAATTATAATTTTATTCCTCAATAAAGTATCAAGTCAAAAAAAAAAAAAAAATTACTAAAGACGATGTGATGCTTCGCGCTTGGTGGTTGCTGGCAGAGAGAGAACAAATCGTTAGCCTATATCAGTGGAAGCTAATCGTAGGATAAAAACCAAAATCAAAAAACGGTAATACTCTCATAATTTCAAATTCGAGTAAACTAGAGGTACTTGCATCTGAGATTAATACAGCAAGAACGAATCAGCACAAAGCAAAATAGAAACTAGTTTGATAAAATATGGAACATAGAATTATAGGGTAAATTAGGGTTAGTTAGGTAATTAATATTTAGGAATTAGCAAATAGTCTATAGGTTAGCACTGAAGTTTATATTTCATTATTCAACAACAATTTTTATATATAAAA
The DNA here is from genome assembly GCA_963082735.1 of Pocota personata. Taxonomy (NCBI): domain Eukaryota; kingdom Metazoa; phylum Arthropoda; class Insecta; order Diptera; family Syrphidae; genus Pocota; species Pocota personata. The sequence continues at coordinate 112,938,583 of OY720429.1, forward strand.
TCTGTTCCTTTGTCCACTGTATAATTGAGGTGCAGCTTTAGAATTTTCAATAATATTTTCAAACGCTTCAGTTGCATTTTCACCAGATTTAACTTCTAGTTGTTCTATTATCCTTTATTTTTTTCGAATATTTATCCATTATTAGTAAATCCATTGCTCAAAGTTAATTTTTATATCTAGGAAATTTTCTGCGAACTGTTTTATGGAATTGATTTGCTAATTTAAAGTTAATTTATTGAATGTTTTTATTTTTCAATGATTTTCCATTTTCAGCAGTGAATACATTTTATTATTTTGTTATATGTGCACTTATGTTATACGTGCACATTTAATATCTCGCATACTGAGCGCATTCCTCATTGTTTACTTGATATCAAATATCGAGTCGCAATGAGGATTGTTGTTCACACGAATTCTATTCCTCTTCTCCATCTTCGTGGGAAAACAATCTTTACATAAGAAAATAAAAACAAGTGAAACAGTACTACAGACATTAACTAGAAGCAGAAACAACACCATTTTAATCACCATTGTCATCGGGCAACATAAGAAGCACAGTAAAGTTAAGTTATATTTGATTCTCTTTTTATTTTTTGTTATTATTCTAATTTAAACGAAACTATTTTATTATAAAATGGAAGATCTTACTATCGCTGAAAAGTTAAAATTATCTTAGACTTTATCTCGAAATTATCAGAATGTATGTATCACAGTAGCGAGGAAAATAATTTAGTAGAATTCATTAAACACCTGGACGCAATCATTCCCACGTTAAGTGAATTCGAAGTTAATAATAAAATCATACCTACAGGGTACATGAAGATAAAATTACAGGTAAAGCGAGGTGTGCACTCCAAAGGCACATGGGATCGAGTTAAAGAAATTTTACCGAAAATTTATCTACTGACTTTTTAATTGCAAAATTATAACCAGTAGAGTTAGAACTACGATAAAAGACTACTACAATAGATTTAACAACTATCTAAGTAGAAATAATAACGCTTATTTACTCAACAACCAACGGAAAAATCATTATATGATCGAACCAACTAGAACAGTTATTTATAGTCGCAATGCACGAAGTTTAAGCGACGCTTTTAAAATAATTCTGGCAGTGAATCAACAAAAATTTGGACCTAATGGTCAAGTAAATAAAGAAAGGAGTAATTTAATAAATAGACGAAACTTGAGGTTTAGTAAGCAACCTAAGGTACAATAGCAACACACACCAAAATCAACCAACTAGAAGTTTTAATTCAGATAGGTTCAGCAAACCAACAAGTTAGAAATCTAAATTCCGATTGGTTTAGTAACTAACGATGTGGAAGTAGGAACTTTAGACAAGACAGGCCTCAAACTAACAATAACGGTTGCAATAATTACATTAATTGAAATCAAAGCGGACGTCTAACAAAGCAATAACAGAAGCGGTTATTCGATAAATAATAGAACCAATAATTTGCAGGAAATCAGGGAAACTTTCCAATAGAAGTCTCGGAAGACACATGCCCTATATAACTATAGACAACCCCTTTAGAAAAATAAGATTTATTATTGATACAGGTGCTGCATTCAGCTTAAATAATCAGAAGTTGACATGTCCATTAGAGCATGCAATAAAGAAATTTCAATTAAAACTAAGTGCACATTTCCGATCTGCAATGAATTGAGTGTATAAAAATCTCCAATAGAAATATTTAGTAGCGAAATTAACGTAAATTAATTATTAGACCACATAAACTTAGATCATCTAAACGAAAAAAAAAAAAATCTAAAAATGATAATCCTTTTGAAAAAAAGTGTTTTTTACAAAGAAAATGACGATCTTACCGTCACTAATGATATCAAACACCGAACTATTACACAGAAAGAAAATGAAAAGACTAATGGCATACATTCCGCCAATTAAAAACAGCAGTGGAAACTGGGCAACAACAAACAAGTTAAAGGCAGACTTATTTACTGAACATCTCGAAAAGGTCTTTCAGCCATACGAAGATAATGACTGCCTCAAAGAAACAGAAGAAATGTGTGAAGAGGATAGATTAATTCCAATAATACAATAACCAAAAGAAATAAAAGATTATCCCGAAAAAAGCTCCGGGATCCGAAAAAATTACCTAGAATAGGTATGAAAAAACTAGAAGAAATAATAAATGCAGTATGTTCCACGAATGTGAAAATTGCAGAAGTAAAAATATGCTCTACCATTTTCCTTGATATAACACAAGCATTTGATAAGGTGTGGCGTAAAGGACTAATCCATAAGCTGCAAAAATATCTACCGAAATAATACTCAGAAATTCTAGAGTCATATATAATGCAGAGATTATTTGGAATAAAGCAAGAAGATGAGTACTTCATATTAAAACAAATAAAAGCTTGTGCACCCCAAGGTAGTGTATTAGGGCCTGGCTTGTTCCCATTACACAAATACCACAAAATGAGGAAACTTCTGTTGCCACATTTGCAGACGAAACTGCTGTACTTGCTGTCGGTAATACCGTGCAAAAAGTTACTGGAAAACTGCAAAGGGCAGTAAATGATATTTATGAGGGTGGCCGTGGTGTAGTGGTAACATCATCGCTTGTCATGCTACAGGTTCACGGTTCGAATCCTGGTGTCAATAATCATCTATTTATTTCGCATAAAATAAATAAATAGTCGATCAATTGCGAAAGCTTGTGTCAACGCTACTGTCAAGGCATAACACTGGCAGTAGGGCGGTCATATGGCTAAAATGCAACTTGATCGTGATGATGACATCAGGAGGACGGAAAAAAAATACTGTGAATCATGAGCAACGACAAAAGCAAAAATAAACAAGCTCCCCAGTTATCTGGACAGCCACCCTTGGAGTTCACTGAAACTTAATACCAGCTGAGTTGCAAACCAACTACACCAATCTGTCTTTCTCTCTGTCTCTTCCCCTTTCCTCAAAACGCCCGTGTCCTAAAATAAGTATAAGGGTATTCATAACCCCTTTCACACGTGCGAATTATAAAAATAATGAATGGCCCAAAAAATGGCAAATAAAATTATATGAACTGAAGTCAGTTCATGTAAACTTTACAAATAAAAATGTACATACAAGACATGCATAAATAACAATGCAGTTCTTTTTTTGAACTCAGCTAAGTACTTTGGCATGACTTGAAACGCGATATTGCGTTGGAAAGCTCATGTAAAGGAAAAACATGACGAATTAAACATACATAGATATAAAAAATGTATTGGCTCTTAGGGAGGTATTCCTGTCTCTCGTACAAGTATGCTCTATTTATTTATTTATTTATTAAAGCTTAGTACAAGTCTTAACTTAGAAAATAACTTAACCTATATTTACCTTCACCTATTTTTTTAATTTTTTTTTTAATTTTTTTTATGCTTATTGACCGGGCCCTAGGGCCCACACAATTATTCTTAAACTAAAACTTAAAACTAACATTTAAGGGAAGGGAAGTATGGGGAGTTGTTAGGAGGAGGTATAGAGAGAATTTCTAGTAGATGATATACTGGAATGAAAGTCAAGTGTGTTCTGTGCATTGTTAGCCAGACGCAACATTCTGGAGATAGGTTCGAAATGACCGTAGTTGGTGCGGTGGAGAGGGGGACGAAAGAGCGGTACGGATCTAAGGTTGCGTGGGTTAGTCTGAAGTGAAATCATTTCCAGTAGTGCGGGAGAATCGATCGTACCAGTTAATAATTGGTGTACGAAGAGTATGTCAGCCACCTCGCGACGTTTTATAAGAGTCTGCAAGTTAATTAATTTTAGCCGATTTTCGTAGGGGGTAAGATATAGTTGTCGTCCCATAGGAGACCACATAAGGCAAAACGGATAAACCTTCGCTGCACGGCTTCGATTCTAAGGGAGTGGGTGTCGTGAAATGGTAACCAAACTTGGCTGGCATATTCAAGGAGGGGTCTAACAAAGGTGATGTAAAGAGACTTTATAACGTAAGGGTTCGAGAATTCTTTAGCCCAGCGTTTTATGAAACCGAGGGAAGAATTGGCCTTGTGAATAATTTGATCAATATGGGAACGGAAGTTTAACTCCCTGTCACAAATAATACCCCGATCGCGTATAGAGGAGTCTGCGGGAACAGGCTCGTTGCGAAAGTAATAGGTTCTGAGGGGTGGGGAAAGTCGCTTACGAGAGAACGTTATAGATTGACATTTGCCGACGTTAAGTTCTAAGAAGTTTTTGTCGCACCATGTGTTGAATGAATTAAGGTCATTTTGAAGTAAGAGAGAATCAGTGGGGGTAGATATTATCTTAATGATTTTCATGTAATCCGCGTAAATAGACAGATCTGAGTCTTTTATGATGTGATCAACATCGTTTATTGTTAAGACAAAAATCAGTGGACCAAGGTGACTGCCTTGAGAAACACCTGAAGTGGCGTTAATGGGATCAGAGACTGAAAGTCTAGAGAGAACCCTGTGTTGGCGTTGCCCTAGGTACGATCTCAACCATGAGATGAAAAAGGGGGGAAACCCGAAGGCTTTAAGTTTAAGGTAAATAGTTTGGTGACATATTTTATCAAACGCCTTCCTGTAGTCGATATGAATACTTTTGTAGGAATATGAATACCTTTATACGGTTACAGGGCACGGTCTTTTAAGGAAAGGGAGAAGAGGAACAGAGGAGAAGCCTATGCACGTTGGCTTTAAATGCTTAAAGGTTGTAGTGATGGGGAAATACAGAGCTTGGTAGATCATTCCACATTCGTGTCGTTCGGCTTATAAACGAATCCCTATATCTAACAGTATGACCGCAGTTAGGCTTTAGGGTGAACTGATGTGCATTCGAAGCATGTCGCGTATTGCGGGTGAAGTTTTGAAGAGGAGGAATGCAGCTGGCTATTTAACTGGAGCATTTTTTATTAAAAAAACGATAAAACAGGGAGAGACAGGAGACATTTCTCCGATGTTCTAGTGAATGAATGGAATTCACAATGTATCTATAACCTATAAGTTTTAACGCGCGATTTTGTACCCTATCGGGAATATGCAGAACGGTCCAGCTTAGGGCAGATGAATGCCTTATACATTGAGGCCAGATCAGACGGGGTAAAATATTTCTTGCACCGTTTAAGGAATCCTAGACATTTTGCAGCATTTTTGGCTACCTGAAATATGTGATCATTTCATCGAAGATGGTTATTAATACACATACCGAGAATGGCAAGTCTTTCGGTTTTAATGATGCAAGAGTACCATCCATGGATAATGGTTGAGGGTTTTGGTTTCGCTTGAGAGACAGAAGACAGCATTGTGTTTTGGAAGCATTAAATTCCACTCTGTTGGTTGAACCCCATTTAATTATGCTGTCATGGTCGGAATTTAATGTGTTTAACATACGCTTCCGTTCCCCTTATACGGCCGAAGAGCAAGGACATGAGTAAGAGAACGAATATAAAAAACTGAGGGTACTGTCATCAGCGAAGGAATGGATTGGATTAGAAGTTGCAGACAAGAGATCATTTATAAAAATAAGAAAGAGAGTCGGAAACAAAACAGAGCCTTGGGGAACATTAGCATTTATTTGGTGAATTGCAGACTTGAAGCCGTCCAAAACAAGTTGCATTGAACGCCCCGAAAGGTAATTTCTAATCCATTGAAGAAGAGACTCACCGACGCCATATGCAAGCATTTTCGACGAAAGAGCCTGATGCCAAACTCTGTCAAATGCCTTTGAAGTATCAAGCGCAACCATCTTGGTTTCGCCGAAGAGATGCTGAGATTGGTTCTTCTTCGAGGTGAGATATGAAATCAAATCACCAGTGGACCTGTTGCTACGAAAACCATAATACCGGTCATTAAGGAGTTTTCGTGAATCGAGATATTTCATAAGCTGACGATTTATCAGCGTTTCCATGACCTTGGAAAGAAGGGAGTACAATGGGTCGGTAATTGGACGGGGAAGAAGATTCGCCTTTTTTGGGGACGGGCTGGACAAATGCTGTTTTCTACCTACCCGGAAAGTGCCCTGAAAAGTAGGATAGACAGAAAAGCTTACGCAGAGGTTTTGCCAGCGTAGAAGAACACCTCTTCAGAACTATGGGGGGGGGGGGGATACCATCTGCACCAGGGGATTTGTGTATGTTAAAACCTTTGAGTACTCCTGCAACTGTACGAGTGCGAAAGGGGACTTGTCCTATAGAAAATTTTACGCTCTCAAATACAGGTGGAGACAATGCAATATCAGGCAGCGTGGAGTTCGCTGCAAAGTGAGCAGCAAGCAGATTAGCTTTGTCTAAGGAGCTGACAGCTGGAATGTCATTGTAAATGAGCGTGGGGATGGCAGACGAGGCATAATTTTTAATATTTTTGACGAATGACCAAAAACTTTTACTACCTTTGGGACATTGTAGGATTTTTTGCCTCAATTTTTGATCATGTAAGAATTTTACACGTCGAATATGGGCATTGCAGTCTTTTCTGGCTTGTTTAAACTTCTTTCGGTTTTCCTCAGATTTGTTGGCTTTATAAGACCGAAAACTTAATTCTTTTAACTTGATAGCCTCTTTACAGCTCTGGTCAAACCACGAGTTTGCCTTAGGTTTAATGCTCTTTATTCTGTTAGGAATTAAGTCACTCATACCTAAGAATATGGTGTTAGTGATCATATCGGCAGTGGGATCCACGTCGCTATCGAGGAAGCATAGCGACCAGTTAAAACTCCTAGAGAAGCCACTGAGGCCGCTCCAGTTGGCTTTCTCGTATTGCCGTACTTTTCTTTCAGGAGTTTTTTCTTTAACTACGTGGTCAGAGTACGAGCTGATACGATATTGTATTCAGACCGATCTAGAGGTGCTAAAACATTAATAGTGTATTTATCAGGGTGCGAAGTAAGAAACAAGTAATAAGTGTTGGCAGAATGACTTTCAATGTCCGGTATAGGTGTAGGCTCATTTACAAGCTGAGTCAAATTGTTTACCTGAGCGAAAAGTTCAACATAACTTCCTTCGGGTGTTTTCTGGCCAGAATGTTGAAGCCAATTCGAATTGTGTATATTGAAATCGCCCGCAATGACGATTTCAGTATGAGGGTACAAGGAGACAATTCGAGTGATGGAATCGGACAGCGCATCAAATTCGTCAAAAGTTGAGTTGCTGTCCACACTAGATCTTCTATAAATAAAGCAGCAGTGAATTATTTGCTTACGGATGGTGAATTTTAGGTATTTGAAATTAAATTCCGGGTTGGAACAGTGGTCATACTGTGGTGGAACTTGGTAAGCAATATCACTACGGACGTAAATGACGAGGCCACGGTGGGGAAAGAATAAGGACACTAAGTTATATCCAGGCAGTTTCAAATCGGAAGATTCTCCCACTACCTGTGTTTCGCTTAGTGCCAGAACAGCTGGTTTATGGGAATGGGCGTGGGCGTACACATCGAAGAAATTCATTCGAAGCCCACGAATGTTGGAAAAATCAACCCTAAATTCCCTCATCACTACAACATAAAAACACAAAAAACACAACTCTGACGTAACTAAGCGAAGCTGTGAAGTGAAGATCCAATGAATAGTTTTCCAAAACAAACTCTCGCAGGTGCTATGCCCAAACGACAATCAGCTAAGGTCCGCTATTCGGATAAACATTCACAGTCCGCTATGCATCAAATGTTACACTCTCTCAGTCATCGCAACTAGAAGTATGTACATATATAGCACATGCTCCAATTGTGATAACGAAGAAGCGCACACGACGGCAGGCAAAAGGCAACCAGAAGTAATCTCTTTTTTTTTTTTTGACATAACCTGCTCGTGATTCAGCAGTCGACCAGTGCAGTCGCATCATACATACATTGTACAATAAATTTATTATTTTAAATTAAAATACACAACACACTGTTTAAATAAAACTCTTACACAAGCCACACAAAATTATCAAATACAATTAAACCAAGGTTGATTAAACAAGGGAATACAGATATTTTTTATTAACACCAAATCAAATGCCTTTGAAATATCAAGCGCAACCATCTTGGTTTCGCCGAAGTGATGGAGAGATTGGTTCCACTTCTCGGTGAGATATGCCATAAAATCACCAGTGGACCTGTTGCTACGAAAACCATACTGCCGGTCATTAAGGAGTTTTCGTGAATCGAGATATTTCATAAGCTGACGATTTATCAGCGTTCCCATGACCTTGGAAAGAAGGGACGTAAGTGCAATGGGTCGGTAATTGGACGGGGAGGAAAATTCGCCTTTTTTGGGGATGGGCTGGACAAATGCTGTTTTCCATCTACTCGGATAGAGCCCTGAAAAGTAGGATAGACAGAAAAGCTTACGCAGAGGATTTGCCAGCGTAGAAGAACACCTCTTCAGAACTATGGGGGGGGGGGGGGGGGGATACCATCTGCACCAGCGGATTTGTGTATGTTAAAACCTTTGAGTACTCCTGCAACTGTACGAGTGCGAAAGTGGATTTGTCTCATGGAAAATTTGACGCTCTCATATACAAGTGGAGACAAAGCATTATCTGGCAGCGTGGAGTTCGCTGCAAAGTGAGCAGCAAGCAGATTAACTATGTCTACAGAGCTGACAGCTGGAATGTCATTGTAAATGAGCGTGGGGATGGCAGACGAGGCAGAATTTTTAATATTTTTACTACCTTTGTTACATTGTAGGGTTTTTTGCCTCAATTTTTGTTCATGTAAGAATTTTACACGTCGAATATGGGCATTGCAGTCTTTTCTGGCTTGTTTAAACTTCTTTCGGTTTTCCTCAGATTTGTTGGATTTATAAGACCAAAAACTTACCTCTTTTAACTTGATAGCCTCTTCAGAGCTCTGGTCAAACCACGAGTTTGCCGTAGGTTTAATGCCCTTTATTCTGTTAGGAATAAAGTCATTCATACCTAAGAGTATAGTGTTAGTGATCATATCAGCAGCGTCATCCACGTCGCTATCGGGGAAGCATAGTAACCAGTTAAAACTCCTAAAGAAGCTATTAAGGCTGCTCCAGTTGCCTTTCTCGTATTGCCATACTTTCCTTTTAGGAGTTTTTTCTTTAACTGAGTTTTCGGAGTACGAGAATTTAGCTGATACGATATTGTATTCAGACCGACCTAGAGGCGCTAAAACATCAGTAGTGTAAATTCCCTTATCACTACAACATGGAAACACAAAAAGACACAACTCTGACGTAACTAAGCAAAACTGTGAAGTGTAGATCCAAATAATAGTTTTCCAAAACAAACTCTCGTAGGTGCTATGCCTAAACGACAATAAGCTAAGGTCCGCTATTCGCATAAACATTCACAGCCCGCTATGCATCAAACGTTACACTCTCTCAGTCATCGCAACTAGAAGTATGTACATATATAGCACATGCTCCAATTGCGATAACGAAGAAGCGCAACAGCGAGTGAGTGGGGGTGATAAGATGGAATGCACCAGCACTGAATTGTGATTATGTGTTTTTTTTTATTTAATTATTTTATTTAATTTTTTTTTTCCACTGCACTACACTGAATTTGATTAGGCGCGCGATCGATTTTTTTTGTTTTTTTTTTAGATGAAAGTATTTTGGTTTTGATTTTTTCGGATTTTTTTTTTGTCACAACGATGTCGCGTATACGCGAGTGCGCTTGACGATTGATCACGTGTGCGCTCGACGGCAAGCAAAAGGCAACTCCAATACTTGCAGTGTTTTAGAAACGAATTCGGTTAGGTTAGTCGTTGTGGACCTACCCTTTAAGAAACCGTGCTGTTCTGGAGAACATACATACAAGTATTAAAGACTATATGGACATATGCTCTCCAGCTTTGCGGGTGCACAAGTAAGACAAGTCTACGAAGCATACAATGCTTCCAGAATAAAGTACTACGCAATATAGTTAATGTGCCATGGTACATACGTAACGTTGATCTGCGATACATAGAGATCTAAAAATTTAAATGGTAGATTACGAGGTCAGGAAGGTTGCAAGAAGACATAAAATTAGACTTCACAATCACACCACTTCAGAAGTAGTTGTACTACTTAGTAATAACAATTTAGTCCGAAGATTAGAAAGAGTGAAACCCTTCCAACTAGTTAACTAGGACAAAAAGAAAAAATTAAAAATATTTAAATAAAATCAAATAAAAATTTTGAACATGATCACACTAATGAGTGATTGAAACTACTTACATACAACTCCAAAATAAAAAGTAACTGACAACATACAGTTACTGAATATACAAACTTTCAAGTAATTTGGAAAAAAAAAACAAATTGCTAATTAGTTTGACGACTAGGTGCGATAATTGGAAGCATGACATTAAATAATGCCTTCTCTGGGTGTTCTTAGTGAATTCAAGTTCCACACTATTGCAAAGGTCGCATGCGATGTCTTTTGATGATATTTACCCAACTTTACGAAATACACAGAATAATGTTTCAATTTACTCAAAACTCTATCAATACCCCGAAATTCACCCCGAGGAAGTAGACAGACAAATACATGAAATGCTTAGAGAGGGCATCATAAGAGTATCGAAAAGTCCTTACAATTCGCTTATTTGGGTCGTTCCCAAGAAAATGGACAATTCAAATGTTTCAAAATAGCGGATAGTAATACAAGGGTGGGTCAATAAGTCCCTGAAAAATGAAATAAGGAACACTCTTTTCGGTATAAAATCATTTTATTTTCCAACATAGTCTCCTTTAGCTCTATTCACTTCATGCAACGTTTCTGCAATTTTTTGATGCCCTCCAAATAATACGATTTCCCGAGCCCCTCAAAATAAGCGTTTGTTTCAGCGATGACCTCTTCATTCGACCCAAATCTCTTACCTCCGAGTCATTTCTTCATGTTTGGAAACAAGAAATAGTCGCAGGGGGCTAAATCTGGGGAATATGCTGGATGAGGGTGGAGTTCGTAGCCTAACTAATGCAATTTTGCCATTGCGACTGTGGACTTGTGCACCGGTGCGTTGTCCTGGTGAAAAACAACTTTCTTCTTCGCCAAATGCGGCCGTTTTTGCTTCAAATCGGCTTGGAATCGAGCCAGCAACTCTGCGTAATATGCGCTGGTGATCGTTTTACCCTTTTCAAGGTCAATATCACTACGGACGTAAATGGCGAGGCCACGGTGGGGAAAGAATAAGGACACTAAGTTATATCCAGGCAGTTTCAAATCGGAAGATTCTTCAACGACCTGTGTTTCGCTTAGTGCCAAAACAGCTGGTTTAGGGGAATGGGCGTGGGCGTACACATCGAAGAAATTCTTTCGAAGCCCACGAATGTTGGAAAAATCAACCCTAAATTCCCTCATCACTACAACATAAAAACACAAAAAGACACAACTCTGACGTAACTAAGCGAAGCTGTGAAGTGAAGATGCAATGAATAGTTTTCCAAAACAAACTCTCGCAGGTGCTATGCCCAAACGACAATCAGCTAAGGTCTGCTCTTCGGATAAACATTCACAGTCCGCTATGCATCAAATGTTACACACTCTCAGTCATCGCAACTGGGAGTATGTACATACATATATAGCACATGCTCCAATTACGATAACGAAGAAGCGCAACAGCGAGTGAGTGGGGTGAAAGGATAGAATACACCGGCACTGAATTATTTATTTGCTTTTTTTAATTATTTATATATATATTAGTTTTTTTTTCCACTACACTTCACTGATTCGATTTGGCGTCCGCGATGGATTTTATTTTTCATTTTTTTCAAATTAATTTTATTTTTTTTGTCACCACGGTGGAGGGTGAGAGTTTTAACGCGTGTGCACACGACGGCAGGCAAAAGGCAACCAGACAGTAATCTCTTTTTTTTTTGACATAACCTGCTCGTCTGCATGCAGTCGCTCGGTACTCGTGATTCAGCAGTCGACCAGTGCAGTCGCATCATACATACATTGTACAGTAAATTTATTACTTTAAATTAAAATACACAACACACTGTTTAAATAAAACTCTTACACAAGCCACACAAAATTATCAAATACAATTAAACCAAGGTTGATTAAACAAGGGAATACAGATATTTTTTATTAACACCAAATCAAATGCCTTTGAAATATCAAGCGCAACCATCTTGGTTTCGTCGAAGTGATGGAGAGATTGGTTCCACTTCTCGGTGAGATATGCCATAAAATCACCAGTGGACCTGTTGCTACGAAAACCATACTGCCGGTCATTAAGGAGTTTTCGTGAATCGAGATATTTCATAAGCTGACGATTTATCAGCGTTCCCATGACCTTGGAAAGAAGGGACGTAAGTGCAATGGGTCGGTAATTGGACGGGGAGGAAAATTCGCCTTTTTTGGGGACTGGGGCTGGACAAATGCTGTTTTCCATCTACTCGGATAGAGCCCTGAAAAGTAGGATAGACAGAAAAGCTTACGCAGAGGCTTCGCTAGCGTGGAAGAACACCTCTTCATAACTATGGGGGGGGGGGGATACCATCTGCACCAGCGGATTTGTGTATGTTAAGACCTTTGAGTACTCCTGCAACTGTACGAGTGCGAAAGTGGATTTGTCTCATGGAAAATTTGACGCTCTCATATACAAGTGGAGACAAAGCGTCGAATATGGGCATTGCAGTCTTTTGTGGCTTGTTTAAACTTCTTTCGGTTTTCCTCAGATTTGTTGGCTTTATAAGACCGAAAACGTACCTCTATTAACTTGATAGAATCTTTAGAGCTCTGGTCAAACCACGAGTTTGCCGTAGGTTTAATGCCCTTTATTCTGTTAGGAATAAAGTCATTCATACCTAAGAGTATAGTGTTAGTGATCATATCAGCAGCGTCATCCACGTCGCTATCGGGGAAGCATAGTAACCAGTTAAAACTCCTAAAGAAGCTATTAAGGCTGGTCCAGTTGACTTTCTCGTATTACCATACTTTCCTTTTAGGAGTTTTTTCTTTAACTGAGTTTTCGGAGTACGAGAATTTAGCTGATACGATATTGTATTCAGACCGACCTAGAGGCGCTAAAACATCTGTAGTGTATTTATCAGGGTGTGAAGTAAGAAACACGTCCAAAGTGTTGGCTTAATGATTTTCAATGTCGGGTATACTTGTAGACTCATATACAAGCTGAGTCAAATTGTTTACCTTAGCGAAAAGTTCAACATACCTTCCATCGGGTGTTGTCTGGCCAGAATGTTGAAGCCAATCCGAATTATGTATTTTGAAATCGCCCGCAATGACGATTTCAGTATGAGGGTACAAGGAGACAATTCGAGTGATGGAATCGGACAGCGCATCAAATTCGTCAAAAGTTGAGTTGCTGTCCGCACTAGATCTTCTATAAATAAAGCAGCAGAGAATTATTTGCTTACGGATGGTGAATTTTAGCCATTTGAAATTAAATTCCGGGTTGGAACAGTGGTCATACTGTGGTGGAACTTGGTAAGCAATATCACTACGGACGTAAATGGCGAGGCCACGGTGGGGAAAGAATAATGACAATAAGTTATATCCAGGCAGTTTCAAATCGGAAGATTCTTCCACTACCTGTGTTTCGCTTAGTGCCAGAACAGCTGGTTTATGGGAATGGGCGTGGGCGTACATATCGAAGAAATTCGTTCGAAGCCCACGAGTGTTGGTAAAATCAACCCTAAATTCCCTCATCACTACAACATGGAAACACAAAAAGACACAACTCTGACGTAACTAAGCAAAATTGTGAAGTGTAGATCCAAAGAATAGTTTTCCAAAAGAAACTCTCGTAGGTGCTATGCCCAAACGACAATAAGCTAAGGTCCGCTATTCGCATAAACATTCACAGCCCGCTATGCATCAAACGTTACACTCTCTCAGTCATCGCAACTAGAAGTATGTACATATATAGCACATGCTCCAATTGCGATAACGAAGAAGCGCAACAGCGAGTGAGTGGGGGTGATAAGATGGAATGCACTAGCACTGAATTGTGATTATGTGTTTTTTTTTTTATTTAATTTTTTTTTCCACTGCACTACACTGAATTTGATTAGGCGCGCGATCGATTTTTTTAGTTTTTTTTTTAGATGGAAGTATTTTGGTTTTGATTTTTTCTGATTTTTTTTTTTGTCACAACGATGCCGCGTATACGCGAGTGCGCTTGATGATTGATCACGTGTGCGCTCGACGGCAAGCAAAAGGCAACTCCAATACTTGCAGTGTTTTAGAAACGAATTCGGTTAGGTTAGTCGTTGTGGACCTACCCTTTAAGAAACCGTGCTGTTCTGGAGAACATACATACAAGTATTAAAGACTATATGGACATATGCTCTCCAGCTTTGCGGGTGCACAAGTAAGACAAGTCTACGAAGCATACAATGCTTCCAGAATAAAGTACTACGCAATATAGTTAATGTGCCATGGTACATACGTAACGTTGATCTGCGATACATAGAGATCTAAAAATTTAAATGGTAGATTACGAGGTCAGGAAGGTCGCAAGAAGACATAAAATTAGACTTCACAATCACACCACTTCAGAAGTAGTTGTACTACTTAGTAATAACAATTTAGTCCGAAGATTAGAAAGAGTGAAACCCTTCCAACTAGTTAACTAGGACAAAAAGAAAAAATTAAAAATATTTAAATAAAATCAAATAAAAATTTTGAACATGATCACACTAATGAGTGATTGAAACTACTTACATACAACTCCAAAATAAAAAGTAACTGACAACATACAGTTACTGAATATACAAACTTTCAAGTAATTTGGAAAAAAAAAACAAATTGCTAATTAGTTTGACGACTAGGTGCGATAATTGGAAGCATGACATTAAATAATGCCTTCTCTGGGTGTTCTTAGTGAATTCAAGTTCCACACTATTACCCAACTTCACGAAATACACAGAATAATGTTTCAATTTACTCAAAACTCTACCAGTACCCTGAAATTCACCCCGAGGAAGTAGACAGACAAATACATGAAATGCTTAGACAGGGCATCATAAGAGTATGGAAAAGTCCTTACAATTCGATTATTTGGGTCGTTCCCCAGAAAATGGACAATTCAAATGTTTCAAAATAGCGGATAGTAATACAAGGGTGGGTCAATAAGTCCCTGAAAAATGAAATAAGGAACACTCTTTTCGGTATAAAATCATTTTATTTTGAAACATAGTCTCCTTTAGCTCTATTCACTTCATCCAACGTTTCTGCAATTTTTTGATGCCCTCCAAATAATACGATTTGCCGAGCCCCTCAAAATAAGCGTTTGTTTCAGCGATGACCTCTTCATTCGACCCAAATCTCTTACCTCCGAGTCAATTCTTCATGTTTGGAAACAAGAAATAGTCGCAGGGGGCTAAATCTGGGGAATATGCTGGATGAGGGTGAAGTTCGTAGCCTAACTCATGCAATTTTGCCACTGCGACTGTGGACTTGTGCACCGGTGCGTTGTCCTGGTGAAAAACAACTTTTTTCTTCGCCAAATGCGGCCGTTTTTGATTCAAATCGGCTTGGAATCGATCCAGCAACTCTGCGTAATTTGCACTGGTGATCGTTTTACCCTTTTCAAGGTAGTCAATGTGAATAACACTGCGCGCATCCCAAAAAACTGTCGCCATGACCTTGTTTGCTGACAAACCCGCCTTGGCCTTCTTCGGCTTCGATTCACCAGGAGAAGTTTATTGTTTTGAATGTTCCTTGGTTTCTGGTGTGTTGTGGTGGATCCAGGTTTCATCCACGGTTACGAAACGGTGCAAAGACTCAGCCGAATTTTTCTGGAACTTCGTCAAACATACCTTTGAAGTTGTCAAGCGAATGCGTTTGTTGTCGATTGTGAGCAAACGCGGCACCCATCTTGCGGAAAGTTTTTTCATGTCCAAATATTTATGTAAAATCGAAATCACTGGGCCATGTGATAAGCCTGTGGCCTCTTCAAGCTCGCGCACTTTCATTCGTCGACCGAACCATGAATTTTGTCGACCATTTCTGGTGTGGTGACCTCAATTGGGCGACCAGAACGCTCGGCGTCACTTGTGCTTGAACGACCGTGCCGAAATTGAGTTAACCAGTGGTGAATGGTTCCAATCTATATTGAAGGGTCCCCATAATATTTGTCAAGCTTTTGTGTGGTTTGCGTGGTAGTTTTTTCTCGCAAGAAATAGTGTTTAACCAGCAATCGAAATTCACTTTTTTCCATTTTAACGAAAATGCTGGTAGGCGTCTATATAAAATGGCTGCCCCAGCAAAACTATTTGACAGATCTGTCTGAAAATTTGGGTGCATTCTTTTGAAAGATGATTCTTGACAAAAAAAAATAAATTTAAGGTGACGACACAATTTGTGTTAATTTTCAGGGACTTATTGACCCACCCTCTAGACTATCGGAAACGGAATAACATCACCTTTGACGACAAGTTCCCAATCCTAGCAAAGGGGTTTCATCAAATAGATGTAGACCCCAGAGATATTAAAAAATTAATGTGTGTACCTTCCAGAACTGGATTCGCGAGCATCGGATTGCTTCAGTGGTGGTCGATGTTAACGATGCTCCTGCTTCTGAAATTAAACTTTATGCAATCATATGTTATAGTCTAATTAAATTAAATCCGAGAACCAATAAAACGATTAAAATACTAAACCCGTTTCTGAAGAACCTACTTTCTTTACCGTCTGAAAACGTTACCACTCGATCGGACCACTTCGTTCTCCTTCTGTTCGATTACCTTGAATTCGGTAGAGTCGAAAGTCGGTGTCAACTTGTTTTGGGTCACCATGTTGCGCAGCAACACTCTATCTCCAACTTGCAGTCACACTCTCTCGCTGCGGGCCCCTTGTCACCTCTTTCCTTTACTTTTTGCTTAGCTGTTATAGGGGAATATTAGATAAAAACGAGATTCAATTAGAACTGATCGATGTTAGTATTTAGCAGACATATGCGTCTGCTGACCTCCAAAAAGCAAGAAAGAAAAACGGAAACCAACCAATAAAGAAGAAAGACAAATAAGAATAAAAAGAGAAAGTAGAATGTCAGAAAAAGACAGATCGCTCTGATTCACACAGCAGCCAACATCCGAATTCCACCAATCATAGCAGGGCAGCCAACTGCTACAAGAATGCGTCCAGGGATGGTATTGGATCTTAGTCATCCGGCCCGGTTGAACCACCTAGTTCGAAATAGTCTGTCTCTAATAGGAGGCATTATTTCTGCACTGCCCGGCTACATGTCCCATGTGCTGTTCTGACGGTAAAGCTTCGAGCTAACCCATCGCTGCCCGGGTGGATCTTAACTACCCGTACCAGGCGCCAGTGAGTCGGTGGTAGATTTTCTTGCCGGACAGTGACGATATCCCCCATCTTGATGTTACCTTGACGCCGCTGCCACTTACTCCTCATCTGTAAAGTCCACAAATACTTCTCATTCCACCGTCGTTAGAACTATTGATGGGCCTGCCGCAACGTCGACCTTGGTCTCTGGTACGGCGGTAAGGGCGGCTCCGATGAGGAAATCTCCTAGCGTTAATGCAAGCTTGTCGTTTGGGTCATCATAGAATGGTGTGAGTAGACGGGAATTAAGACACGCCTCGTTTTCATGAAGCAAAGGGTTGACTCCCACACACGCTGTGCCGTTGTCGCTATATAAGTCCAGGTATGGAACTCGTCTGCTAACAAACCGGGTAAAGGCATAAAGGAATGCTTGTGCTGAAAGGTCTTAACAGTCGTACGAGATCGAGTCCGATGCCACGAAGGGACACGCAGCAACTACCCTATACTTGGGCAATGAGCCCATCTGTTGCACGAAGGTAGCCGCACGATGACGTCGACAGATAACGCAATTATGCAGATAACTCCGAACTACCTGCCTATCATTCAAAACCCAATAGCGATTACGAAGAGTCTGAAGCACAAGCTGATAACCACCATGCAAGGTGTTGTCGTGAGCTTGCTTCACCAGCAATCGCACCAGTGCGCCGGGCCTTGGTAGAATAATAGGGAAGTACTGATCTTCAGGCACAGATGACTTGTTGATTCGCCCGCCGATCCATAGAATATGACTTCATCTGTGAATGGGTTCAGTGATTGCTGTAAGGGCATCGTCTTGCTATTCCTTGTCAACAATAGGTCTTCGGCGCTGACGTCGCTTTGGGAACCAACGCAGTTTATATGCCACCGTATGCAGAAGTCGTGGGGTTGAACTGAAACGCTCGATTAATGGTATGACCTACCCGTCTGAGCGCCGTGTTATAAGTTCCAAGCGCACTGAAGCGCGAGAGCACTGAAATCCTTTCCTCGTTTTGCACTTGCACTAGCTAGTCCTGGCTAAGTGCTTCTTCTGCCGATAGAGGTACTGGGTCATCTACCAACCAGTCCGGGCCATGCTACCACAAGAGATGTGCTAAGAGTTCTTCTGATCCTATGTTGCGGCTTGCACAATCAGCGGGATTCTGAGCTGATCTGACATGAGACCATCTGCCAGGTGCAGTAAGCTCCTAAATATGGCGTACTCGATTCGACCCGTATGGCTTGAGATGTAACCAGCATAAAACGATTCCTGAGTCCGACCACAAATAATAAGGGGTGTCCAACATTCCCAAAGCAATGCGAACGCTGTCCAGTATTACAGCCAATAGGTAAGCCGCACATAGCTCTAATTGAGGGATCGTGGCACCTGTGAGAGGAGCCACTTTGGTGCGAGCCGTGAGTAATGAGACTTGTACACTATCATCGAAACCAGCTGTCTTGGTATAGATCACGGCAGCGTAGGAACGGGTGCTGGCGTCGCAGAATCCATGCAGAGTCATAGTCTTTTCTCTTTGCATACCCAACCACCGGGGTACTCGAACTCGATTTAGAGCCTAGAGCCCGCTGTAAAACTTAACCCACATTTGAATTAGGTTTTCCGGCAGATGGGCGTCCTAATTGATGTCTGCTGACCACCGGTGCCAGCATTGCTCAAGCACTTGTTGTTTAGTCGGAGTTCTAGCCTGCTGTATCGGTTCAACGTTGAAGAAGAGCTCGTCAGCGGCTGGGTCCCAGCGTAACCCAAGCACAGTAGCAATTGAAGAGTCGATAATAATCCCTGCGGAAGAAGACATGTTACCGGTTATTTGGCTGATTACCTCAATGCGATTTGAATTTTACTTTCCCAGTTTAAAGTGACCCTTCGAGAGAATCCTGTCGACATTGTCGGCTAGTCGCACTGCTTCTGTAGCACAGCAGCAACTCGTTAGCAATTCATCCACGTAAAATGAGGTTAAGACAGTATTTTGAGCCTCACAAGCCTGACCCTGATCTGACACACAGTAGAAGTTATCATGAGCGCATTGGTGCAGGGCACGTATGGAGTTGTATGGACTAGAAGCCACGCCATAAGTAACCGTCGTCAATCGGTAGACAGCAATATCATCTGTCGGAGATTCTTACCAGAGAATGCGTTGAAAATCTCTATGTGCTGGGGTCACCGGCATTTGCCGGAACATCTTCTCCATATCTGCAGTGCAATACAGTAGCTACGATAACGAAAAATGATGTTAACCAATGAGTCCTGGATGGTTGAATCCGCCAGTTCAGTGAGACACCATTACTACTGCACCCCGATGCATCGAACACCACTCGGAATTTGCCACTGCCCGCATGATGAGGAATGTAATAGCAATTTGTATGTTCGCCAGTTTGATCATCAAGTTCTATAAAGGCGAAGTATTTCTTCCTCATCTCATCATTGTTAGCCAACCTCCATTCCAGAGAATGAAGTCGTCGCAATGCATTCATCTTCGTTGACCCGTGCTGAACCAAAGACCACCCACCCTAGCCGAGTTCGCTTTGCATGTGGCCTATTAGATTCGCTATGGATGACTTCACCTGCAATCAATGTTGCCAAGCGTAGCGAAATGTTTATCAGCCAACTGTAGACCTTCCAAATATTGCCACTGCTTCACGTCTACGTGCACCATTGGACTTGCTGGAGTAATTAACGGAAGGACGAATGCATGAATCGTTAATGCAAACCCAGAGAATGTAGACTGAAGAGTAAGCATGACACTACCCTTGGTTCGAGTATGTGTAAGAGCTCCAACTCTCCATTGTTGCTTCATACTTACTCGTAGCTCTGGAAAGATTCAAATGATTAGCTAAACGATCTGTGGTGAAACTTACCTGAGATCCAGGATCGCAGAAGATACGAGCCAAGCGCTGTTCTGTTGTCTCCCCGCGTGCGAACGCTCGCGCTGTCGCAATCATTAATGCCTGGTCGGTTAGTCAGGCTGATGACTGTTCCGTTGCTGAAGAAAGAACTGGCTGTGATTGATTGATCCAGGTGCTTGAGCATCTGTGGATTGCAAGTTGGTCGATGGCAGTGCTCGTGCGTTGCGGCAGAACATGGTAATATGCTTGCGACCACACTGCCCACACCCATAGGAGGGACATTGCCTGGATGTATGTCCATTCTTCAAGCAATTGAAACATATGCCTAAACCCTTAAAAGCTGCGAAGCAACAGTAACTGGCATCGGGTAGCACGATGTGGCCCTTGACAATGCGGGCATCTTCCGGACCGGACCGACTGTTATTGACAAGAATGTCGTGATGTAAAAGTCTCTGCACGATTTGGTACACGCAAAATATCAGTTGTGAGACTCTGAGCTTCCCCCTTCGGGATAGGGGCTAGAATGTACCTGGGGAGGGCATTTATTGCTCGCCGAAAACCCTTTTGGAAAATGTAAGAGGGTAGAGCGAACACCCCCATCACATACAATGAATGTAAACCAAAACACTGAAGGCTAAATACTCAAAAGCCTCCGAAGAAAGAGATGGGTTTAAGCAATTAAACGAGTCATTAATTCAGGAAATTAATAGTTTAAAGAAAGAGTTGCAAGAGTTGCAACAACAGATCAACAGCCAAAATAGAGAAAAAGATGAAATTAAAGTAGTTGGGTTCTCAACTTATGAGGAAGAACTACTGAAAGAGACAGAAGGGAAACCCCAAAAACGGGAACAAAAATAAAAAACGGAAAATGAGTACATCTCCAAAAGAAAGCTACCAAATTACGGAGTGTGTCCCAAACAAAGAAAATATAATTCAAAAGCCAGACAAACCTCCACCAATCAATGCTTACTTAAGTTTTTGGGGAAAATTAAAGCTAGCACAATGTTAATAAGTAGTAATGATATTAAAATTAATGTAGCTGAAGAAGATTCTTATAAAAAACTTACCAGAATACTTAATCAAAAAAGGTGCAATGGTACTCTTATGAGAACAAACAAACCAGACCAATTAAGGTTGTTGTAAAGAAACTACACTTCTCATGCTCACCAGAGAGTATAGTTTGAGATCTAAGAAGGAAAACTTAAAGATATTGGAAACTGTCAATATGCTAAAATTTGAAAGCAAAGTACCGCTTCCAATGTTTATGCTTAGTTTTGAGCACGACGATAATATCCAAAAGATAGATATAGAGATTCATGCCATAAGGAAATCAAAACTAGTCCCACAGTGCAAGAACTGGACATACACACAAATACATACACATAAATACTGCAGCTCACCACACTAAAGACTGTATTAAGAAAAAAGACGAACCAGCAAAATGTGCCAATTGCAACGAAAAGCATCCAGCCAACTATAGAGGCTGCTTAGTTGCTAAACAGATTCAACTGATAAGACAAAAAGCATAAACAAACTAAACCTAAATGCACCTGAAGTCATAACGGACTTGCAACCGAGAACGACAAAAAAAGTACCCAAAGTCCAAAAAATGATCAACAAAGACCTAAGACCAAAAATAGGAGCTGGTACAGAATTGACATATGCACAGGCTGAATCAAAAAATTTAGAAAAACCAATAGCTACAAAAAAAACAAAATCAAATGCTAGTATGGTACTTTCATGCAAAAAATTCTAAATAGAATGGAAAGCATGGAAAAAAAGCAATAAAGCTATACTAGAAAGAATCTCTTTCATTGAGAGAAAAAGCAGCTATAAAAAGGCTGCACAAAAGAGACGAACATGATGGATAATATAAAAATCCTGGAAGGGAATGCTAATGGTTTCGAGAATCGTAAGGAAGAAATTCAAGTAGTTCTCGACATGAACAAAATAGATATATGTCTTGTTTCAGAGATGCACTTTAAATTCAAAACGAACTTCAAACTGCGAGGGTACGAATTATATAACTCCCCACAAACCCACAATTCGGCAAAATGCGGAGCTGTAGTTGCAGTAAGAATTCGATCGATTACCATATAGAAGCCAAATTCCAATCATGTGCTATGCAAGCAATATCAATAAATATAAAAACGAAAAGTGGACAAATAATATCAGTTGCATCAATTTATTGTTCTCCCAGCGTCTTAAGTCTTAAGAAAAATGACTCTTTCGGCCTTTTCCAAATATTCTGCAATAGATTTATCGCAGGTGGAAATTTTATTGCCAAAAACAAGTGTTGGGAATCTAGATTGACAAATACAAGAGAAAGAGAATTATAGGTATGAAGTAATAAAAGAAATTAGCGGCAAATATCACTTAACGGGAAAAATTACGTATGGGCCAATAGATAGGAAGAAAACCCCAGATCTTGTCGACTTTTTCGTTGTAAAGAATATCTCGTCAAATACTATAAAACTAGAAGAAAGGCCAGATCTTGACTCAGACCATTCCACAATACTTTTAACACTTGGCGATAAAATCACAAGCAATGAAAACAGCCCAAATCTAACTAATAAGATGACTGATTGGAACTACTTCAGACAGAATCAAGAGGATAGTATTCAGCTCTCCGAAACAATTGAAACAGAAGGCCAATTAGAAAAGGCTGCTCAGATATTTACCTATACAGTTAATATCCAAAAAGCTGCATGGGCTGCAACACCTACAACTAAAATTAAAATCGAACAAAACTCATATACAAAAGAAATGTGTGATATAATGCAAAAGTCAAGGGCGCATAGCTACAAAACCATATGAAGATAAAGACTCAAGAAACGGAAAAATTGTGCGAAGAGGAGACATATTCAAAGAAATACAAGACGGCATCAATACTAAGAAAGCCCCAGGATTTGACTCGACAGCAGGGGAAATCCTAAAGCAATATAAATGCTGCATTCAGGATAAGGTATGTACCTAGCATGTGCAAAGTCGCGGATGTAATTATGATACTAAAACCAGGGAAACCGCCAAGTGAACTCACCTCCTACCGCCCCATATCCATTCTGCCTATGTTGTCCAAACTATTTAAAAAGATTTTGATCTGCATAAAATAATTGAATAGTCCCAAACCATCAATTTGGTTTTAGAAATAAGCACTCCACGATTGATCAGGTGAATAGAATAACTGATAAAATCGAAAAAAAAGATACGCTTTACTATATTTCTTGATATAGCTCAAGCTTTCAATAAAGTATGGCGCAAAGGACTGATACATAAATTGCAAAAGCATCTACCAACGGAATATTCAGAAATCCTAGAGTCTTATATATTACAGCGATTTTTTAGAGTCAAACAAGAAGATGACTACTACATATTGGGAAAAATAGAAGCTGGTGTACCACAAGGCATTGTGCTAGGCCCTGTATTATATCTCTTACTTACCAGTGCCTTGCCATTTAGTGATGAAACAACTGTAGTGACATTTGCAGATGATACTGCTATCGTTACTGTCGAAGTGGCGACGAAAAAGCTACAGAAGGCAGTGAATAATATATCAAAATGGACCAATAAATGACAGATTAAATTAAATGACCTAAAGACGGTCCATATCAACTTTACAAATAAAAATGTTCCGCACATCCCAATAATAATAAATGATAATGAAGTAGAATATGCAAACACAGCCAAATATCTAGACATCACACTAGATGCAAAACTGCGCTGGAAAGCGCATGTAAAGAAAAAAAGAGAAGAACTGAACATGCGCTACGGTAAAATGTATTGGCTTATAGGGAAGCACTCTTGATTGTCCAATTAAAATAAACTACTGCTTTATAAGCAAATTCTAAAACCAGTATGGACCTAGGAGCTCCAGCTATGGGCATGCACATGCAAAACCAATTTTCAAAAAATACAAACATTTCAAAATAAAGGAATATAGTAAATGCACTATGGTACATAACAAACACTGAACTACATAGAGATCTAGAAATGTAAATGATTGAAGATGGGGTCAATAAAGTAGCTAATAGACACAAACTTAGACTTCTCAATCCCATAAACTCAAAAATGTCGGAACTACAATATTAAATACTAGCAATCTGACTAGGAGATTAAGAAGAGTAAAACAAACTAGTTAGATTGGTAGAAAAAAAAAATTCAAATAAAATATATAAAGCTAAAACAATATTTAACCGTCCACAGATGAATACTTATCATAAACATCTTATGATATGAAAGACAAATTGCTGATTGGACTAACGACTAGGTGCAATAAGTGGAAAGCTGGCTCCTCACCGCCCTGCGATGAAATGCGAAGACGGTGGTATCTTAGGGAAAACGAGAAGAAGGGAGAAGGAGTTAGTGGGTAAGAATCCCACACTGTTACTGAGTACTGGCTCAGTTTCGTCTTTGTTTGTAGGCCTCTGAAAAATCTATTGTGTGTAATATAGTTTCGAAAGTATCTCTAAAGGCGAGCCAATTATGCAGTGAACCATCAAATGACGGGATGGTTACCGGATCCAATCGCATCTCCAACCTATGTGCCGATGTATTGGCAGTACCTGACTTCATAGCACTTAGATGCATAACGAAGAGCATCTGGTAGAATTTCATCTGTTGCAGGAGTTTCGACATCTGTTGTAAGTACTGCAGCATCTTGTGTGCTTAGTGCCGCATCCGGTAATGTATATTGGATTTGCAATAGCATTCGGTTGAGCAGAATGAATGCTGCATTATAGTAATCCTCCACCTGCTCCCAAAGCTGATCATGAACAGTTAACTCGTCGCCTGCAGCTGCACCGACGAAAACTTAATGGTTTCTGACGAAACTAGTATAATGCACCATTGTGGACTTGAGTTCCATCGACCACATTGAGGTTAGCCCCAACCAAGCGGTGGTGTGCACGCCGTATTGCATTGGCAGCGGCCGTTCGCAAGTTAAGCTCAGCCATATGTGGCACCAGCCAGAAACAGTACCGATAAGATGAAAACAAATAAGAATAAAATGAGAAAGTAGAATTTCATAAAGAGACAGATCGCTCTTCACACAGCAGCCAACATATCCGAATTTCTCCAACTATCATAGCGGAGCATTCAACTGCCACAAGAATGAGCTCAGGGATGGTATTGCATCTTAGACAGCTGTTATATCCAAGTTTCTCGTTTCTGAGTCTAAAATACTGTCATCAATATCAAGTACAGAAGGGATCTTGTCACGTATTCTTCTGTGAAGCAGGAGCTCTGACGGGGTCTTTCCTGTACTGCCATGAAGTGTCACGTTAAACACTAATATAAATTTCTGACGTTTCTTTTTGTAATCGAGCCCTTTACTATTCACGATTGGGAATCTTTCAAAATGGAACGGTTCATATTCTCCACTCCTTGGTTCGCCTGCGACCAATACGGGGAAGTTGTTATTAGCACAATGTTATTCGTTCCACAGTTGGTTTTGAATTGTTCACTGGTAAATTGGTTTCCATTGTCAACCCTATGGACTCCGGGCACCCTAATCTACAAAAGATCTATTTCAAAATACCAATGATCTCAATTGAGGTGATCTTCCTTAAGAATTTCGTCTCATGGTACCGTGAATAATAGTCGTAAAGTCCTGATTCGGTAGGGGTCCTAGCAGATCCACGGTCACACTCTACCAAGGTTTACCCGGGAAGTGGTGTCGATTTTAGGCGCTAGTGGTATCGGTCGTGATGCCAACAGACATTCGGGACATACCTTTCAACATCCCGGTCGATTAGTGGCCACCAAACATTCGAACGCAGCCTACGTTCCATCACTGTTTCTCCGGGGTGGCCCTCATGTGCAAGAGAATGAACACGTGCTCGTACTGCTTCGGGTTTAGTTATTTTAGACCCCCGCAAAACAATATTACCAAGCGTACATATCTCGTGCCGGAATGGATACTACCTGCTTTTCATCTCTGTACTCCGGTCATCACACTTTACCGCTTCTATTATCTTCTTTAGTTCCTCATCTTCGTCGCTGTTTTGTACTATTGCACTAATGATTAGTGGACAGTGTTGACGACTATGCCACAAAATATTAGAAAAAGGTAAGTGCAAATGTCCGCGTACCAAAACACATGCAAAAATTATCACGTCGATATAGAAAAGATCGCTGAAAAGGAACTGGTAACCGTGCGCTTGAGCAGCTGTATATCAAACCCTAGCACAACTGTTTTAAAAACAAAAACCACCGATTCTATCAACGTTATAAAATAGAGTAATTATTTAGTGTTAAACGTTATATGTAGGAAAACTTATATTTTATTAAATAGAAAGATCCAAGTGAGAACAATACTTTAACAAAACAAGGGTACAAAATTATTACGACTCTCCCAGACTACCGACTGCCGCCGACGACCGCTCCGTTCCGATGTTAAAAGTCAACTCCCAGCTCGTTCGCCCATCCGTCAGCTTGCCTCACCACAGCGACCAGATGTTTAGCCTATTCAGCATTCCGTGCCAGGCCCATGCTCGGGCGACCCACGACCACACAGCTCCGATTCCACATGCCGCCGCGACGTTTATTATCACCTTCCTATAGTTTGCCATTTCTCCAGTATCGCCATCGATACTATTTGTCTTCGCTTTTATTCGCAACTTTAACTGGGTCATCTGCACTACACCACCAGCAGTGCAATGCACCCCATTACGGTGGCGTGTGTGGGTTCTTAGTCACCCACTCGGTGCCGTTATGTGATCTTCCTGGAATGTGGCGAAGCAAGGATGGCGAACGAGCTTTATATAGTCTCTGATTCAAGTAGTAAAATGATATTCATGACGCGTCGGCAGTCTAGAAAAGTTAATGGTGTTGATATTGTAATATACTGGCTACGGCTCGAGTAGATAAAACGATATTCTGTGAAATTTATTTCTTTATTTTCTAGTCTATAGAACAATTCAGGTTTACACTATACTATTCTTCGCACTTCTTTTCTTACAAGGTCTCTTTCCTCTCAAATCACTTTATCTCCTTTCAATTACTTAATTCACAAATCCAAACTAATTACTTCTTCTTGTTAACACTCAACTTTCAATTTATCACAAAATTACAACTTCGCCCATTATCACTTTTCTAAACTCTTCGCCACGGTTTTAAAACAACTGCGTGGTCTGGATCGCCATCTGTTCTTATATAGCAGAAGTTTCTGATAGCCACTGACACTCTGCTGAGGATTTCAATGATAATTCGATTTATTCGCTCGACTTGCCAGTTTCCCCTGGGCACTCCAGTTGTCGTCAGCACATGATGAATGCGGTTTTCTTCGCAGTATCCCCTGAATATGTTGGAAGTGAATGCTGGTCCACGGTCCGAGACTATTCGAGTGGGATTTCCAAACACTTCGCTCTGAAACTCTAGCTTTTTGACAACTTCCTCGGTCTTAGTCGTTCTCACCGGATAAATCCAAGTGAATTTCGTGAACCCGTCAACGATCACGAAAATGTAATTGTAATACTTGCTTGTTGATGGCAGTGGCCCTAGGTGGTCCACATGATATGTGTGCAACGGGGTGTCGCTCCTTTCTATGGTGCGCAGGAATCCCTCTGCTTTTCCCCCCTTCCTGGCAGCTAGGATACACGCCACACAATTCGCTATTACCTTCTCGATTACATTCGCCAGTTTCGGGACGTGGAAGTCCTATTTGAAAATCGCCTCCACTCTTGCGGCACTTATGTGTCCTTGTTCGTGAATACCACGTATCACCTCCCTCTGCATGGCCTTTGGTATCACGAGTAAATATGTCCCCTCCTCGAACTTGTAGAGTAGACCTCCCCTTACCTCGTAGTCCTTGTACGTTCCGGTGACTGCGAGTGTATTCATTAGCAACTGGCAGTATTCATCTTTGTCTTGCGCTGCCTTAATCCGGTGTATTATGCTATCCTCTATCCTTGCCACTGTCGGATATCTGCTGAGGGCGTCCACGTGCCTCATCGCACTGCCTGAACGATGTATAACCTTTATCTTATACTCCTGCAGCATAATCGCTCATCTGGCAACCCTTGGACACAGATCCTTCTTCATCATTGTGGCCTGGAACGCTTTACAGTCTGTGACTATGACTATGGTGAACTCCAATCCCAGCAGGTACACTCTCAATTTTTTCAGACATTTCATTATAGATAGGACTTCCAATTCATAGCTAGTGTAGTTCATCTCCGCTGCCATCGTCTTGAAACTTAAATAGAACACGGGGTGGAAGAGTCCGTCCTCGTGATTCTGTAGCAAGACAGAATGCGGTATATCTTCTGGTGTCCTCAGCTACATCCACGTGGAAAACCCGTTCCTGAGATCAAGAATTATGAACACCGTGGAGTCGTGCATGGTTCAAAAACCTCTTATATGACGGTCATCGGGAACCTGTCTTTTATCATCTTCTCATTCAGGCTCCGGTAATCGACGCGCAGTCGATAGCTTCCTTCCTTCTTCTTTACAAGCACTATTGTGCTTGCGTATTCTGACTTACTTGGCACCATGACTTCTTCGTCTAGCCATTCCTGTATCTGTTGGTTTGCTGCCTTCCTCTCCCGTGGCGCAGGATTTGAGTGGTTTCTTTGGTTTATATGACTCTACGATGTCGGTGATCACTTCTCTATACTCCTCGTTACCCACTCGTAGTTCTTTCTTCCCCCTCTCTACCTCTTCATTCTCCAAATCGATCTGAAAAACGTCATTTTCCTCTAGCTTGTATACCTTTCCTGTGGTGTTCTTCTTTGTGATGTTTTTCACACTGGTGACCCTTCCGTTGGTCATTAAAATCTCGACGTTATTTAGGAAATTCTTACCTAATGGGATTGTATCGGTCATCCACTCATCTGGTACTACCTGAAAGCGTACCCCGAATTCTGTTCCGTCGATCGACATCCAGAGAAAACACGACCCTAAAGACTCCTGCACGTGGTTCCCGAAACCCATCAATTTCTTGCGGTACTGATCCATCCTCACTTCACCGATTCTGATAAGACGCAAAGACTATACGGTGAAGTAAGAAGGTTAAGAGAGATAAGGAGGATAAGAAGAAAAGTGAATACGTTGAAGTTAAAGAGTAGGAGAGGTAAGGTAAAGAAGTGATAATAAGTAAAGTTGGAAAAGGTAAAGAAGGGATAGTAAAGTGGACACGGCGGAGTGAATGGACGATTTACATAGTCTGACCGTCCGACAACTACAGGCGTTCCTGAAAAGGGAAGGCATATCACAGCGGTATAATTTGAAAACTGAATTGGTGGAGAGGATCCACAACACATTTGGCCAAGGGAACGTTAAGATTGAGGACATATTAGAGGCCACCAGGGAAGCAGACGACCAGGCGACAGCAGCATGAATGTGGAGCGTGGTTGTTATCGACTGTTGCTATTGCTGCAGGTGTTTTTGTGTCAAGCACGAGGCGAATATTGGGTTACACATGGCGAATGTGTTTTGTAACATTTGTGGTGTTAACTCCTCCCTGCTTAGAATCAAACGTCCTCGTTTGACCTTAATTCAAAAAAGAGGTATTTGGCTTATTCGTGTAGACTTTGCTGTTAAGACTTTTTCTTGGGTCTTGCTGGTTTCTTGGCAAGGAGTTGCCATATGCGTGTTTTCCTTCATCTCAATTTGGTTTTCTGGAACAGGTCTATTGTTGACGTTGATATGAATTGCACGTTTTTTCCATACAGTTTTTGCTATAAAGGCTAGGGCAATCGTGGCTATGACTATTGCTAATATGATATTTGTTGCCTTGATGGTATTGTGTTTTGATTCCAGTGTTTTTATGTCTTCAGTGTTGCTGGAATGGAGTTCTTTTACCATTTCCAATGATAGCATTTCTTCTGTGTCCTCCGCTGTAGAAAATTGAGCGATTGCAGGTAATGGTTTTAATGTGGATATCACGGTATCAGATGTGTAGGTTTTATTTTCTATTGTAATTGTTGAGTTTTGAAACTTAACTATGAATGTGCCCGTTAGTGGTAATACATTTTGGTGGTCTTGTTGCATTGTGCCGTTAAACCGATTGAGAAAAATGAGTCCTGGGAAGATTTCCTCTACTGTGGGAATATGTTGGTTGTTTATGCGGGTGCAATTGGCTTTTATATTCAGGAGTAGGTTAGGGATACAGGATGTGCTACTAATATCTAATATGTTACGATTAGGACATATTTCTAATTTATTATAGGACTTACAATCTAACTTTAAACCATACATTTTTTCTTGGCATTTCAAAATTTGTTCATATTCTAATTTGTTTACAAAATTTGTCTTCTTTACGGGTTTTAATAAAAGTTTACTGCAAGTGTTTAACTCTAAGCTTGGTATACTTATAATATAAATTATCGAACTTGTGTTCGTGGCAACTTTTACTTCGGCAAAATTTAGTACCTCGTCAATATTACCGTAAGGGATATTTTCCCTCTTAATTATTTTTTCAGCTATGTTAATTTCTTTAATTGATAAAATATATGAATTTATAATTCCTTTATTCGCCCAAAGTATGGCGTATTCTATGTTGACAAGTTCTTCCTTAATTAGCTTAATTTTTTGTTGAGTAACGGATATAATGGTATTCATGAATGGGTCATGATTTTTCATTTTCGTTAGTATTTCATTAGTTTTCTTTGTTATTTCATTAATATTATTAATAACATCTCTGTTAATAAGGACCTGTCTATTGTTGTTTCTTAATACATTATTTATTTTGTTTCTTATTATTCGGAAATCGTCATGGTCAGGGCTTCCAGCTATCCACTTCCATGCGCTTCCTAAGAAGTTTAGTGACCTTTTGTTTTTGTTTTTTAGGTTTGAGCCTCTTGAGTATATGTTCTATTTCCGAAAGTTCGTGAGAAAGGAAAGGATAGGAAGGGTGACTCTTATTTATGCCGTGTTCTATTGTATTTTTGATGTTGTTAATTATGCTTTCGCATGGTTCCAAGTCTATGGTATGAATCATTTTAAAGCTGCCATTTTGGATCATTGCCATCCCGGTTTCTATTGCAACTAATTCACTGGATGAATAGTCCAAGATCTGGATATCGGCCAAGCAGCCTACGGCGTACAACCTAGAAGGGAAAAATAGTGGAAATAGTTTAAGCTGGATTGTGGATTATCTTTCCTGACCGTGTTTTGACTGTGGTTGTAGAGTTTTCCTCGACTATTTCTTTCGCATATCGCTTTGTCAGTTTAGAACCTAGCCTTTTATTTTGTTTTACATAGATTATGTCTCCTGGGGTATACGTTTTGATCTCGGTTCTTTTCTTATTGTGGTATTTTAGATCTTTTTGCTGCTTCTGGACCAATTTCTCGATATTGCTCAACCGCGTTTTCTCATAATCTTCTGGTCCAAAATTGACTGTTCTTCCAAAAAAGAGATCAACTGGTCTCTTTTGAGTAGTGGTGTGGAAAGAATGGTTGTATTCACAAACTGCTCTTTCGAGTAGTTCTTCAAAATTTCTATTAATGACGTCCTTTTTCAGACGTCTCAATATTTCTGCTAGAGTGGAATGGAACCGTTCCACTTGACCATTCACTTCACTCTTGTACGGGGGTGTCCTGTAGACAGTGATTTTGAGTTCGTCTTTTAACATGAAGAGGATCGACACTGAGTTGAACGACTTCTCATTGTCGAATATTATACATTGGGGAACTCCGAATTGAAAAATGCTCTCTCGAAGAGGTCGTCTGACATCTTCAATCGCTTTTGATTTAATTAATTTCGCAATGGCAAATTTGGTGAACTTATCTATTGCGGTGAGGATTAAGTGTTTCTCAGTGGAGAAAATATCTAAGTGTACAGTATGACCGGGATAGTTCGGTATGGGGTTTCGCCAAGCATGGGGTTGTTAGGGTGACGGTCATACTTATTCTTTTTGCAGGTTGAGCAGAGTGTGGTGAATTGTTTGATTTTCTTAGCCATGCTAGGGAAATAATACCTTTCCATAATTTGGTTCTTTTTCTCATCTGGACCACGATGAGCTCTGTTATGAGTTTCGATAATTATCTCTTCTTGTCTATCCGTGGAGGAAATGTCCTCAACAAAAGATTGGGTATACCTTACCTTGTAGTTCGAGAAATACAAAGGGTAAATTTCTTGAACGATGCCCATAACTCTCTCTGGGGCTAGCAGTCCATTTAGTACTCTTGGGTCTAAGAATCGTTTAAAGATGGATATGAGTTTTTCTTTAGTATATTCAGGTTCCTCAATAACATGTCTTCGGAAGTTTTTAAATGGGATTTGCATCTGATGTTGAGTCACATCACTTAATTTGAGGATTACCTGATTCCGGAAAAGGTTTATCGGAGCTTCAATAGAGGGAATTAGATTCTCCGACGAGCTTTCGCTGCTATGCTGAGTTGGCGTTAGGGAATTAATCTGAGACTCCTGTGGTGGTCGTGACAGAGCATCCGCAACTACGTTGCATTTACCAGGTTTGTACTGGAGAGTATAATCATACTCCTCTAGGATCGCCTTCCACCTTTTCATCTTACTATTGTTGTTCTTATTTCTAAGAGCAAATGTAAGGGGTTGGTGGTCCGTGTAGATGTTGACATGAGCAGAACCATATAGGTAGTTCCTTAGCGAATTGAGGGCCCAAATTATCGCCAACATTTCTCTTTCGTTTGTGGCGTAATGCTCCTCCGCCTTGCTCAAAGTCCTAGATATGAATGTTATTGGTCGTCCGTTTTGGGACAAGACTGCGCCAATAGCGAAATTGGATGCGTCCGTAGTGAGCTCGAACTCCTTGTCGAAGTTAGGATACGCGAGCATAGTATCCTGCGATGCAAGCGAACTTTTAATTTTGTTAAAGGCTTCGACAGCCTCAGAATTCAAGTAAATTGGCTTTTTGCTGGAAAGATTTTTGGAAATTCGAACTTCTTCTCCTCGGAGGAGGGATGATAGAGGCTTGGCAATTTTTGCATAGTCCCTAACAAATCGACGATAATAGCCTGAAAGGCCAAGGAAACAATGAAGATCCTTCAACGTCTTGGGTTGTGGGAAATCGACTATTGCTCTTACCTTCTCTGGGTTAGACTTAATACCACTTTGGGATATGATGAATCCTAAGAATTCCACTTCACGTTGGAAAAAACCACATTTGTCCAGCTGGACTTTCATATTAGCCTCACTGGGGGTGTAAAAGATTTGCCTCAAATGCTCAGCATGCTCCGATTCGCTTTTACTGAATATAATAATGTCATCGATGTATACGTAGCATATCTTTCCGATATGCTCGTGAAGAATATCATCGAGAGCTCGTTGAAATATAGACGGTGCGTTCTTAAGACCGAACGGTAGTCGAGTAAACTCAAACTTTCCGTTATTTATGGAGAAGGCCATCTTCTCGATATCGGAATCTTTTAAGGGGATTTGACAAAATCCGCTCTTGAGGTCAAGCACAGTGAAGTATGCGTTTTTACCCAGTTGAGATAGGACCTCGTTTATCTCGGGGATCCTATAATCGATCACTAGCCGATATTGTTTGTTTCCCGCGGAGTCGGGTTTCTTGGATACTATCCAAATAGGGGAGTTATAAGGTGATCGGGATGGTCTAATTATGCCATCCTCAAGAAGCTTGGTAATTTGTTTCTCGACTTCGTCTTTGAGCGACATGGGGTAAGGGTAAAATTTCGAAAAAATAGGAGAATCCGTATTTGTTCGGATTTCGGCTACCACCTTTGTGGTGAAAGTTAGCTTTTCATCAGGTTCGGAGAATAGCTTAGGGAAATTCCCAACAAGCGATTCGACGATTATTTGTTGGGTGTCGGATATAGAATTGATTTTGGAACTTAGTGAGTTGATTGACTGCATTTTCATTTGTTTGATTCTGATTTTAGGTCCGCCAAGAATGGACATGTAGCTTTCTTTAGCATAAATGACTGCTGACAACTCTTTCAAGCTATCATTGCCTAAAATCGCATGGAAAGATTTTAAGGTGGGTAGGAGGAAGAATTTGATCTTTGGATCTTTAAGGCCGTAGAGACTTGTTTCGGTATGGTGTGTGATTCTGGTACTTCCACCTATTGAGTTCGCGTTAAAGGATTCATTATTTGGGATGGGATTCTCGACAACCGACGGTTGGATGTAGTTTCGATTCGAGCCTGTATCTATTAGGATTTTCATTATTTTGCCACTCTTCGTCTTCCCTTCAATGTAGGGTAACGAGGAGTCCGTTAGCCTAAAAAATGCAGGGTGGTGAAGTCCTCGATCAGGCTAGCCTCGGTGTGGTTGGTATCATCTGCTTGCTCTAGGGGCTGAATGTATTCTTCTAGAGTCTGTTCATACTGGTTCGTCTCGTCTTCTGTGGCCTGGTTATAATCACGATAGTTATCTGTATCTATGTGGAAATTTGTTTGCCAATTATTCTGGTGAATTTGGTTTGGCCTTGATGTACCTTGCTGGGGTACGGGTGTCGGTCCCCTTGGTGTGAATCGACTGACCTGCTGTGACCTTGGTGCGTAGTGTTGGGGTACGTACTGATGGGGTACTGGCATTTGTCCTCTTGGTGGGAATCGATTTGGCTGATGCCTGATTTGGTGACTCTGACTTTGACCCATTGGTTCCGATTTAATGATCGGATTCGCTGGGAGCGCGAGTGGCTGCCTTGGCACAAAAGATGGTCGGTAGTCTTGATTCCCAAATTGTGGTGTAAAGGATTGGCCACGAAATGCAAAAGCAGGCTGGTTGTGGTATAAGTTACGCAGTGGCGCAGCACGGGTCGGTTGCGCTTGTGATTTTCTTGGAGCTGCCTGATTATTGTAAGCATGGGTTGTCCTATAACTCTGGTTCTCCAACTTAAGGCATAAATTTAGCGCGTGAGGTAAATCTAGCGGCTCTCTTATGGCAAGAAGGCGCGGCAAATCCCCTCTTAGCCCACGTATGAATGTATCTAGTGCCTTGTCCCTATACGTCTGGGTCAAGAGGCGCATGGCGTCGGGGCTCGTGTCCATGCAAGATACTCTATTAAGAATCAGGGAGAGATGTGTGTACACCAATTGGTAGAACTCTTGCACGGTTTTATTTCCTTGTATGAGAGATGCCATTTGGTACTCCAATGTGGTTACGTCTCTCTTATCGGCGTAGTGCATAGCTAAACACCTTGATATCGACTTCCAATCGAGCGGAGTATTATATGACTCCAGGGCTATATCCGCATTTTCGGTGATTTTATTGCGTATCACGCTTAAAATCCCGTAGTATTTGGGAGTGCCCTTTAAGGGTTCATAAACTTCAAGGATGCGCTCAACGCTCTTCCTCCAGGAGCTAAACTCTCCTGGGTCTCCGGAAAATGTCATAAGACATCGGACCACGTCCGGAATTCTATCCATGTCATTCAATTGATTTATGTGTTCATGAGCGATTGCCTGGTCTGTGCCAGCGAAATAATCAGCATTGGGGTTTAAACAATTTTGGACGAGGGATGGAACCTTGGTCTCTAGGACCCGATTTACTATTGACAAAATAAGGGTGTCTAAGGCGGAAGTCGACCCAACCTCTCGGTTTGCATCCGTATGGGATGTTGTAGATTGGAAAGAGTTATTTTGATTCTGATCGCCCAGAGAAATTCTCGGGGGGTTGTCCGTTGGTGGAACATTTCTACTGGGGGGATTTGGTGGATTTGGTCGATTTGGTTCAAAGAAATGTTCGTTGCTGGGGTTTGTGGATACTCCTGAATGGAGGTCGGGCATTTTGGTATACTCAGAGTTAAGAAAAATTTAAGAGGAACTGAACTTGACACGTCTAGCTTTAGATGTGGTTAATATTAATATGTTTCACTTAATAAGTACTAGTAATGGGTGATATGTCTCACTTGATTATTCCTATATTCTACTTTACTGTATTTCTACTTAAATGTTGATTATTCTTATATTCTACTTCACTGGATTTCTTACTTAAATATTGATAATTCTTATATTCTACTTCACTGGATTTCTTACTTAAATATTGATTATTCTTATATTCTACTTCACTGGATTTCTTACTTAAATAATCTTAACAATTATCCTTACAGAACTAAAGCGGCGAACATCCCACGTCGGTTGATTGATAAACTCCTTTTTGCCTTGCTTGGCTACTGCGGTATCGCCTTCAACACACTTACGTGGTTCCTTCGATCTAAAGATTTCCGGTGATGTCGCTGACGGACCCGGCACTGGGAGCACTAATGTTCACTTCTTTGGTCACTCACGGCGAGCTATTTTAGGTCGACTTACGCGTGTAACTACTTCGCAACGATTTTAACGCATTAATGTTCTTTTCCAAGTTCACTTCTTTGGTCACTCACGGCGAGCTATTTTAGGTCGGCTTACGCGCATAACTACTTCGCAACTATTTAAACTAGTTAAAATCGTATTAAATCGCGACGTGACTCCTCTCGTACCGGGTCCCTGCTCGGGCGCCAATTAAAAAAAACTTTGTTTAATTTGTAAAAGAAATATTTTTTCCTTTAGAGGAGAAGCCTCTTCTTTATTAAAATTCAAAAACACAACTGACTTACAAAACTAACATAAAGAAACTTATCACCTATGTTCACTTAAATAATACGTGCTGGAATGTGGGAATTTTGCAATGGGATTGGGATAGGGTATCGTCTTGCGTTAGCTCCAGACGCTGGCTCAGCAGCATGAATGTGGAGCGTGGTTGTTATCGACTGTTGCTATTGCTGCAGGTGTTTTTGTGTCAAGCACGAGGCGAATATTGGGTTACACATGGCGAATGTGTTTTGTAACATTTGTGGTGTTAACTTATACAAGCTAGAGGAAAATGACGTTTTTCAGATCGATTTGGAGAATGAAGAGGTAGAGAGGGGGAAGAAAGAACTACGAGTGGGTAACGAGGAGTATAGAGAAGTGATCACCGACATCGTAGAGTCATATAAACCAAAGAAACCACTCAAATCCTGCGCCACGGGAGAGGAAGGCAGCAAACCAACAGATACAGGAATGGCTAGACGAAGAAGTCATGGTGATAAGTAAGTCAGAATACGCAAGCCCAATAGTGCTTGTAAAGAAGAAGGAAGGAAGCTATCGACTGCGCGTCGATTACCGGAGCCTGAATGAGAAGATGATAAAAGACAGGTTCCCGATGACCGTCACATAAGAGGTTTTTGAACCATGCACGACTCCACGGTGTTCATAATTCTTGATCTCAGGAACGGGTTTTCCACGTGGATGTAGCTGAGGACACCAGAAGATATACCGCATTCGTAACGTCAGATGGGCAATGTGAATTCCAAAAGGTACCGTTCGGGTTGTGTAACTCGCCAGCCGCGTTTCAGAGATTTATCAACAAGGTCATCCGCGATTTAGTACGGCTGGGGTATCTACTAGTATTTGTGGACGACATAATCATTTTTGCAAAGAATGAGGAGTAAGCGCTTGAAAAATTGAGGGCCGTCCTGAAAGTCGCAGAGGAGTACGGATTAGTGATTAAGTGGGAAAAATGCAACTTCCTGTTCCGGTCGGTAGAATTCTTAGGACACAT
Organism: Pocota personata; assembly: GCA_963082735.1. Lineage (NCBI taxonomy): Eukaryota > Metazoa > Arthropoda > Insecta > Diptera > Syrphidae > Pocota > Pocota personata. Next base: position 112,976,101 of record OY720429.1, read on the forward strand.
CATAGAGGGTGGAACCATAAGACCGTCAGCAGAGAAAGTGAAGGCGGTCCAGAAGTTCCCGGTGCCGGGCAACGTAAACAGGTACAGAGTCTTTTGGGTTTGACTGTTTTTTTTCGGAAGGTCATTCCTGGGTATTCCGTGATCGCAAAGCCACTCTCCGATTTGTTACAAATAAATGTTAAGTTTCACATAGGCGAGAAGGAAATCAATGCAGTAAACACACAGAAAGCATGTTTGTGTGAGGATCCAGTGCTGAAACTGTTCAACGAGAAGTTAGTTACGGAACTACATACGGACGCAAGTATAATATTGTAGGTTACGGGGGGTCTTGCTGCAGAATCACGAGGACGGACTCTTCCACCCCGTGTTCTATTTAAGTTTCAAGACGATGGCAGCGGAGATGAACTACACTAGCTATGAATTGGAAGTCCTATCTATAATGAAATGTCTGAAAAAATTGAGAGTGTACCTGCTGGGATTGGAGTTCACCATAGTCATAGTCACAGACTGTAAAGCGTTCCAGGCCACAATGATGAAGAAGGATCTGTGTCCAAGGGTTGCCAGATGAGCGATTATGCTGCAGGAGTATAAGATAAAGGTTATACATCGTTCAGGCAGTGCGATGAGGCACGTGGACGCCCTCAGCAGATATCCGACAGTGGCAAGGATAGAGGATAGCATAATACACCGGATTAAGGCAGCGCAAGACAAAGATGAATACTGCCAGTTGCTAATGAATACACTCGCAGTCACCGGAACGTACAAGGACTACGAGGTAAGGGGAGGTCTACTCTACAAGTTCGAGGAGGGGACATATTTACTCGTGATACCAAAGGCCATGCAGAGGGAGGTGATACGTGGTATTCACGAACAAGGACACATAAGTGCCGCAAGAGTGGAGGCGATTTTCAAATAGGACTTCCACGTCCCGAAACTGGCGAATGTCATCGAGAAGGTAATAGCGAATTGTGTGGCGTGTATCCTAGCTGCCAGGAAGGGGGGAAAAGCAGAGGGATTCCTGCGCACCATAGAAAGGAGCGACACCCCGTTGCACACATATCATGTGGACCATCTAGGGCCACTGCCATCAACAAGCAAGTATTACAATTACATTTTCGTGATCGTTGACGGGTTCACGAAATTCATTTGGATTTATCCGGTGAGAACGACTAAGACCGAGGAAGTTGTCAAAAAGCTAGAGTTTCAGAGCGAAGTGTTTGGAAATCCCACTCGAATAGTCTCGGACCGTGGACCAGAATTCACTTCCAACATATCCAGGGGATACTGCGAAGAAAACCGCATTCATCATGTGCTGACGACAACTGGAGTGCCCAGGGGAAACTGGCAAGTCGAGCGAATAAATCGAATTATCATTGAAATCCTCAGCAGAGTGTCAGTGGAAGACCCTAAGAAGTGACGCAAACATACCAGCCGGGTCCAGAGCATGATCAACTCAACGATCTCGGGGAGTACAGGACGCAGCCCGTTTCAGCTTATGTTTGGAACCATCATGAGGAAGGAGGGGAGCCTCGAGTTACGAACATTACTGGAAGAAGTAATAAGAGACGATTTCGAGAATAGATGAAGTACAGCAGAAGAACCGCAGGACGTACGACAGGAAATGAAAAACAGCCAGGAAGTACGAAGTGGGTGATCTTGTTGCCGTAATGAGGGCACAGTTTGGCGTGGGGTTGAAATTGTACGCAAGATACTTCGGACCCTACGAGGTGGTGAAAGTCAAAAAGAATGATCGATACGACTTGAGCAAGGTGGGACAAGCCCTTGGGTGTCTGCTGTCCTCGTCATCCACGAGAAGAAGGTGAAGACGAAGAGGGAACCAACGTCGACTGAGGGTAGTCGATTTCCAGAATGGCCGAATGTAGTATAACATTGTAAAATAATATTAAGTTATTGTAACATAATAATAACTACGCTCCCTAAAAGTATAATGTAACAAATTCCGAAGTGTCTTTTCATTCTGGCAGAATTTTGGTCCGAAGTGTCTTTTCATTCGAGGTTCGTGTCTGCGGTTGGTCTCCACAGTTCATGTCTACGAAAGAGACGGATAATATCACGGATAAGAGAAAATTATAACTGCAAGAAATGATTGTCATCTTGGAATTATTACATCAGAATTTTTCTTATTCCAGTGGTCGAAGAATTTGGTAGAAGTTTCTGGCTATCAGAAACTTCTGCTATATAAGAACAGATGGCGATCCAGACCACGCAGTTGTTTTAAAACCGTGGCGAAGAGTTTAGAAAAGTGATAATGGGCGAAGTTGTAATTTTGTGATAAATTGAAAGTTGAGTGTTAACAAGAAGAAGTAATTAGTTTGGATTTGTGAATTAAGTAATTGAAAGGAGATAAAGTGATTTGAGAGGAAAGAGACCTTGTAAGAAAAGAAGTGCGAAGAATAGTATAGTGTAAACCTGAATTGTTCTATAGACTAGAAAATAAAGAAATAAATTTCACAGAATATCGTTTTATCTACTCGAGCCGTAGCCAGTATATTACAATATCAACACCATTAACTTTTCTAGACTGCCGACGCGTCATGAATATCATTTTACTACTTGAATCAGAGACTATATAAAGCTCGTTCGCCATCCTTGCTTCGCCACATTCCAGGAAGATCACATAACGGCACCGAGTGGGTGACTAAGAACCCACACACGCCACCGTAATGAGGTGCATTGCACTGCTGGTGGTGTAGTGCAGATGACCCAGTTAAAGTTGCGAATAAAAGCGAAGACAAATAGTATCGATGGCGATACTGGAGAAATGGCAAACTATAGGAAGGTGATAATAAACGTCGCGGCGGCATGTGGAATCGGAGCTGTGTGGTCGTGGGTCGCCCGAGCGTGGGCCTGGCACGGAATGCTGAATAGGCTAAACATCTGGTCGCTGTGGTGAGGCAAGCTGACGGATGGGCGAACGAGCTGGGAGTTGACTTTTAACATCGGAACGGAGCGGTCGTCGGCGGCAGTCGGTAGTCTGGGAGAGTCGTAATAATTTTGTACCCTTGTTTTGTTAAAGTATTGTTCTCACTTGGATCTTTCTATTTAATAAAATATAAGTTTTCCTACATATAACGTTTAACACTAAATAATTACTCTATTTTATAACGTTGATAGAATCGGTGGTTTTTGTTTTTAAAACAGTTGTGCTAGGGTTTGATATACAGCTGCTCAAGCGCACGGTTACCAGTTCCTTTTCAGCGATCTTTTCTATATCGACGTGATAATTTTTGCATGTGTTTTGGTACGCGGACATTTGCACTTACCTTTTTCTAATATTTTGTGGCATAGTCGTCAACACTGTCCACTAATCATTAGTGCAATAGTACAAAACAGCGACGAAGATGAGGAACTAAAGAAGATAATAGAAGCGGTAAAGTGTGATGACCGGAGTACAGAGATGAAAAGCAGGTAGTATCCATTCCGGCACGAGATATGTACGCTTGGTAATATTGTTTTGCGGGGGTCTAAAATAACTAAACCCGAAGCAGTACGAGCACGTGTTCATTCTCTTGCACATGAGGGCCACCCCGGAGAAACAGTGATGGAACGTAGGCTGCGTTCGAATGTTTGGTGGCCACTAATCGACCGGGATGTTGAAAGGTATGTCCCGAATGTCTGTTGGCATCACGACCGATACCACTAGCGCCTAAAATCGACACCACTTCCCGGGTAAACCTTGGTAGAGTGTGACCGTGGATCTGCTAGGACCCCTACCGAATCAGGACTTTACGACTATTATTCACGGTACCATGAGACGAAATTCTTAAGGAAGATCACCTCAATTGAGATCATTGGTATTTTGAAATAGATCTTTTGTAGATTAGGGTACCCGGAGTCCATAGGGTTGACAATGGAAACCAATTTACCAGTGAACAATTCAAAACCAACTGTGGAACGAATAACATTGTGCTAATAACAACTTCCCCGTATTGGTCGCAGGCGAACCAATGAGTGGAGAATATGAACCGTTCCATTTTGAAAGATTCCCAATCGTGAATAGTAAAGGGCTCGATTACAAAAAGAAACGTCAGAAATTTATATTAGTGTTTAACGTGACACTTCATGGCAGTACAGGAAAGACCCCGTCAGAGCTCCTGCTTCACAGAAGAAATTTGGATATAACAGCTGTCTAAGATGCAATACCATCCCTGAGCTCATTCTTGTGGCAGTTGAATGCTCCGCTATGATAGTTGGAGAAATTCGGATATGTTGGCTGCTGTGTGAAGAGCGATCTGTCTCTTTATGAAATTCTACTTTCTCATTTTATTCTTATTTGTTTTCATCTTATCGGTACTGTTTCTGGCTGGTGCCACATATGGCTGAGCTTAACTTGCGAACGGCCGCTGCCAATGCAATACGGCGTGCACACCACCGCTTGGTTGGGGCTAACCTCAATGTGGTCGATGGAACTCAAGTCCACAATGGTGCATTATACTAGTTTCGTCAGAAACCATTAAGTTTTCGTCGGTGCAGCTGCAGGCGACGAGTTAACTGTTCATGATCAGCTTTGGGAGCAGGTGGAGGATTACTATAATGCAGCATTCATTCTGCTCAACCGAATGCTATTGCAAATCCAATATACATTACCGGATGCGGCACTAAGCACACAAGATGCTGCAGTACTTACAACAGATGTCGAAACTCCTGCAACAGATGAAATTCTACCAGATGCTCTTCGTTATGCATCTAAGTGCTATGAAGTCAGGTACTGCCAATACATCGGCACATAGGTTGGAGATGCGATTGGATCCGGTAACCATCCCGTCATTTGATGGTTCACTGCATAATTGGCTCGCCTTTAGAGATACTTTCGAAACTATATTACACACAATAGATTTTTCAGAGGCCTACAAACAAAGACGAAACTGAGCCAGTACTCAGTAACAGTGTGGGATTCTTACCCACTAACTCCTTCTCCCTTCTTCTCGTTTTCCCTAAGATACCACCGTCTTCGCATTTCATCGCAGGGCGGTGAGGAGCCAGCTTTCCACTTATTGCACCTAGTCGTTAGTCCAATCAGCAATTTGTCTTTCATATCATAAGATGTTTATGATAAGTATTCATCTGTGGACGGTTAAATATTGTTTTAGCTTTATATATTTTATTTGAATTTTTTTTTTCTACCAATCTAACTAGTTTGTTTTACTCTTCTTAATCTCCTAGTCAGATTGCTAGTATTTAATATTGTAGTTCCGACATTTTTGAGTTTATGGGATTGAGAAGTCTAAGTTTGTGTCTATTAGCTACTTTATTGACCCCATCTTCAATCATTTACATTTCTAGATCTCTATGTAGTTCAGTGTTTGTTATGTACCATAGTGCATTTACTATATTCCTTTATTTTGAAATGTTTGTATTTTTTGTAAATTGGTTTTGCATGTGCATGCCCATAGCTGGAGCTCCTAGGTCCATACTGGTTTTAGAATTTGCTTATAAAGCAGTAGTTTATTTTAATTGGACAATCAAGAGTGCTTCCCTATAAGCCAATACATTTTACCGTAGCGCATGTTCAGTTCTTCTCTTTTTTTTTCTTTACATGCGCTTTCCAGCGCAGTTTTGCATCTAGTGTGATGTCTAGATATTTGGCTGTGTTTGCATATTCTACTTCATTATCATTTATTATTATTGGGATGTGCGGAACATTTTTATTTGTAAAGTTGATATGGACCGTCTTTAGGTCATTTAATTTAATCTGTCATTTATTGGTCCATTTTGATATATTATTCACTGCCTTCTGTAGCTTTTTCGTCGCCACTTCGACAGTAACGATAGCAGTATCATCTGCAAATGTCACTACAGTTGTTTCATCACTAAATGGCAAGGCACTGGTAAGTAAGAGATATAATACAGGGCGTAGCACAATGCCTTGTGGTACACCAGCTTCTATTTTTCCCAATATGTAGTAGTCATCTTCTTGTTTGACTCTAAAAAATCGCTGTAATATATAAGACTCTAGGATTTCTGAATATTCCGTTGGTAGATGCTTTTGCAATTTATGTATCAGTCCTTTGCGCCATACTTTATTGAAAGCTTGAGCTATATCAAGAAATATAGTAAAGCGTATCTTTTTTTTCGATTTTATCAGTTATTCTATTCACCTGATCAATCGTGGAGTGCTTATTTCTAAAACCAAATTGATGGTTTGGGACTATTCAATTATTTTATGCAGATCAAAATCTTTTTAAATAGTTTGGACAACATAGGCAGAATGGATATGGGGCGGTAGGAGGTGAGTTCACTTGGCGGTTTCCCTGGTTTTAGTATCATAATTACCTCCGCGACTTTGCACATGCTAGGTACATACCTTATCCTGAATGCAGCATTTATATTGCTTTAGGATTTCCCCTGCTGTTGAGTCAAATCCTGGGGCTTTCTTAGTATTGATGCCGTCTTGTATTTCTTTGAATATGTCTCCTCTTCGCACAATTTTTCCGTTTCTTGAGTCTTTATCTTCATATGGTTTTGTAGCTATGCGCCCTTGACTTTTGCCAATGTTTTCTAGCTCTTCTCTTTTCCGCAATTATATCACACATTTCTTTTGTATATGAGTTTTGTTCGATTTTAATTTTAGTTGTAGGTGTTGCAGCCCATGCAGCTTTTTGGATATTAACTGTATAGGTAAATATCTGGGCAGCCTTTTCTAATTGGCCTTCTGTTTCAATTGTTTCGGAGAGCTGAATACTATCCTCTTGATTCTGTCTGAAGTAGTTCCAATCAGTCATCTTATTAGTTAGTTTTGGGCTGTTTTCATTGCTTGTGATTTTATCGCCAAGTGTTAAAAGTATTGAGGAATGGTCTGAGTCAAGATCTGGCCTTTCTTCTAGTTTTATAGTATTTGACGAGATATTCTTTACAACGAAAAAGTCGACAAGATCTGGGGTTTTCTTCCTATCTATTGGCCCATACGTAATTTTTCCCGTTAAGTGATATTTGCCGCTAATTTCTTTTATTACTTCATACCTATAATTCTCTTTCTCTTGTATTTGTCAATCTAGATTCCCAACACTTGTTTTTGGCAATAAAATTTCCACCTGCGATAAATCTATTGCAGAAAATTTGGAAAAGGCCGAAAGAGTCATTTTTCTTAAGACTTAAGACGCTGGGAGAACAGTAAATTGATGCAACTGATATTATTTGTCCACTTTTCATTTTTATATTTATTGATATTGCTTGCATAGCACATGATTGGAATTTGGCTTCTATATGGTAATCGATCGAATTCTTACTGCAACTACAGCTCCGCATTTTGCCGAATTGTGGGTTTGTGGGGAGTTATATAATTCGTACCCTCGCAGTTTGAAGTTCGTTTTGAATTTAAAGTGCATCTCTGAAACAAGACATATATCTATTTTGTTCATGTCGAGAACTACTTGAATTTCTTCCTTACGATTCTCGATACCATTAGCATTCCCTTCCAGGATTTTTATATTATCCATCATGTTCGTCTCTTTTGTGTAGCCTTTTTATAGCTGCTTTTTCTCTCAATGAAAGAGATTCTTTCTAGTATAGCTTTATTGCTTTTTTTCCATGCTTTCCATTCTATTGTAATATGCGAGCTACGGCTCGAGTAGATAAAACAATTATTCTGTGAAATTATTTCTTTATTTTCGACTCTATAGAACAATTCAAGTTCGCACTATACTATTCTTCGCAAATTCTTTTCTTACAAGGTCTCTTTCCTCTCAAATCACTTTACCTCCTTTCAATTACTTAATTCACAAATCCAAACTAATTACTTTTTCTTGTTCACTCTCAACTTTCAATTTATCACCAAATTACAACTTCGCCCATTATCACTTTTCCAATCTCTTCGCCACGGTTCTAAACCAACTGTGTTTTTTTTTGATCGCCATCTGTCCTTATATAGCAGAAGTTTCTGATAGCCAGAAACTTCTAGCAAATTCTTCGACCACTGGAACAAGAGAAATAATTCTTGCAGTTATAATTCCCTTTTATCCCTGATATTATTCGTCTCTTTCGTTGACATGAGCTGTGGAGACTTCGTCCCAGACACGAACCTCGAATGAAAGGACAGTTCGAACCAAAATTCTGCCAGAATGAAAAGTCACTTCGGAATTTGTTGCGTCATATTTTTAGGGGGCGTAGTTATTATTATGCTACACTGCCCCCCTCTTAGACGTGTTCGTCCCGAACAAGTGCATCCTCATTTCGGCCATTGTATCGACTCAGTCGGTCCACATGAACCACTTTCATTTTGGCCCTCGGTCCTCGCTGGATGCGGTAGACAACATCGTTGATGCGGGTTACTATTCTGTAGGGACCTTCCCAGTTCCGCTGTAATTTAGGTGATTTCCCCTTTTGGCGATGGGGATTATACAGCCACACCAGATCTCCTTCCTGAAATCCTGACGTTGTTGCCTTGGCATCATACCTGGTCTTCATGCGGTCGCTCGTCATCTTAATCTGGCTTCTGGTCCTTTGGTGTATGTCCCTAAGCCTTTCCCTAAGGTCCGCCACGTACTCTTCTTCATTTCTGGGCTCATTGGTAGGAGATCCAAATTTCACCTCACTGGGTAAACGAGCTATTCCACCAAATAAGATTTCGAACGGCGTATGTCGAGTAGTGCTATGCACGGCACTTCTATAGGCCATCAAAAACAAGGGAATCTGCCGGTCCCAATCCCGTTGGTAGTCACCTACGACCTTCGAGAGATGTTCGTCCAAAGTCCTATTGAAACGCTCCACCATACCGTCCGACTGTGGATGAAGCGGGGTTGTCCTTGTCTTTTTGATTCCGAGTAGTTGACACATCTCTTGGAAGATTCTTGACTCGAAGTTCCGCCCTTGGTCAGAATGCAATTCCAAGGGCACACCGAATCTGCTAACCCAATTGTAGACGATCTGCTCCGCCACGGTTCTGGCTTCCTGGTTAGGGATCGGAAACGCTTCCGGCCACTTACTGAAGTAGTCCATCACTACGAGTATATACCGATTACCATTGTCGGTTTCCGGAAAGGGCCCTGCGATGTCAATGGCGATTCGTTCGAAAGGTGCTCCCACGTTGTATTGGTGCATCTTACCTCGAGTTTTGATTCTCGGACCCTTGCTAGCTGCACACACGTCGCATTTTCTGCACCAGTCTTCGATATCTTCCTTCGCTTTTAACCAATAAAAACGTTCTCGTACCTTTTCTAGCGTCTTATTCACTCCCAAGTGGCCTCCGGTCGCCCCGCCATGCATTTCCTGTAACACCTCCTTGACCCTCGTCCGCGGTACGACAAGCTGCATTACAAACGACTTTCCGTCGGAGGATTCCCATTTTCTTCTCAGAACACCTTCTTGGACATGGAGGGAGTCCCACTGCGCAAAATATGCCTTTAAGGTAGGGCTTCTGTGAGAGATGTCCTGATGATCCGGTTTCTCCATGTTCTCCTTCCAGGCCAGAATCGGCTCGATATCCGGGTCTTCCTTCTGAGCGTTCCGGATCTCATCTACGCTCCAGCCGGCGATAGGTTCGGCTCTCATTCTTTGGATGGAAACCAGCTCCCGTTCTTCCTGACGCGCACAATGTTTACAATCCGTTCTGCATGGTCTCCGGGACAGTGCATCCGCATTAGAGTGGAGTTTTCCTTTACGATGCTGTATTTCGTAGTCGTAGATTTGCAGCCTTTCGATCCATCTTGCGACCTGACCCTCAGGACTCTTGAACTGTAATAGCCATTTTAAGGCTGCATGGTCTGTGCGAAGAACGAACTTCCTCCCGTAGAGGTATTTGTGAAAATGCTTCGTAGCCAAGATCAAAGCTAGAAGTTCCCGCCTTGTCACGCAGTAGTTCCTTTCTGGCTTAGAGAGCACCTTGCTGAAGTACGCAACCACCTTCTCTTGGCCGTCATGCACCTGGGAGAGTACGGCTCCTACCCCGACATTACTAGCATCTGCATCCACAACGAACGTTTCCCCGGGAGTGGGGTAAGCCAGTATCGGGGCATCGCATAGCCGTTGTTTAAGTGCCTTGAAGCTCTTCTCGCACTCAATTGACCATTTGAATTGTTTTCCCTTTTCCGTCAACTGGTGCAGGTTCTTTGCGATCCCGGCAAAATCCTTCACGAACCGTCTGTAGTAGGTGGCTAGGCCCAGGAAGCTCCTTAGTTGGTGTTTGTCTTTGGGGACTGGCCAGTTTTTCACCGGTTAGACCTTCTCCGGATCGGTTCTCACTCCTTTCGCTGAAATTATGTGTCCCAGGTACTTGACTTCCGCTCTAAACAGGGCGCACTTCTTGGGGTTGAGCTTCAGGTGGGCACTTCGAAGCCTTTGAAACACATCCCTTAGATTGCCTCGGTGTTGCGCAAACGTTTTTCCTACGACGATGACATCATCCAAGTATACCAAACAGGTTTTCCATGTTAACCCTTGCAGGACACATTCCATCAATCGCTCGAAAGTCGCCGGAGCATTGCACAGCCCGAATGGCATTACCGTGAATTGCCATAGCCCATTTCCTGTGGTGAAGGCGGTTTTCTCCCGGTCTTCTGGATGGATCTGTACCTGCCAGTAGCCACTCTTCAAGTCGAGAGTGGAAAACCATCGGGCTCCTGATAGTGTGTCTAGCGTGTCGTCAATCCGTGGCAGGGGATAGCTGTCTTTCTTGGTGACGTAATTGAGCTGCCGATAGTCCACGCAGAACCGCGTGCTGCCATCTTTCTTCTTTACCAGTACAACCGGTGATGCCCACGGACTTTTGGAACTTTCAATCAGACCTTCTTTCTCCATTGCCGACACCATCTCTGCAACTTCTGTCTGCTTTGCCAATGGAAGGCGCCTAGCAGGCTGACGAATTGGTCTAGTATCACCAGTGTCTATTCGATGTTGTACCAGGTGTGTTCGGCCGTATTCTCCGTCCTGTGAGGCAAATACATCAGCGTACTCATTGATAAGATTCTCTGCCATAGTTCGCTGCTCCTGATTCAGCTCACTGGACTCGAGAATCGTCTCTCTCGTTTCCGCTGTCCAAGGTGATGGGAGAGGTTTTGGAGCATCACGTTCAGATATTGTTGCGACGGCGGTAATCGGCGTGCATTTTCCAGTCACCTCCCCTCGCCTTAGTTTGACAGTGTGTGGTCTTGCGTTCAAAACCCTCACTGGAACCATGGTGTTCTTTGGTTCGACTAATGTCTTTCCCACGATGTAGTCTTGAGAATTCTTCTCTGGGTCTGGTTCTACTAGGTAGAATCGGTGGCTCCCAAGATCACCTTCCAGCTTCGTCCAAATGATTTTCTCTGAAGACGGCGGCAAAACTTCGTCTTTGCTGATGACTGTCCTGAGAGTTAGGGTATTCTCGTTTCCGTACACCATCGGAATCTCCATATTTCGATAAGTCAGTACTTGCATCCCGATGTCCAAGATTACTTCATTTGCTTTCATGAAGTCTATTCCGATGATGCACTCGTCGCATATATCTGCCACCAGAAACGCATGGGAGAACGTCAGTCCCGCCAGAGTAATCGTAAGACGAACTTCTCCAAATACCTTCGCCATTTCCCCTGTTGCAGTCTTCAGGCAGTAGCTGTTGGTGTTGTGCAGCCAGGAGCTTTTGACGATATCTCTTCTTACAATGGAGGCAGTGGCACCTGTGTCGATGGTGGCTACGCACTTCTTCTCGTTGATTAGTGCCTCCACTGTCAGGCTCTTGTTACCCCGTTTGGTTTGCGAAACTTGAATGGTGGTCCTGGGGGCCTCGATTCCAGTAACCAACTTCTGCCCCGCGAAGTTGGTCCTTACGCATCTCCCGACTGCTGGTTTTGGGAAGTCTGACCGACAGGATGCTTCCTCTCTGCTTCTCCTACTTCCGCAATGTGGACAATTTCCTCGTCTAGGTGCACTTCTGCACTGCCGTTGTAGGTGTCCGGTTTGGTTGCAATTCCAGCAACGGATTTGACTTCCGCGAGCTTTGACGGCTGTTCTCTGGCATGAACATTCCACGACGGACATTTCCCTGACACGGTGTATTCCCTGGTATGCTTGGTCCGCAGCCTTTATTGACAAAGCGAATGCCAATGCCTCGGGGAGTGTTCGCTTTTCAGCCATCCTTACAGCCATTTGCAGTTGTCTGTCCTCTATGGCCTGAATAAAAGCTTCCACCGCCATTTCGTTGATAAGCTCCTCACCGGCTTTAGGGTATGAAAGATGGGCTAGTCGCTCTATATCCGCTTGCAACTGTTGAAGCGTTTCCCCCCTTTTCTGGACTCGACTACGCAGCTGAACCCTGTACACCTGCTGCATGTGCTCATCCCCAAACCGCATCTCGATAGCCTGAACCAGAGAATCGTAGTTCTGCTGTTTATCTTCCGGGATGGTCTGCAAGAGCTCCGCAGCTGGACCCCTCAGTGCAAGTGTGAGTGCAATGGACTTCTCTTCATCGTCCCAGCTATTGGTCATTGCGGCCGCTTCGAATTGCCTTTTATAAATTGGCCATGATGTTTGACCATCGAAGATAGGAGGCTGCATCTCCTTTCTTCTCAGACCGTCAGTGGAATATTCCCGTGCTTTCTGTCTCTCCACGTTGCTGAGCTCCTTAGCAAGATTTTCGACTTGCTTTCCTACTATCTCGAATTGCGTATCCACTTTTTCAAACTGAGTCTCTATCTTCCCGAACTGAGTTTCATGTTTCTCAAAATTTTCATCGAATCTGGTTTCGACTTTTTCGAGTTGCGTCACGACCTTCTCGATTTTCTCTTCGATCACTTCGAATTTGGATTCCAAGTTCTTGTTTTGCTCATCAAGTTTACTTTCCAGAGCATCTAGAGAATTCTTTTGTTCGTCCATTGCTTTCTTTTGTTCATCCAGCTTAAGTTCTAGAGAATTCTTTTGTTCGTCCATTGCTTTCTTTTGTTCATCCAACTTAAGTTCTAGAGAATTCCTTTGGTCGCCCATTGCTTTCTTTTGTTCGTCCATCGCTTTCTTTTGTTCATCCATTGCTTTCTTTTGTTCATCCAGCTTAAGTTCTATAGAATTCTTTTGGTCATCGAGCTTATGACTTTGATCTTCTATTGCTTTCTTTTGTTCGTCCATGACTAACTTAAGTTGCAGGAGCAGACTTGTTATACCCGGGTCGGCTACTGTACTTGCTGGTTCCTCTTCCACGTCAAACTCTATGTCATGCGGATTTTCACCTTCCTGCGTTACTGCTTCTTCCAGACGAATCAGTAGGGCATCTTTTCCCCCAGTTGTGTCGAGATTCCGCTTACTGAGTTCTGCCTTTAGTTGAATTATAGTTAGTTTTCCCAATTTGCGACCCATTTTGCGCAACTAATTAACTCAACGCAGAAATCGTTTTTTTTTTTTTTTTTTCTTGTGCAATTTCACACCACGGAAATAGTTATTCACAGAATAAGTTTTATCCCACTTCTGACACCAATGTAATATGCGAGCTACGGCTCGAGTAGATAAAACAATTATTCTGTGAAATTATTTCTTTATTTTCGACTCTATAGAACAATTCAAGTTCACACTATACTATTCTTCGCAAATTCTTTTCTTACAAGGTCTCTTTCCTCTCAAATCACTTTACCTCCTTTCAATTACTTAATTCACAAATCCAAACTAATTACTTTTTCTTGTTCACTCTCAACTTTCAATTTATCACCAAATTACAACTTCGCCCATTATCACTTTTCCAATCTCTTCGCCACGGTTCTAAACCAACTGTGTTTTTTTTTGATCGCCATCTGTCCTTATATAGCAGAAGTTTCTGATAGCCAGAAACTTCTAGCAAATTCTTCGACCACTGGAACAAGAGAAATAATTCTTGCAGTTATAATTCCCTTTTATCCCTGATATTATTCGTCTCTTTCGTTGACATGAGCTGTGGAGACTTCGTCCCAGACACGAACCTCGAATGAAAGGACAGTTCGAACCAAAATTCTGCCAGAATGAAAAGTCACATCGGAATTTGTTGCGTCATATTTTTAGGGGGCGTAGTTATTATTATGCTACACTATTTAGAATTTTTTGCATGAAAGTACCATACTAGCATTTGATTTTGTTTTTTTTGTAGCTATTGGTTTTTCTAAATTTTTTGATTCAGCCTGTGCATATGTCAATTCTGTACCAGCCCCTATTTTTGGTCTTAGGTCTTTGTTGATCATTTTTTGGACTTTGGGTACTTTTTTTGTCGTTCTCGGTTGCAAGTCCGTTATGACTTCAGGTGCGTTTAGGTTTAGTTTGTTTATGCTTTTTGTCTTATCAGTTGAATCTGTTTAGCAACTAAGCAGCCTCTATAGTTGGCTGGATGCTTTTCGTTGCAATTGGCACATTTTGCTGGTTCGTCTTTTTTCTTAATACAGTCTTTAGTGTGGTGAGCTGCAGTATTTATGTGTATGTATTTGTGTGTATGTCCAGTTCTTGCACTGTGGGACTAGTTTTGATTTCCTTATGGCATGAATCTCTATATCAATCTTTTGGATATGATCGTCGTGCTCAAAACTAAGCATAAACATTGGAAGCGGTACTTTGCTTTCAAATTTTAGCATATTGATAGTTTCCAATATCTTTAAGTTTTCCTTCTTAGATCTCAAACTATACTCTCTGGTGAGCATGAGAAGTGTAGTTTCTTTACAACAACCTTAATTGGTCTGGTTTGTTTGTCCTCATAAGAGTACCATTGCACCTTTTTTGATCAAGTATTCTGGTAAGTTTTTTATAAGAATCTTCTTCAGCTACATTCATTTTAATATCATTACTACTTATTAACATTGTGCTAGCTTTAATTTCCCCCAAAAACTTAACTAAGCATTGATTGGTGGAGGTTTGTCTGGCTTTTGAACTATATTTTCTTTGTTTGGGACATACTCCGTAATTTGGTAGCTTTCTTTTGGAGATGTACTCATTTTCCGTTTTTTATTTTTGTTCCCGTTTTTGGGGTTTCCCTTCTGTCTCTTTCAGTAGTTCTTCCTCATAAGTTGAGAACCCAACTACTTTAATTTCATCTTTTTCTCTATTTTGGCTGTTGATCTGTTGTTTCAACTCTTGCAACTCTTTCTCTAAACTATTAATTTCCTGAATTAATGACTCGTTTAGTTGCTTAAACCCATCTCTTTCTTCGCAGGCTTTTGAGTATTTAGCATTCAGTGTTTTGGTTTACATTCATTGTATGTGATGGGGGTGTTCGCTCTACCCTCTTACATTTTCCAAAAGGGTTTTCGGCGAGCAATAAATGCCCTCCCCAGGTACATTCTAGCCCCTTTCCCGAAGGGGGAAGCTCAAAGTCTCACAACTGATATTTTGCGTGTACCAAATCGTGCAGAGACTTTTACATCACGACATTCTCGTCAATAACAGTCGGTCCGGTCCGGAAAATGCCCGCATTGTCAAGGGCCACATCGTGCTACCCGATGCCAGTTACTGTTGCTTCGCAGCTCTTAAGGGTTTAGGCATATGTTTCAATTGCTTGAAGAATGGACATACATCCAGGCAATGTCCCTCCTATGGGTGTCGGCAGTGTGGTCGCAAGCATATTACCATGTTCTGCCGCAACGCACGAGCACTGCCATCGACCAACTTGCAATCTACAGATGCTCAAGCACCTGGATCAATCAATCACAGCCAGTTCTTTCTTCAGCAACGGAACAGTCATCAGCCTGACTAACCGACCAGGCATTAATGCGAGCGTTCGCACGCGGGGAGACAACAGAACAGCGCTTGGCTCGTATCCTCTGCGATCCTGGATCTCAGGTAAGTTTCACCACAGATCGTTTAGCTAATCATTTGAATCTTTCCAGAGCTACGAGTAAGTATGAAGCAACAATGGAGAGTTGGAGCTCTTACACATACTCGAACCAAGGGTAGTGTCATGCTTACTCTTCAGTCTACATTCTCTGGGTTTGCATTAACGATTCATGCATTCGTCCTTCCGTTAATTACTCCAGCAAGTCCAATGGTGCACGTAGACGTGAAGCAGTGGCAATATTTGGAAGGTCTACAGTTGGCTGATAAACATTTCACTACGCTTGGCAACATTGATTGCAGGCGAAGTCATCCATAGCGAATCTAATAGGCCACATGCAAAGCGAATTCGGCTAGGGTGGGTGGTCTTTGGTTCAGCACGGGTCAACGAAGATGAATGCATTGCGACGACTTCATTCTCTGGAATGGAGGTTGGCTAACAATGATGAGATGAGGAAGAAATACTTCGCCTTTATAGAACTTGATGATCAAACTGGCGAACATACAAATTGCTATTACATTCCTCATCATGCGGGCAGTGGCAAATTCCGAGTGGTGTTCGATGCATCGGGGTGCAGTAGTAATGGTGTCTCACTGAACTGGCGGATTCAACCATCCAGGACTCATTGGTTAACATCATTTTTCGTTATCGTAGCTACTGTATTGCACTGCAGATATGGAGAAGATGTTCCGGCAAATGCCGGTGACCCCAGCACATAGAGATTTTCAACGCATTCTCTGGTAAGAATCTCCGACAGATGATATTGCTGTCTACCGATTGACGACGGTTACTTATGGCGTGGCTTCTAGTCCATACAACTCCATACGTACCCTGCACCAATGCGCTCATGATAACTTCTACTGTGTGTCAGATCAGGGTCAGGCTTGTGAGGCTCAAAATACTGTCGTTGAGCCGATACAGCAGGCTAGAACTCCGACTAAACAACAAGTGCTTGAGCAATGCTGTCACCGGTGGTCAGCAGACATTAATTAGGACGCCCATCTGCCGGAAAACCTAATTCAAATGTGGGTTAAGTTTCGCAGCGGGCTCTAGGCTCTAAATCGAGTTCGAGTACCCCGGTGGTTGGGTATGCAAAGAGAAAAGACTATGACTCTGCATGGATCCTGCGACGCCAGCCCCCGTTCCTACGCTGCCGTGATCTATACCAAGACAGCTGGTTTCGATGATAGTGTACAAGTCTCATTACTCACGGCTCGCACCAAAGTGGCTCCTCTCACAGGTGCCACGATCCCTCAATTAGAGCTATGTGCGGCTTACCTATTGGCTGTAATACTGGACAGCGTTCGCTTTGCTTTGGGAATGTTGGACACCCCTTATTATTTGTGGTCGGACTCGGGAATCGTTTTATGCTGGTTACATCTCAAGCCATACGGGTCGAATCGAGTACGCCATATTTAGGAGCTTACTGCACCAAGCAGATGGTCTCATGTCAGATCAGCTCAGAATCCCGCTGATTATGCAAGCCGCAGCATAGGATCAGAAGAACTCTTAGCACATCTCTTGTGGTAGCATGGCCCGGACTGGTTGGTAGATGACCCAGTACCTCTATCGGCAGAAGAAGCACTTAGCCAGGACTAGCTAGTGCAAGTGCAAAACGAGGAAAGGATTTCAGTGCTCTCGCGCTTCAGTGCGCTTGGTCATACCATTAATCGAGCGTTTCAGTTCAACCCCACGACTTCTGCATACGGTGGCATATAAACTGCGTTGGTTCCCAAAGCGACGTCAGCGCCGAAGACCTATTTTTGACAAGGAATAGCAAGACGATGTCCTTACAGCAATCACTGAACCCATTCATAGATGAAGTGGTATTCTATGGATCGGCGGGCGAATCAACAAGTCATCTGTGCCTGAAGATCAGCGCTTCCCTATTATTCTACCAAGGCCCGGTGCACTGGTGCGATTGTTGGTGAAACAAGCTCACGACAACACCTTGCATGGTGGTTCTCAGCTTGTGCTTCAGACTCTTCGTAATCGCTATTGGGTTTTGAATGATAGGCAGGTAGTTCGGAGTTATCTGCATAATTGCGTTATCTGTCGACGTCATCGTGCGGCTGCCTTCGTGCAACAGATGGGCTCATTGCCCAAGCATAGGGTAGTTGCTGCGTGTCCCTTCGTGGCATCGGACTCGATCTCGTACGACTGTTAAGACCTTTCAGCACAAGCATTCCTTTATGCCTTTACCCGGTTTGTTAGCAGACGAGTTCCATACCTGGACTTATATAGCGACAACGGCACAGCGTGTGTGGGAGTCAACCCTTTGCTTCATGAAAACGAGGCGTGTCTTAATTCCCGTCTACTCACACCATTCTATGATGACCCAAACGACAAGCTTGCATTAACGCTAGGAGATTTCCTCATCGGAGCCGCCCTTACCGCCGTACCAGAGACCAAGGTCGACGTTGCGGCAGGCCCATCAATAGTTCTAACGACGGTGGAATGAGAAGTATTTGTGGACTTTACAGATGAGGAGTAAGTGGCAGCGGCGTCAAGGTAACATCAAGATGGGGGATATCGTCACTGTCCGGCAAGAAAATCTACCACCGACTCACTGGCGCCTGGTACGGGTAGTTAAGATCCACCCGGGCAGCGATGGGTTAGCTCGAAGCTTTACCGTCAGAACAGCACATGGGACATGTAGCCGGGCAGTGCAGAAATAATGCCTCCTATTAGAGACAGACTATTTCGAACTAGGTGGTTCAACCGGGCCGGATGACTAAGATCCAATACCATCCCTGGACGCATTCTTGTAGCAGTTGGCTGCCCTGCTATGATTGGTGGAATTCGGATGTTGGCTGCTGTGTGAATCAGAGCGATCTGTCTTTTTCTGACATTCTACTTTCTCTTTTTATTCTTATTTGTCTTTCTTCTTTATTGGTTGGTTTCCGTTTTTCTTTCTTGCTTTTTGGAGGTCAGCAGACGCATATGTCTGCTAAATACTAACATCGATCAGTTCTAATTGAATCTCGTTTTTATCTAATATTCCCCTATAACAGCTAAGCAAAAAGTAAAGGAAAGAGGTGACAAGGGGCCCGCAGCGAGAGAGTGTGACTGCAAGTTGGAGATAGAGTGTTGCTGCGCAACATGGTGACCCAAAACAAGTTGACACCGACTTTCGACTCTACCGAATTCAAGGTAATCGAACAGAAGGAGAACGAAGTGGTCCGATCGAGTGGTAACGTTTTCAGACGGTAAAGAAAGTAGGTTCTTCAGAAACGGGTTTAGTATTTTAATCGTTTTATTGGTTCTCGGATTTAATTTAATTAGACTATAACATATGATTGCATAAAGTTTAATTTCAGAAGCAGGAGCATCGTTAACATCGACCACCACTGAAGCAATCCGATGCTCGCGAATCCAGTTATGGAAGGTACACACATTAATTTTTTAATATCTCTGGGGTCTACATCTATTTGATGAAACCCCTTTGCTAGGATTGGGAACTTGTCGTCAAAGGTGATGTTATTCCGTTTCCGATAGTCTAGAGGGTGGGTCAATAAGTCCCTGAAAATTAACACAAATTGTGTCGTCACCTTAAATTTATTTTTTTTTGGCAAGAATCATCTTTCAAAAGAATGCACCCAAATTTTCAGACAGATCTGTCAAATAGTTTTGCTGGGGCAGCCATTTTATATAGACGCCTACCAGCATTTTCGTTAAAATGGAAAAAAGTGAATTTCGATTGCTGGTTAAACACTATTTCTTGCGAGAAAAAACTACCACGCAAACCACACAAAAGCTTGACAAATATTATGGGGACCCTTCAATATAGATTGGAACCATTCACCACTGGTTAACTCAATTTCGGCACGGTCGTTCAAGCACAAGTGACGCCGAGCGTTCTGGTCGCCCAATTGAGGTCACCACACCAGAAATGGTCGACAAAATTCATGGTTCGGTCGACGAATGAAAGTGCGCGAGCTTGAAGAGGCCACAGGCTTATCACATGGCCCAGTGATTTCGATTTTACATAAATATTTGGACATGAAAAAACTTTCCGCAAGATGGGTGCCGCGTTTGCTCACAATCGACAACAAACGCATTCGCTTGACAACTTCAAAGGTATGTTTGACGAAGTTCCAGAAAAATTCGGCTGAGTCTTTGCACCGTTTCGTAACCGTGGATGAAACCTGGATCCACCACAACACACCAGAAACCAAGGAACATTCAAAACAATAAACTTCTCCTGGTGAATCGAAGCCGAAGAAGGCCAAGGCGGGTTTGTCAGCAAACAAGGTCATGGCGACAGTTTTTTGGGATGCGCGCGGTGTTATTCACATTGACTACCTTGAAAAGGGTAAAACGATCACCAGCGCAAATTACGCAGAGTTGCTGGATAGATTCCAAGCCGATTTGAAGCAAAAAACGGCCGCACTTGGCGAAGAAAAAAGTTCTTTTTCACCAGGACAACGCACCGTTGCACAAGTCCACAGTCGCAATGGCAAAATTGCATGAGTTAGGCTACGAACTCCACCCTCATCCAGCATATTCCCCAGTTTTAGCCCCCTGCGACTATTTCTTGTTTCCTAACATGAAGAAATGACTCGGAGGTAAGAGATTTGGGTCGAATGAAGAGGTCATCGCTGAAACAAACGCTTATTTTGAGGGGCTCGGGAAATCGTATTATTTGGAGGGCATCAAAAAATTGCAGAAACGTTGCATGAAGTGAATAGAGCTAAAGGAGACTATGTTGGAAAATAAAATGATTTTATACCGAAAAGAGTGTTCCTTATTTCATTTTTCAGGGACTTATTGACCCACCCTTGTATTACTATCCGCTATTTTGAAACATTTGAATTGTCCATTTTCTTGGGAACGACCCAAATAAGCGAACTGTGAGGACTTTTCGATACTCTTATGATGCCCTGTCTAAGCATTTCATGTATTTGTCTGTCTACTTCCTCGGGGTGAATTTCGGGGTACTAGTAGAGTTTTGAGTAAATTGAAACATTATTCTGTGTATTTCGTGAAGTTGGGTAAATATCATCAAAAGACATCGCATGCGAGCTTTGCAATAGTGTGGAACTTGAATTCACTAAGAACACCCAGAGAAGGCATTATTTAATGTCATGCTTCCAATTATCGCACCTAGTCGTCAAACTAATTAGCAATTTGTTTTTTTTTTTTAAATTACTTGAAAGTTTTTATATTCAGTAACTGTATGTTGTCAGTTACTTTTTTATTTTGGAGTTGTATGTAAGTAGTTTCAATCACTCATTAGTGTGATCATGTTCAAAATTTTTATTTGATTTTATTTAAATATCTTTAATTTTTTCTTTTTATCCTAGTTAACTAGTTGGAATGGTTTCACTCTTTCTAATCTTCGGACTAAATTGTTATTATTAAGTAGTACAACTACTTCTGAAGTGGTGTGATTGTGAAGTCTAACTTTATGTCTTCTTGCGACCTTCCTGACCTCGTAATCTACCATTTAAATTTTTAGATCTCTATGCATCGCAGATCAACGTTACGTATGTACCATGGCGCATTAATTATATTGCGTAGTACTTTATTCTGGAAGCATTGTATGCTTTGTAGACTTGTCTTACTTGTGCACCCTCAAAGCTTGAGGGCATATGTCCATATAGGCTTTAATACTTGTATGTATGTTCTCCAGAACAGCACGGTTTCTTAAAGGGTAGGTCCACAACGACTAAACTAAACGAATTCGTTTCTAAAACACTGCAAGTATTGGAGTTGCCTTTTGCTTGCCGTCGAGCGCACACGCGATCAATCGTCAAGCGCACTCGCGTATACGTGACATCGTTGTGACAAAAAAAAAATCAAAAAAAATCAAAACCAAAATACTTCCATCTAAAAAAAAACAAAAAAAAATCGATCGCGCGCGCCTTATCAAATTCGGTGTAGTGCAGTGGAAAAAAAAAATTAAATAAAATAATTAAATAAAAAAACACATAATCACAATTCAGTGCTGGTGCATTCCATCTTATCACCCCCACTCATTCGCTGTTGCACTTCTTCGTTATCGCAATTGGAGCATGTGCTATATATGTACATACTTCTAGTTGCGATGACTGAGAGAGTGTAACATTTGATGCATAGCGGACTGTGAATGTTTATGCGAATAGCGGACCTTAGCTTATTGTCGTTTGGGCATAGCACCTGCGACAGTTTGTTTTGGAAAACTATTCTTTGGATCTACACTTCACAGTTTTGCTTAGTTACGTCAGAGTTGTGTCTTTTTGTGTTTCCATGTTATAGTGATGAGGGAATTTAGGGTTGATTTTACCAACATTCGTGGGCTTCGAACGAATTTCTTCGATATGTACGCCCACGCCCATTCCCATAAACCAGCTGTTCTGGCACTAAGCGAAACACAGGTAGTGGAAGAATCTTCAGATTTGAAACTGCCTGGATATAACTTAGTGTCATTATTCTTTCCCCACCGTGGCCTCGCCATTTACGTCCGTAGTGATATTGCTTACCAAGTTCCACCACAGTATGACCACTGTTCCAACCCGGAATTTAATTTCAAATGGCTAAAATTCACCATCCGTAAGCAAATAATTCACTGCTGCTTTATTTATAGAAGATCTAGTGCGGACATCAACTCAACTTTTGACGAATTTGATGCGCTGTCCGATTCCATCACTCGAATTGTCTCCTTGTACCCTCATACTGAAATCGTCATTGCGGGCGATTTCAAAATACACAATTCGGATTGGCTTCAACATTCTGGCCAGACAACACCCGAAGGAAGGTATGTTGAACTTTTCGCTCAGGTAAACAATTTGACTCAGTTTGTAAATGAATCTACACGTATACCCGACATTGAAAATCATTCCGCCAACACTTTGGACGTGTTTCTTACTTCACACCCTGATAAATACACTATTGATGACAATATCGTATCAGCTAAATTCTCGTACTCCGACCACTCAGTTAAAGAAAAAACTCCTAAAAGGAAAGTATGGCAATACGAGAAAGCCAACTGGAGCAGCCTTAATAGCTTCTTTAGGAGTTTTAACTGGTTACTATGCTTCAACGAAAGCGACGTGTATGACGCTGCTGATATGATCACTAACACTATACTCTTAGGTATGAATGACTTTATTCCTAACAGAATAAAGGGCATTAAACCTAAGGCAAACTCGTGGTTTGACCAGAGCTGTAAAGAGGCTATCAGATTGAAAGAAGTAAGTTTTCGATCTTATAAAGCCAACAAATCTGAGGAAAACCGAAAGAAGTTTAAACAAGCCAGAAAAGACTGCAATGCAATTGAGGCAAAAAATCCTACAATGTCCCAAAGGTAGTAAAAATTATTGGTCTTTCGTCAAAAATATTAAAAATTCTGCCTCGTCTACCATCCCCACGCTCATTTACAATGACATTCCAGCTGTCAGCTCTGTAGACATAGCTAATCTGCTTGCTGCCCACTTTGCAGCGAACTCCACGCTGCCAGATAATGCTTTGTCTCCACTTGTATATGAGAGCGTCAAATTTTCCATGAGACAAATCCACTTTCGCACTCGTACAGTTGCAGGAGTACTCAAAGGTCTTAACATACACAAATCCGCTGGTGCAGATGGTATCCCCCCCCCCCCCCCCCCCATAGTTCTGAAGAGGTGTTCTTCTACGCTGGCAAATCCTCTGCGTAAGCTTTTCTGTCTATCCTACTTTTCAGGGCTCTATCCGAGTAGATGGAAAACAGCATTTGTCCAGCCCGTCCCCAAAAAAGGCGAATTTTCCTCCCCGTCCAATTACCGACCCATTGCACTTACGTCCCTTCTTTCCAAGGTCATGGGAACGCTGATAAATCGTCAGCTTATGAAATATCTCGATTCACGAAAACTCCTTAATGACCGGCAGTATGGTTTTCGTAGCAACAGGTCCACTGGTGATTTTATGGCATATCTCACCGAGAAGTGGAACCAATCTCTCCATCACTTCGGCGAAACCAAGATGGTTGCGCTTGATATTTCAAAGGCATTTGATTTGGTGTTAATAAAAAATATCTGTATTCCCTTGTTTAATCAACCATGGTTTAATTGTATTTGATAATTTTGTGTGGCTTGTGTAAGAGTTTTATTTAAACAGTGTGTTGTGTATTTTAATTTAAAATAATAAATTTACTGTACAATGTATGTATGGTGCGACTGCACTGGTCGACTGCTGAATCACGAGTACCGAGCGACTGCATGCAGACGAGCAGGTTATGTAAAAAAAAAAGAGATTACTGTCTGGTTGCCTTTTGCCTGCCGTCGTGTGCACACGCGTTAAAACTCTCACCCTCCACCGTGGTGACAAAAAAAAATAAAATTAATTTGAAAAAAATTAAAAATAAAATCCATCGCGGACGCCAAATCGAATCAGTGCAGTGTAGTGGAAAAAAAAATAATATATATATAAATAATTAAAAAAAGCAAATAAATAATTCAGTGCCGGTGTATTCTATCCTTTCACCCCACTCACTCGCTGTTGCGCTTCTTCGTTATCGTAATTGGAGCATGTGCTATATATGTATGTACATACTCCCAGTTGCGATGACTGAGAGTGTGTAACATTTGATGCATAGCGGACTGTGAATGTTTATCCGAAGAGCAGACCTTAGCTGATTGTCGTTTGGGCATAGCACCTGCGAGAGTTTGTTTTGGAAAACTATTCATTGGATCTTCACTTCACAACTTCGCTTAGTTACGTCAGAGTTGTGTCTTTTTGTGTTTTTATGTTGTAGTGATGAGGGAATTTAGGGTTGATTTTTCCAACATTCGTGGGCTTCGAAAGAATTTCTTCGATGTGTACGCCCACGCCCATTCCCCTAAACCAGCTGTTTTGGCACTAAGCGAAACACAGGTCGTTGAAGAATCTTCCGATTTGAAACTGCCTGGATATAACTTAGTATCCTTATTCTTTCCCCACCGTGGCCTCGTCATTTACGTTCGTAGTGATATTGCTTACCAAGTTCCACCACAGTATGACCACTGTTCCAACCCGGAATTTAATTTCAAATGGCTAAAATTCACCATCCGTAAGCAAATAATTCACTGCTGCTTTATTTATAGAAGATCTAGTGCGGACATCAACTCAACTTTTGACGAATTTGATGCGCTGTCCGATTCCATCACTCGAATTGTCTCCTTGTACCCTCATACTGAAATCGTCATTGCGGGCGATTTCAAAATACACAATTCGGATTGGCTTCAACATTCTGGCCAGACAACACCCGAAGGAAGGTATGTTGAACTTTTCGCTAAGGTAAACAATTTGACTCAGCTTGTATATGAGTCTACACGTATACCCGACATTGAAAATCATTAAGCCAACACTTTGAACGTGTTTCTTACTTCACACCCTGATAAATACACTACTGATGTTTTAGCGCCTCTAGGTCGGTCTGAATACAATATCGTATCAGCTAAATTCTCGTACTCCGAAAACTCAGTTAAAGAAAAAACTCCTAAAAGGAAAGTATGGCAATACGAGAAAGTCAACTGGAGCAGCCTTAATAGCTTCTTTAGGAGTTTTAACTGGTTACTATGCTTCCCCGGTAGCGACGTGGATGACGCTGCTGATATGATCACTAACACTATACTCTTAGGTATGAATGACTTTATTCCTAACAGAATAAAGGGCATTAAACCTACGGCAAACTCGTGGTTTGACCAGAGCTCTAAAGAGGCTATCAAGTTAAATGAGGTAAGTTTTCGGTCTTATAAAGCCAACAAATCTGAGGAAAACCGAAAGAAGTTTAGACAAGCCAGAAAAGACTGCAATGCCCATATTCGACGTGTAAAATTCTTACATGACCAAAAATTGAGGCAAAAAACCCTACAATGTAACAAAGGTAGTAAAAATATTAAAAATTCTGCCTCGTCTGCCATCCCCACGCTCATTTACAATGACATTCCAGCTGTCAGCTCTGTAGACATAGTTAATCTGCTTGCTGCCCACTTTGCAGCGAACTCCATGCTGCCAGATAATGCTTTGTCTCCACTTGTATATGAGAGCGTCAAATTTTCCATGAGACAAATCCACTTTCGCACTCGTACAGTTGCAGGAGTACTCAAAGGTCTTAACATACACAAATCCGCTGGTGCAGATGGTATCCCCCCCCCCCCCCCCCATAGTTCTGAAGAGGTGTTCTTCTACGCCGGCAAAGCCTCTGCGTTAGCTTTCCTGTCTATCCTACTTTTCAGGGCTCTATCCGAGTAGATGGAAAACAGCATTTGTCCAGCCCGTCCCCAAAAAAGGCGAATCTTCCTCCCCGTCCAATTACCGACCCATTGCACTTACGTCCCTTCTTTCCAAGGTCATGGGAACGCTGATAAATCGTCAGCGTATGAAATATCTCGATTCACGAAAACTCCTTAATGACCGGCAGTATGGTTTTCGTAGCAACAGGTCCACTGGTGATTTTATGGCATATCTCACCGAGAAGTGGAACCAATCTCTCCATCACTTCGGCGAAACCAAGATGGTTGCGCTTGATATTTCAAAGGCATTTGATTTGGTGTTAATAAAAAATATCTGTATTCCCTTGTTAAATCAACCTTGGTTTAATTGTATTTGATAATTTTGTGTGGCTTGTGTAAGAGTTTTATTTAAACAGTGTGTTGTGTATTTAAATTTACTGTATGATGCGACTGCACTGGTCGACTGCTGAATCACGAGTACCGAGCGACTGCATGCAGACGAGCAGGTTATGTCAAAAAAAAAAGAGATTACTGTCTGGTTGCCTTTTGCCTGCCGTCGTGTGCACACGCGTTCCAACTCTCACTCTCCACCGTGGTGACAAAAAAAAACAAAATTAGTTTCAAAAAAAAAAAAAAAAAAATAAAATCCATCGCGGACGCCAAATCGAATCAGTGCAGTGCAGTGGAAAAAAAAAATATATATATATAAATAATTAAAAAAGCAAATAAATAATTCAGTGCCGGTGTATTCCATCCTTTCACCCCACTCACTCGCTGTTGCGCTTCTTCGTTATCGTAATTGGAGCATGTGCTACATATGTATACATACTCCCAGTTGCGATGACTGAGAGAGGGTAACATTTGATGCATAGCGGACTGTGAATGTTTATCCGAATAGCAGACCTTAGCTGATTGTCGTTTGGGCATAGCACCTGCGAGAGTTTGTTTTGGAAAACTATTCATTGGATCTTCACTTCACAGCTTCGCTTAGTTACGTCAGAGTTGTGTCTTTTTGTGTTTTTATGTTCGTAGTGATATTGACCTTGAAAAGGGTAAAACGATCACCAGCGCATATTACGCAGAGTTGCTGGATAGATTCCAAGCCGATTTGAAGCAAAAAACGGCCGCACTTGGCGAAGAAAAAAGTTCTTTTTCACCAGGACAACGCACCGGTGCACAAGTCCACAGTCGCAATGGCAAAATTGCATGAGTTAGGCTACGAACTCCACCCTCATCCAGCATATTCCCCAGTTTTAGCCCCCTGCGACTATTTCTTGTTTCCTAACATGAAGAAATGACTCGGAGGTAAGAGATTTGGGTCGAATGAAGAGGTCATCGCTGAAACAAACGCTTATTTTGAGGGGCTCGGGAAATCGTATTATTTGGAGGGCATCAAAAAATTGCAGAAACGTTGCATGAAGTGAATAGAGCTAAAGGAGACTATGTTGGAAAATAAAATGATTTTATACCGAAAAGAGTGTTCCTTATTTCATTTTTCAGGGACTTATTGACCCACCCTTGTATTACTATCCGCTATTTTGAAACATTTGAATTGTCCATTTTCTTGGGAACGACCCAAATAAGCGAACTGTGAGGACTTTTCGATACTCTTATGATGCCCTGTCTAAGCATTTCATGTATTTGTCTGTCTACTTCCTCGGGGTGAATTTCGGGGTACTAGTAGAGTTTTGAGTAAATTGAAACATTATTCTGTGTATTTCGTGAAGTTGGGTAAATATCATCAAAAGACATCGCATGCTAGCTTTGCAATAGTGTGGAACTTCAATTCACTAAGAACACCCAGAGAAGGCATTATTTAATGTCATGCTTCCAATTATCGCACCTAGTCGTCAAACTAATTAGCAATTTGTTTTTTTTTTTGAAATTACTTGAAAGTTTGTATATTCAGTAACTGTATGTTGTCAGTTACTTTTTATTTTGGAGTAAGTAGTTTCAATCACTCATTAGTGTGATCATGTTCAAAATGTTTATTTGATTTTATTTAAATATTTTTAATTTTTTCTTTTTGTCCTAGTTAACTAGTTGGAATGGTTTCACTCTTTCTAATCTTCGGACTAAATTGTTATTATTAAGTAGTACAACTACTTCTGAAGTGGTGTGATTGTGAAGTCTAACTTTATGTCTTCTTGCGACCTTCCTGACCTCGTAATCTACCATTTAAATTTTTAGATCTCTATGCATCGCAGATCAACGTTACGTATGTACCATGGCGCATTAATTATATTGCGTAGTACTTTATTCTGGAAGCATTGTATGCTTTGTAGACTTGTCTTACTTGTGCACCCTCAAAGCTTGAGGGCATATGTCCATATAGGCTTTAATACTTGTATGTATGTTCTCCAGAACAGCACGGTTTCTTAAAGGGTGGGTCCACAACGACTTACCTAACCGAATTCGTTTCTAAAACACTGCAAGTATTGGAGTTGCCTTTTACTTGCCGTCGAGCGCACACGCGATCAATCGTCAAGCGCACTCGCGTATACGTGACATCGTTGTGAAAAAAAAAAATCAAGAAAAATCAAAACCAAAATACTTCCATCTAAAAAAAAAACAAAAAAAAATCGATCGCGCGCGCCTAATCAAATTCAGTGTAGTGCAGTGGAAAAAAAAATTAAATAAAATAATTATAAAAAAAAAACGACCCATATTTTGCGAACCGAGTAATCAACGATATTAAGTTCATTTAGCAGTTTGTGGATGAAATCACAATTTTTTTTTTGAACTTTTATAGGTGGTATGATAATTTTCGGCCGTTTTGGCAAGTTCATTTATGGTCTAAGGAGCATCAGAGTAAGCTAAACATTGCAATGGACTCCAATAATTACTATTGGAGTTTACACTACGCGACGGAATAGTTTTTCTTGTTTTATTAATAGAGGATACAAGATCCTTATCACTTTTATAAGGCGCACGATTTAGAATTTCCAGTGATTTAAGTAACACTGGTGAGAAAATCAGTACTTAGGAGATATGCCCTACACGGTTAAGAGCACGCGATAGACTGTATCAGCCGATAACGCAGTAAGATTAGCCGACCCAACAACAATAGCTGGTACTGGGAAGAGGGATAAGCTGAAACAGACTCACAACCTAGTAAAGCGCACCTCCATAACAGCTTTAGCCGAAAAGCTGCCAGGTGGAGTGATTGAACGGGTGCAACAGCAGCGGAAAAGAAGCGGCTAAGGTCGTCAAATGACAACGACCAATACCCATACGTCTCCGATGGTGGTGAAGGCCATTATATTTGAGACAACAACAACTTCGCCGCTCTGGTTACATCAGAGTCAGAGGACGAAGACGAAGAGTTAGAGATAATGAATAGCACCATCAGGCAGCTGCAACAAAGGGTGCGTGCTATCAAGGCCAAACAAATGACCAGGAGGAAGAAGGAACGGCAGCTAGAGTTCCAGCGTGCTAAACAACAACAACAGTAGCAGCCGCCAGAAAACCAGCGGCAACAGCAAATACAGCTGCGAGTACAACGACGGAAACAGCAGTAACAACAAGCAGTACAGTCAAAGATGCAACAGCAGCAGCAAAAAATTAAGCACCCACAACAAGAGGAGAAACAACAACAGCAGCAGAAACTTCAGCAACAATAACCGCAGCAGAAACAACAGCAACAAAAACCGCAGCAGAAGCAGCAACAACAGAAGACGACTTCAAAGACGAACGTGCTGCCAATCAACACCTACAGGACTGAGCTTATGGATACCATTGAACTACCTATATGTAAGTCAGTCAAAGGAAAGTGTTTAAATGAAGACAGGCATGCCATCCACTGTAATACAGTGGAGCTTCTTTTTTATAATTTGCACGTGTTAAAGGGGATATGAATACCCTTATACTAATTTTTAGAATACGTGGGTTTTGTGGAAAGGGGAAGAGACAGAGAGAAAGACAGAGTGGTGTAGTTTGAAACTCAGGTGGTATTAAGTTTCTGTAAACTCCAAGGTTGGCTGTCGAAATAACTGGGAAGTATTTGGTTTGTTTTCGCTATTATTGTCGTTGCTTATGATTCACAGTATTTTTTCCCGTCCTCCTGTCACCATCACGATCAAGTTGCATTTCAGCCATTTGACCACTGCCAGTCAGTCGTTCACAGACTTTCAGAGAGTGCGCATGTGTTTCGGCTTCTCAGTTAAAATCGGTGTGATTTAAAGTACAGTATTAGACAGCGTTTTTCCAAGTGGCGAGTTAGCCTATAGGTAGTGGTGGTGTTCTACCAAACCAGTGACCCTGGTTCAATTCCGGACTGGGGAAATTTGAATTCTTGACTTTTTTTTCATTTATTCAAAATAAGTGAAAACCAAAAAAAAATAAAAACATATCAGGCGATGGAGAGTGAGCGGTCCGCGCTCCCAATAGCGGGACCAGCTGGTGGGGTGACAGCATCAGCCGATGCAATACAGACAGGCCATCCAGCAACAGTGGCAACCGCAAGTAAGGGGAAAAGGGGAAGGAAATTGAAACCTTCTCCCAACCCTGTAAAGCGTCCCTCCACATCAGTTCGAACTGAACAGCTGCCCGCCGAGCACAACAACAACAGTAGCAGCAGAAGAAAAAAAGTGACAGAGGTCCGATGACTCTGTCGAATTAGCGTACATCTCCGACGGTGGGGAAGACCACTACGTTGGAGAGAAGAACAATAGCTTCGGAGTTCTAGCGTCCTCCGAATCGGATGATGAAGAAGAAGAAGTCGAGAGTCTGACTAGCAGCATCAGGCAGCTCGAACAGAGGGTGCGTGCCATAAAGGAAAAACAAATGGCCAGGCGAGAGAGGGAGCGGCAGCTAGAGCTACAGCAGCAGCCACCAGAAAACCAGCGGCAACAGCCAATACAGCCGCAAATACTGCAGCAGAAGCAACAGCAACAACAACAGCTGAAAAAAACAGCAGCAGCAGCAGAAACAACAGCAGCAAAAACAGCAACAGCAGCAGAAACAACAGCAACAACAACCGCAGCAGAACCAACAGCAACCGAAGACGACGGCAAAAGCGAGGGTACCGCCAATCAACACCTATAAGATTGAGCTTATGGACACCATTAAACTATGTAAGTCGGCCATAGGCAACAATTTTTCTATTAAACGTTTAAATGAAGACAGGCACGCTATCCACTGCAATACAGTGGAACAGTATAAAAAAAATTAAAGATTTGTTAAAGGAAACGACGACGGAGTTCTTCTCCTTTACCCCGAAGGGGGAAAAGCGGCAAACAATGCTGCTGAGGGGGATAGATCCGTCTACTGTTCCGGAGACGCTCCTTGCGCTGCTTAAAGAGAAAGAGTGCAACGAGCTCGAATTCGTAGGGGTCAAGCCATTCACCACAGCTAAGGCAAAAAGGGAGAAGCGGAAACTGCCGTTCTTCCTAGTTCAGCTTTCACCCAATAGCAAGCTGGATGGTCTAAGGAGTATTAAAGTCCTAGACTACCAGGTTGTCGCATGGGAAAAATTAAGAAGGAGCGAAAACATTTTACAATGTGTTCGCTGCCAAAGGTTCGGTCACGCCGCGTCGAACTGCGGAATGCAGCCTCGATGTGTCAGTTACAGTTTTAGCCCCCTGCGACTATTTCTTGTTTCCTAACATGAAGAAATGACTCGGAGGTAAGAGATTTGGGTCGAATGAAGAGGTCATCGCTGAAACAAACGCTTATTTTGAGGGGCTCGGGAAATCGTATTATTTGGAGGGCATCAAAAAATTGCAGAAACGTTGCATGAAGTGAATAGAGCTAAAGGAGACTATGTTGGAAAATAAAATGATTTTATACCGAAAAGAGTGTTCCTTATTTCATTTTTCAGGGACTTATTGACCCACCCTTGTATTACTATCCGCTATTTTGAAACATTTGAATTGTCCATTTTCTTGGGAACGACCC
Source organism: Pocota personata (assembly GCA_963082735.1). Lineage (NCBI taxonomy): Eukaryota > Metazoa > Arthropoda > Insecta > Diptera > Syrphidae > Pocota > Pocota personata. The sequence goes on from OY720429.1 coordinate 113,007,874, forward strand.
AAATAAGCGAACTGTGAGGACTTTTCGATACTCTTATGATGCCCTGTCTAAGCATTTCATGTATTTGTCTGTCTACTTCCTCGGGGTGAATTTCGGGGTACTAGTAGAGTTTTGAGTAAATTGAAACATTATTCTGTGTATTTCGTGAAGTTGGGTAAATATCATCAAAAGACATCGCATGCTAGCTTTGCAATAGTGTGGAACTTCAATTCACTAAGAACACCCAGAGAAGGCATTATTTAATGTCATGCTTCCAATTATCGCACCTAGTCGTCAAACTAATTAGCAATTTGTTTTTTTTTTTGAAATTACTTGAAAGTTTGTATATTCAGTAACTGTATGTTGTCAGTTACTTTTTATTTTGGAGTAAGTAGTTTCAATCACTCATTAGTGTGATCATGTTCAAAATGTTTATTTGATTTTATTTAAATATTTTTAATTTTTTCTTTTTGTCCTAGTTAACTAGTTGGAATGGTTTCACTCTTTCTAATCTTCGGACTAAATTGTTATTATTAAGTAGTACAACTACTTCTGAAGTGGTGTGATTGTGAAGTCTAACTTTATGTCTTCTTGCGACCTTCCTGACCTCGTAATCTACCATTTAAATTTTTAGATCTCTATGCATCGCAGATCAACGTTACGTATGTACCATGGCGCATTAATTATATTGCGTAGTACTTTATTCTGGAAGCATTGTATGCTTTGTAGACTTGTCTTACTTGTGCACCCTCAAAGCTTGAGGGCATATGTCCATATAGGCTTTAATACTTGTATGTATGTTCTCCAGAACAGCACGGTTTCTTAAAGGGTGGGTCCACAACGACTTACCTAACCGAATTCGTTTCTAAAACACTGCAAGTATTGGAGTTGCCTTTTACTTGCCGTCGAGCGCACACGCGATCAATCGTCAAGCGCACTCGCGTATACGTGACATCGTTGTGAAAAAAAAAAATCAAGAAAAATCAAAACCAAAATACTTCCATCTAAAAAAAAAACAAAAAAAAATCGATCGCGCGCGCCTAATCAAATTCAGTGTAGTGCAGTGGAAAAAAAAATTAAATAAAATAATTATAAAAAAAAAACGACCCATATTTTGCGAACCGAGTAATCAACGATATTAAGTTCATTTAGCAGTTTGTGGATGAAATCACAATTTTTTTTTTGAACTTTTATAGGTGGTATGATAATTTTCGGCCGTTTTGGCAAGTTCATTTATGGTCTAAGGAGCATCAGAGTAAGCTAAACATTGCAATGGACTCCAATAATTACTATTGGAGTTTACACTACGCGACGGAATAGTTTTTCTTGTTTTATTAATAGAGGATACAAGATCCTTATCACTTTTATAAGGCGCACGATTTAGAATTTCCAGTGATTTAAGTAACACTGGTGAGAAAATCAGTACTTAGGAGATATGCCCTACACGGTTAAGAGCACGCGATAGACTGTATCAGCCGATAACGCAGTAAGATTAGCCGACCCAACAACAATAGCTGGTACTGGGAAGAGGGATAAGCTGAAACAGACTCACAACCTAGTAAAGCGCACCTCCATAACAGCTTTAGCCGAAAAGCTGCCAGGTGGAGTGATTGAACGGGTGCAACAGCAGCGGAAAAGAAGCGGCTAAGGTCGTCAAATGACAACGACCAATACCCATACGTCTCCGATGGTGGTGAAGGCCATTATATTTGAGACAACAACAACTTCGCCGCTCTGGTTACATCAGAGTCAGAGGACGAAGACGAAGAGTTAGAGATAATGAATAGCACCATCAGGCAGCTGCAACAAAGGGTGCGTGCTATCAAGGCCAAACAAATGACCAGGAGGAAGAAGGAACGGCAGCTAGAGTTCCAGCGTGCTAAACAACAACAACAGTAGCAGCCGCCAGAAAACCAGCGGCAACAGCAAATACAGCTGCGAGTACAACGACGGAAACAGCAGTAACAACAAGCAGTACAGTCAAAGATGCAACAGCAGCAGCAAAAAATTAAGCACCCACAACAAGAGGAGAAACAACAACAGCAGCAGAAACTTCAGCAACAATAACCGCAGCAGAAACAACAGCAACAAAAACCGCAGCAGAAGCAGCAACAACAGAAGACGACTTCAAAGACGAACGTGCTGCCAATCAACACCTACAGGACTGAGCTTATGGATACCATTGAACTACCTATATGTAAGTCAGTCAAAGGAAAGTGTTTAAATGAAGACAGGCATGCCATCCACTGTAATACAGTGGAGCTTCTTTTTTATAATTTGCACGTGTTAAAGGGGATATGAATACCCTTATACTAATTTTTAGAATACGTGGGTTTTGTGGAAAGGGGAAGAGACAGAGAGAAAGACAGAGTGGTGTAGTTTGAAACTCAGGTGGTATTAAGTTTCTGTAAACTCCAAGGTTGGCTGTCGAAATAACTGGGAAGTATTTGGTTTGTTTTCGCTATTATTGTCGTTGCTTATGATTCACAGTATTTTTTCCCGTCCTCCTGTCACCATCACGATCAAGTTGCATTTCAGCCATTTGACCACTGCCAGTCAGTCGTTCACAGACTTTCAGAGAGTGCGCATGTGTTTCGGCTTCTCAGTTAAAATCGGTGTGATTTAAAGTACAGTATTAGACAGCGTTTTTCCAAGTGGCGAGTTAGCCTATAGGTAGTGGTGGTGTTCTACCAAACCAGTGACCCTGGTTCAATTCCGGACTGGGGAAATTTGAATTCTTGACTTTTTTTTCATTTATTCAAAATAAGTGAAAACCAAAAAAAAATAAAAACATATCAGGCGATGGAGAGTGAGCGGTCCGCGCTCCCAATAGCGGGACCAGCTGGTGGGGTGACAGCATCAGCCGATGCAATACAGACAGGCCATCCAGCAACAGTGGCAACCGCAAGTAAGGGGAAAAGGGGAAGGAAATTGAAACCTTCTCCCAACCCTGTAAAGCGTCCCTCCACATCAGTTCGAACTGAACAGCTGCCCGCCGAGCACAACAACAACAGTAGCAGCAGAAGAAAAAAAGTGACAGAGGTCCGATGACTCTGTCGAATTAGCGTACATCTCCGACGGTGGGGAAGACCACTACGTTGGAGAGAAGAACAATAGCTTCGGAGTTCTAGCGTCCTCCGAATCGGATGATGAAGAAGAAGAAGTCGAGAGTCTGACTAGCAGCATCAGGCAGCTCGAACAGAGGGTGCGTGCCATAAAGGAAAAACAAATGGCCAGGCGAGAGAGGGAGCGGCAGCTAGAGCTACAGCAGCAGCCACCAGAAAACCAGCGGCAACAGCCAATACAGCCGCAAATACTGCAGCAGAAGCAACAGCAACAACAACAGCTGAAAAAAACAGCAGCAGCAGCAGAAACAACAGCAGCAAAAACAGCAACAGCAGCAGAAACAACAGCAACAACAACCGCAGCAGAACCAACAGCAACCGAAGACGACGGCAAAAGCGAGGGTACCGCCAATCAACACCTATAAGATTGAGCTTATGGACACCATTAAACTATGTAAGTCGGCCATAGGCAACAATTTTTCTATTAAACGTTTAAATGAAGACAGGCACGCTATCCACTGCAATACAGTGGAACAGTATAAAAAAAATTAAAGATTTGTTAAAGGAAACGACGACGGAGTTCTTCTCCTTTACCCCGAAGGGGGAAAAGCGGCAAACAATGCTGCTGAGGGGGATAGATCCGTCTACTGTTCCGGAGACGCTCCTTGCGCTGCTTAAAGAGAAAGAGTGCAACGAGCTCGAATTCGTAGGGGTCAAGCCATTCACCACAGCTAAGGCAAAAAGGGAGAAGCGGAAACTGCCGTTCTTCCTAGTTCAGCTTTCACCCAATAGCAAGCTGGATGGTCTAAGGAGTATTAAAGTCCTAGACTACCAGGTTGTCGCATGGGAAAAATTAAGAAGGAGCGAAAACATTTTACAATGTGTTCGCTGCCAAAGGTTCGGTCACGCCGCGTCGAACTGCGGAATGCAGCCTCGATGTGTCAAGTGTGGAAAGAACCACAAAGCAGAGGAATGGGTAAGGAAGGAGTGGCGGATAAGAGCCAGCTCTCGTGTGCTTTATGCAGGAACTCGGGACACACCGCAAACAATCGGGGTTGTAATAAGTTCCAGTATATTAAGAAAGTAAATCTGGTTCGTCAGGAGAAGGTTGTAGTGAAACGTCCACCTGCTCCAATTCAAACACAATCCGTCACTCCCCAAGTGACCTACGCCCAAATGGCGGCAGGTCGGGGAAACGCGGAACAGAAAAGACCGAAGGTTGCTTCTCAGGCCCCAGCGCCTAGAGCACCGGAGGCTCAAACTGACTTGCTGGCCATCTTGCTCTCTATCCAAGGGCAGATGGAGCAGCTTCAACGTCAGGTACAGGAGCAGGCGAAGAGGGTGGACCAGATCTACGCACTTCTGACGGGCTTAACGCACCTTCAGTCGTAATGGGTACGAACATGGAGGAGCAATACTTGAAGATTCTTGCGGTGAATGTGAATCCACTGATTAGGATCGAGCGAAGAGCCGTATTGTTTAAGTTGCTTGAAGACCAAACCCATGATGTGCTTATTGTTAGCGAAACAAAGCTAACCCAGAAGCACAAATTGGGGCACAATAAATACAATATCGTCAGAAGAGACCGACCCAACTCCACACAAGGAGGAGGTGTTGCGATCTTCATACGCAAACAACTGCAATTTAAAGTAATGTACAGCGGTGAAGTGCGAAGGTTCCAGGAGCTGGAAGCGTGTATCGTGTGCATCCCTCTCCGTAGTGGAAAGAGGATGTACTTGGTCGCACTCTATGCACCTGAAGCTACTCAATCTACTTTATTTATTTCAGAGCTCGAGACACTTTTTCGATGCCTAAGGCTAAAGTCGGAGGAGAATTATTTCATCATGGCCGGAGATCTAAACGCCAAACATAGAGATTGGGGAAACAACACACCAAATCCTAGAGGGAACCTACTACTCAATTGGTGGGGTCGGCACAGTGTCGAGTATAAACTCGATTTGAAAGCTACAGATAGTCCGTCGTTTCCTAGAAGCGGCTCCTATCTGGATCTTATGCTATTCGATGTACGGTTACAACTGACCGACATGGACCGACAAACTATAAACTGTCTGCACACATTTGTGTATGACAGTGACCATTGCGGACTCAGTGCCGTAATAACGATTCCCAACTAAATTGCGGAGTTAGAGGAGTTTGTCCAAACGTACTCCTACAATTATAGTAGGACGCGTTGGACTCGCTTCTCAAGAACTTTGACAAGAGCACTCTCCTCGAATTCGCTCTACCCACCATCCAATAGGAATCTGTCAAACGAGGAGATTGACTGGTACCTAAAACAAATGGACGAAACAATTAAACGAACTATGGACAATACGATACCTCGGTATCAACATACTGACAACGCAGACATATTCCGCAATGCAACAATTGACGCACTACACCAACACAAAAGTAGACTGCTGTCGAAACTAAAAACCTTGTACAACAGTTTACTGACAGACAAAACTCGGAGGTTGGGACGCTGAAGTCGTTGATTAAAAACCTCCAGAAATTAATTAGAGAAAATTACAGACTTTCTGTAAATTTGCATTGGAACAACAAAATTCGGGCTGTAAAATCCAACAGCCCGAGTATGTTCCCGCAAATAAATAAAATATTTCGGAGGAATAATCAAAACGACCTTCCGTGTCTTAAGACCCCCCGAACGACGAACAATGGACGAATACTTATAACATCAGGTATAGATCCAGATAACGCAGTAGAGGATGACAACTTCTTTGTGATCGAAGATCCGCAGGAGAAGGTAGAGGCTATAGGAGCGACTTTCCAGGAAGTGTACAAGGTGAATGATACCATTTGCCCGAACCACGACCTGGAAAATCGCGTCCTTGTGCACAACTTCTACCTTCGAAATGATATAGAGTACTGGCGATCCGAGAACATAGGTTTTACCGAGTTCAATGACGATAACATGGCAAATAATGTCATCGCCGATGAAAGGGTACATCCCCCGTACATATCGAAGGTGGAGCTCCAAGCGATCTTCGACTCATTGAGGATGGAGTGTCGAACATTGTGCTTCGACATCTCCCTCTAGAAGCGGCGGACATTTACACCACTCTGTTTAACAATGCACTGAATAATGCACATTATCCAGCGCATTGGAAAACAGCAGTGATACAACCCATCCCCAAAAGGGGTAAGGACAGTTCCAATCCGGCAAATCTCCGGTCGATAAGTCTCCTTCCGAACATCAGTAAGGTATTCGAGAAAGTAATCAATAGAGCCCTGCTTAAGTGGACGGAGAACAGTAATATAATTTCGGATAACCAATTCGGTTTTAAGGCGGAGCATGATACAATACATGCCGTGTCTAAACTGGTATCCGATATCCAATGGAACAAAAGCAAGAAACAGTGCACGGGTGCCTGCCTGATTGACTTGGAGAAGGCCTTCGACACCGTATGGTTAGAGGGACTCTTCTACAAGCTAAGCAGGCTGGGCATAAGCAAACCACTGCTGTACATACTTCATAACATGCTCACCAGTAGACAGTTCATTGTCAAAAATGGCAATGTGACTTCTGCTGGAACATTTCTAATTAAAAACGGTCTGCAACAAGGTGCGATTAATTCACCGATCCTTTTCAATATTTACACGAGCGATCTCATAGGATCACTTTACCATGCCATAGCGTACGCAGACGACTTGATCGCGTACAGATCAGGACCAAAAATCGAGGTCATTGCAATTCTCTTGCAACGTGACTTCGATAAGATTCAGCGGTATTGCGATGACTGGAAGTTGAAGATCAACTTCCAGAAATCGGAAACCATTCCTTTTAGGACGCCGTTGTCTGGTGCCTCTAGGGATACCAGAAAGAATTGGCGAAAGTTCTCAATAGTTGGACCGCACGGACAGCCACTTGCGAGTCGAAGTGTAGTCAGATACCTGGGGCTGTGGTTAGACCAATATCTATATGTTAACAAACATATAGATGCTGCTCTGGCCAGAGCCAAAGGTGCTTTTGCCCTTACAAAGAGACTTTTTTATAGCAAGCAACTCGATGCAAGGGTAAAGGTAATCTGATACATGGCCCTCATCCGGCCCATGCTCGTATATGGATGTCCCGTGTGGTTCAACGTGGGAGCAAGCTTGTTGGAAAAGATTCGGGTGTTTGAGAGGGCTTGCCTTCATTTATACAGAACACCGGAGTCCCAGTACATAAAATTCTATCCCAATGAGGTCCTATACAACAGGGCTAATCTAATAAGAGTGGATAATTTCGTTATCAAGCTGATTCGAAGGCACATTGCAAGAGCAATGAGCTCGACGAACAACCTGATCTCTGGGGCTTATTACCCCAATTATGAGTATCACGAGAGAGTGCGCCTTAACGGCTTTGTTCCCCCAGAGGCGTTCCTCTATTTTGATGAGAAAGGTCTGATCCAGGACAGATTGGCAGTACCGCTAAACTTCCACGTTGCTCGGAAAGTTGTGGATAGGCGACTCAACTACGACAGAGACGTTGCACACGGCAGTGTAAAAAAAAAAAAAAATTTAAAAAAAAAAGAAAAATTTGAAAAAAAAAAAAAAAAAATTAATTTAAAAAAAAAAAACAGCACTTGAAAAAAAAAAAAAAAAAAAAAAAACTACTTATATAATTACGTAAGGTAGAATAAGATAGATTAAGGTAGAACAAGATATTTTTAGATTTATTTTAAGGTAGTTTATAAGTTTTATATATATAAGAATACAAAAAAAAAGTTAATTTACTAAGTTTTTCTTTTTATCTATTTTTCTTAGTAAAAAGCAAAAATAAAATAATGAAATAAATAAAAAATGTATGTACGTTACGTCCAAAGACATAGTTTTAAGTATTAGGTTTAACTTAGAGCGTCCGCATAGGGCCAGTAAATTAGAATAAGAATAGTTAAGTTAGTTAAGCTAGTTTTAAGCGTTTTTTTGCCTACCTATAAGTTTATTGAATTACTTAATAAAAATGCAGTAAAAACGAAACGAACCACTGCCAGTGTTATGCCTTCACAGTAGAGTTGACTTAGCTTTCGCAAGTGATCGACTTTTTTTTTATTTTTTTCATGCGAAGTAAATAGATGATTCTTGACATCAGGATTCGAACCGTAAATCAACAGCGTGACAAGCGGTGATGTTAATACTACACCACGGCCATCCTCAAATACAGTACAAAGAAATTCAGTGCGACGAGCACCATATTGTAGGGGTCAAGCCATTTACCACAGCTAGGACTCAAAGGGAGAGTGGAGACTACCGTTTTTCCTAGTTCAGGTGTCTAAAGAGTACCAAAGTCTTAGACTACCAGGTTGTCGCATGGGAGAAATTAAAAAGGAGCGAAAACAGGCCGGGGAAATACGGAACAGAAAGCCCGAAGGTTGCAACTCAGGCCCCAGCACCTAGAGCACCGGAGGATGAATATGACTTGCTGGCCATCTTGCTCTCTATCCAAAGGCAGAAGGGTCAGCTTTAGCGTTAGGTACAATAGCAAGCGAAGCGGGTGGAAGAGACCTACGCACTTCTGCCGGCCCTAACACACCTCCAGTCATAATGGGTACAAACCTAGAAGAGCAATTTTTGAAGATCCTTGCGGTGAATGTAAATTCACTGATTAGGATCGAGCGAAGAGCCGTATTGTTTAAGTTGCTTGAAGATCAGACCCCTGATATGCTTATAGTTAGCGAAACAAAGCTATCCCAGAAGCACAGATTGGGGCAGAGTAAATACAATACTGTCAGAAGAGACCGACACAACTCCACACAAGGAAGAGTTGTTGCGATCTTCATTAGAAAACAATTAATCTACGTTATTTATTTCAGATCTCTAGACACTTTTTCGATGCCTAAGGCTGGAGTCGGAAGAAAATTATTTCCTCATGGTCGGAGATCCAAACGCCAAACAGGGATTTGGGAAATATTAGGTGCACAACTAAGTTCTGTCAATAAGTGACTTCAGCAGGAAGTGCTGGTCGATTCTGAAATATCCAAAACGTCGTGAACCGAGCTTAGGCATATGGCAAACAAACTGTTTTGACACATTAGTGATTTTGTTTTGGCATCATATACTTTTGGTTGTGTGAAAATGTCTTATTTTGTGCCAAATAATCGTCATTTGCGGGAAGTGTTGATATTCTTCTTTCATTCTAAGAAAACGGCGGCTGAAGCGCACGAGAGCTCCAAAAAGTTTACGAAGATGCTGCTCTAAGTGAAACAACGTGCCGTTACGGTGATTTCGATGTTGACGACCGTCCGCGTGAAAGAAGGCCAAAATCCTTCGAAGATGCTGAATTGGAGGCATTGCTCGATGAGGATCCATGCCAAAAGCAGGAACACCTTGCTTCAGCATTAGGAGTTACCTGTTAAGCCATTTCCAAGCGATTGCATGCGTTTGGAATGATTCAAAGACAACGAACTTGAGTTTCTTATGATTTGAAGCCAAGGGACGTTGAGCGTTGTTTTTTCGCCTGTGAACAACTGCTCCAGCGGCAAAAAAGGAAGGGTTTTCTTCATCGCATCGTAACGGGTGATGAAAATTGGATTCTTTACAGCAACCCAAAGAAAAGGTAATCATGGGGACTGCCCGGTCATGATTCTACGTCGTCGGCTCTTCCGAATATTCAGGCTGCGAAGATTGTTCTGTGTATTTGGTGGGCGCAGGTCGGTATCATTTATTATGAACTGTTGAAACCCAACGAAACCATCACTGGGGAACGGTATCAACTTGAATTAACGCGATTGAGCCGCACGAAAAAGTGTTTTTATAGCATGACAACGCTCGGCCTCACTTTGCCAAATCCTTTAAAACCTACCTGGAAACGCTGAAATGGGAAGTTCTACCCCACCCGTCATATTCCCCAGATATTGCACCATCCGATTATTACTTGTTAAGTTCGATGGCACATGCTCTGGCTGATCACCAGTTCCACTCATATGAAGGCATCGAAAAATGGCTTGATTCGTAGATAGCCTTAAAAGCTGAACACTTTTACCGTAACGGTATTCGATCTCTGTCAGAAAGATGGGAAAAAGTTGTAGCTAGCGATGGGCAATACTTTGTGTGATTCATTTGTAACCATTTTCTCACAATAAAGTCGCATTTTCATCAAAAAAAAAAAAAAAAAACAGCGAGAACTTAGTTGCGCACCTAATAACACACCTAATGGTAAAGGGAACCTACTATTCAATTGGTGGGGTCGGCACAGTTTCGAGTATGAACTCGATTTGAAGGCTGCAAAGAATCAGTCTTTTCCTGGAAGCGGCTCCTATCTGGATGTTATGCTCTTCGACGTACGGTTATAACTAACCAACATGGACCGATAAACTTCAAATTGCCTGCACACAATTGTGTATGACAGTGACCATTGCCGTGACCAATTATAGTAGGACGCGTTGGACTATTTTCTCCGGAACTTTGACAAGAGCACTCTCCTCGAACTCGCTCTACCCACGGTCCAATAGGAATTTGTCAAACGAGGAGATTGACTGGTAGCTAAAACAAATGGACGAGACAATTAAACGAACTATGGGCGATACCTCGGTATCAACGTACTGACAACATACTGCAATGCAACAATTGACGCAATACACCAACACAAAACTAGACTGATGTCGAGACTAAAAACCTTGTGCAGATAGTTTACTGACAAACTAAACTCGGAGGGTAGGTCGCTGAAGTCGTTGTTTAAAAACCTCCAGAAATTAGTCAGGGAAAACTACAGACTTTCTGTAAATTTGCATTGAAACAACAAAATTCGGGCTGTAAAAGAAAACAACAATTATGTTCCCGCAAATAAATAAAATATTTCTGATGAACAATCATAACGACCTTCCGTGTCTTAAGATTCCCCGAACGTCGAGCAATGGACGAATACTGATAACAGCAGGTATAGATCCAGATATCGCAGTAGAGGGTGGCAACTTCTCTGTGATCGAAGATCCGCAAGGGAAGGTAGGGTCTATCGGAGCGACTTTCCAGGAAGTGTACAAGGTGAATGATACTATTTGCAGAACAACGACCTGGAAAATCGCGTCCTTGTGTACAACTTAAAAATTCGAAATGATATAGAGCACTGGCGATCCGAGAACATAGGTTTTACCGAGTTCAATGACGATATCGTAGCAAATAATGTCATTGCCGATGTCTCCTTCTTCGTTTCCCCATAATCCAGGGTAGCCTGTCTGGAGTTGGCTATTTTTTCTATGGCGGACTGTTAGGTTTAAGTAGTTTTTAGGTAGATTTTAAGATAAAATAAAAAAAAAAGTAATTTACTGTAACGCTGTATACGAAAGCGTAAATAAGCTTTGGGATAACAAAATTCAACGCGTGTACTTGGGCTATTTTTTTCGTATTACTCTAGTGAAGAATAAGCAACGGGTTCGTCTACGTAGCAGTGAACATTGTTGTTGGTGTAGTGTAGGCGAATACCGGCGAAAGAAAAAAGAGGAGGAGTAAAGAAAACAATTACGGGTACATACGCCCTTTGAGTACAGCTGCGAGGTGAATGATATAGACTGTGGTCATTGACTTTCCCAATAATCGCTGGTCGTTGTGGATTTTTTTTTTGTGCGAAGGTCATGTGGGCTTGCCTATACGCTGACGATTGATCTCAACCGCTGAAATTAGACCTTTGTTTTGGGACTGCCGTTGCACTGGCAATTGATTTTGGTCTTTGAAACTAGCCGTTGAATATCGGCATTGTTTACCGGCGGCAATCTTGCTAAGAGTGGGAACTCGATCGACTTGAGAAGGTGCATCGACTTGGCAACTGGGCACTCTACGGTAGACAGTAGGAACTGGCATTGTTGTGCTGCGGTATTTTGGAGATTGACGATTGCACCGTCGCTTGTGGAGAAGAGTTAGCGGATTTGATCGTGGGATTGTCGACGTTCTAGTCTTAGGAATTTATCCAAATGGTATTCGGTGAAAAACCTCCGGAGGCAAAGGAGCCTGCTGAGGCGGATGAACTCCAGCTGCCGCGGGAAGAGCTGCAGTAGTTAAGGGAGAACGGTGAACAAGCGGCAACGGAGCCGGAGGAACTGTGAAGTTGCCTCCACGTGAGCAATTGGAAGCAGTGGCTGATTACGTAACCAGCGGAAGTTGTTGCCCGCGCCATTTGTATACCGTGGGAGATGTTGCGGAGATGATACTGGTATTTGATCCCAAGGGTTATGCGGGGCTATCCTCTGAAGCATGGAAGAGGAAGGTCTTAGACACGCAGAGAGTATATGTATTCGACAAGCAGCTAGTGCTAGTGCAGTACGACAGCAGACTCTCTGGAGGAGTTCTTCTTGGAACTCTCGGAACTTTCCGACGTTGGATGATGAAGTAGACATCCACGACAGACTGCGTGAGCGGAAACAATGTCCTGGTGAGGACACAGAGGAGTATGTCTTCGAGATGAAGGTAATAGCATCTCGGTGGAGTATGCAGGAGAGCACCCTGGTAAAATACATTACCCAGGGGATCGCAGATGCCGAGTGCCGGGAAGTTTTTCAGGCAGTAAAACCAACTTCGATAAGCGATATACTGGGCAGGGTCCGTTGGGTTGTTGGACTGAGGGCCAGCGGTCGTCGGGTAGCAGAAAGGCATCGACGAAGAAGGTAGAGAGCCGGGAGGCTGGTCGAGTAGTCAATGGAGGCGCTGCAAGTAGTGGGGTAAGGTGTTTCGGTTGCCAATTATCGGGACACTACAAAAGAGACTTTCCACTGGGAAATACCCAGCTGAGGGCGGTGCGAAGAACACTCCTGCAGTAAGGAGACCTGGAAAGCCCACGCAGCTACTTTTGAAGGAGGACAAGATGGAGTACGTCAAGGATGCCACAGTGAATGGGCGCAAAGTCAAAGCTTTCATTGACTTAGGAAGCGACTGTGTCACGTTGCCTAATACAATTGCCAAGGATGGTGGTATTGCGTATGTCAAGGACGGGAGGAGCTTAGGTGGGTTCGGAGGAGGAGTCTGACAGATAATTGATGTGAAGTCCTGATCGCACCGGACGAGAGTCAACCATACGAAATGCTGAACGGACGTAAGCCAATGGATCAACTCCAGGTCAAACTGGTGAACTCGTTCAAATGTCTCTCCATTACGGACTGCATGGCAGAGACAGCTAGTCCACTGATAGTATCGGAAGGGGTTCCTGGAGGCGGTGTGAGGAGCAAGCTGGAGTTGGACGATCTTGATGTCGGGGAGCTAGAAGGAGATGAGCGAAAACTCGAGAGCCTTGTGAACGGGTTCCGGGACTGCTTCGCCAAGAGCTCAGGGGAACTGGGAGTTTTTCGCTTTGGTGAGTGCTCTATCAAGTTGACAACGACAGTGCCGGTTTGTGTTCAGCCATATAAAATTCCGTCTGCAAAGAGGGAATGTTAAGGCCATCATGTTCGGACTATTGTGCACCAGTTACTTTGACCAAAAAGAAGGACGGCAACGATGTGTTTTACTTTTTTTTATAATCTGCGCGCTCCGAATGGGATATGACTACCCTTAAACTGTTTCAGGGCACGGACGTCAGGGAAAAGGGGGAAGAGGAACAGAGGAGGAGCCTGTGCACGTTGGCTTTGAATGTTTGAAGGTTGTAGTGATAGGGATATACAGAGCCTGGTAGATCATTCCACATTCGTGTTGTTCGGCTTATAAAAGAATCCCTATATTTGACGGTACGACCGAAGTTTGGCTTTAGGGTAGATTGATGTGATTAGATTAGATTAGATAATAGATTTATTTCAATTCATTTAAATATGAGTACAAATGTACAAAATTTTACAAGTCTTATATAGCATGGCAAGAGTCGTCTGCCGGAATGACAAATTTTTATAATTATTTTAATTGCATATAAATATTTTATTACTATTCTAAAATTTTAAAAGATAAAATGCTTCTTGTATAATTTGACTACGATATCGTAAAGCAGCTTTAATATATTTGAACAGGGCTTTCCAGACTTCCCATTCAGGAACTGATGAACCTCATCTTGAGAAAGGTGGTTTTGTCCTAAGTGCATTCTCCTTAGTTCTTTCAGTATAGGACAGATTCCTATGAAATGCAAAAATTGCATTGCATAGGTAGGTCCATTCTATGGGGCACGAAGTTTAGGAGTAATATTTCTCCCCTCACCTTGAAAATGGTGGTTTTAGCATCTAGTCTCTGGTGATCTTCGAAATAACTAATCCCGCTAAGGTCATGTTTAAGTTGGCAATATGATTCCCTGTGGATTGATGCTCTTGCCTTCTCTGTAAAGTCGATGTGTAATTCATCACTAAGGTTGCTCAAGATGTTGTAAAGCTCAACTTTTATATTTTCTACGTTGCTTACACTTATATTAAGGGTCAATTTGCTCTATCCGCTAGCTCATTCCACTTTTCAAAACATTCTGCTTCCTTGATGACTGCTTGCTTCGCTACAATTTTTGGTAGGTGGTCATCGGCAGGCGCAGCATTCGTTCAAGAAAGAAGCGTAGAGGCTGCTCAACTAGTTCGTGTCGCATGTAACCCCAGACTTGTGATGCATAGAACATAACCGATTTGCAGTAGCTTCGAGGATGTGGTTTTTTGTAGGGAGGCTGATGTTTTTGTTTAGCATACACTCTTTCCATGTTGAGTTTATAGCTTGTTTTGCTTAATTTTTAATTAGATGCAAGCTAATGTTATTTCGAGGTGTTATGATCACTCTAAGGTATTTATACTGTTTCACTCCCTCCACATGTTTTCCCTCAAATCTCCATCTTTCTCTCCGTGTATGCCTCCCCCTTCTATTTCCAAACACCATGCCTTGCGATTTATTCCTGTTCACGATAAGATTCCACATTTTGCAGTATTTTTCCAGTTTTGTCATCATTCTTGGCAGCTTCTATGGTGTATCAGCCAAGAGGACGATATCATCCGCAAACATTAGAATCTTGATAGTGACATTGTTAATAAGAACACCGCCGTTCAAACCCTGGACAATATCTTCTATGAATAATACAAATAAGAGCGTACTAAGTGTACATCCCTGTTGCACTCCCGTGGTAACTGGAAAGCTCTCGGACATCTCCACCCCATTCCACACAGCGGCGGCGCAATGACGATAGATAGCCATTAAACTTGTCAACATTTTAGTAGAAATGCTCATGGTTGACTATTTGTAGAACAGTAGATCCCTCTTAATACTATCAAATGCTGATTTAAAATCGACAAAATAAGTATAGGTGTTTTTGCTTTCTGCCCTGCGGATATCAACAATAGTGTTGAGTGTAAAAATATGGTCGACGGTTGAGTATCCTTTCCGGAATCCTGCTTTGCACTCACTCAGGATGTCATTTGTGGTGATCCAGTCCGTAAGGCGGTTAAACAAAATGCTCCCAAAAAAATTTTCTTATAGAGTTAAGAAAAGATATGCCTCTATAATTTATATAATTTGTCTCTGTCCCCCTTTTTACATATTGGAAAAATCACAGCTGTTTCGAAGCATGCACACAAGGTTTCCTTTCCGTATTAGCTGTTAAGCAGTTGGAGTAAGGTGTTCGCGAATGCGTTGCTGCAGTATTTATATAATTCGTGTGGGATTCGACCGTTTCCAGCTGCTTTTCTTTCCTTCATGTTCTGTAGAACTGTTTGTAACTCCAGCTATGTAAAAGGTCTATCTAGTTGATGATTTTCAATACATGGTCCACAGTGCTGAAAGGGCAATGCTATAATTTCAACATTGAGAAGCGATTCAAAATGGTTTGATTTCTCACAGTCCTTGTCATACCAGTCTTGCTTTGCTCACTGCAAATTTTTCCTCTTGATTTTCGGAGCAGCCTTTATTATAATTTCTTGTATCGCATCAATCGAGGGCTTCAAAACTCTTTACTTCATAATTCCAGGTTCCAGATATAAGGCAGTAATTTATTACCGTGCTTGAATTTCCTCGTACAAACGTGAATTCTTGTGTTCTCCCATTCAAAGGGACTAGATTAAAGCATTCTGAAAGTTCTATCAAGATTCTTCCTTTCCTATTAAGTGTGTGATCCTTCGATGCCCTTTGCTTGTCTACATTTGGTTGAAGGTCATTTTCCATGTTGCACGTACCTTGGTATTTTCCTATCCTGCCATTAAGGTCGCCGATAATCATTAGGTTCTATTCCTGAAGATTGAGAATAGTATCATATAATAGGTTGAAGTTTTCATCCCAATGGTTACAATTTATATACGCCGACAATACAAAATGTTTGCTTTCAGTGTAAGTAAGTTCAATTAAATGACTGTTGTTAATTTCTACAAATTTTGTATAAGCATGAATAGTTTTTTCTGAAACCGGATAAGCATCCTCCACTTGCGCGCCCATATTTGTTTATTTTGACTGCCTCCACAAATTTGAGTTCATATTGTTGAAATAATGTATAAAATTTCTCATAATATTCTTTCAATAAAAAGGTTTCAATTAGAAAAAATATATCAAATTCTTTTATAAAATTGAAAAAAATCGTAGAATAATAATTTGGACTATAACTATACGACTGAAAGACGACTACATTTTAATTTTTAATCTTTTTTGGTCTTAACGCCTTTTTTGAATATTCTGGACCCGGTTGTACCAGTTGCTGGTGCGAAGTTGGAGGTGGGTAGGTAGATAGGTAAGTAGGTGTTGTTGTGACAGCATGCGATGCTGAAACATAATTAGCGCAGAGGCGCCGTTTTAATACCACAACTCAAGTGACCTAAATTGTTGTAGAAACTGACGTTGGACTTGTGGGAAAGGAGAGAGAAGATTATTTAAAGCCACCCCGTGGCATTTAGGAAACTGATGATGTCCCCGATGCTTGTCTCCGCTAACTCACTAATATTATCAAAAAGGTGTCTGCCAAGTATACGGTGTCTGACCCTACTAAGGGCCGGACACTTACAAAGGAAGTGAAGGATTATTTCAGGCTCTTTGGCCACATTGCAGCTACGACAATGTGCATTAAAAGTAATGCCCAGTCTGGTTGTGTGGACCCCTATGGGCCAATGGCCAGTGCTAATTGCCAGAACTCTAGCAATAATTGCCCGGCTTCTGTTTAATAGCTCTTGTGTTCTGCGCCAGTTATACTTGGGCCACATCTGCCTGGATATGACACAGTTCTGCAACCCTCGCCATCTATTACCAGCATCTGTAAGGAAATGAGCAAAGATTCTACCCTTAAGGGCCCCTAACGGAATGTTGACATCCTCCGCACGGGAGCAGTCAAGGGCAGATCCCTGCCTCGCCAATTCATCAGCCCTTTCGTTTCCGTCAATGTTACTATGACCAGGCACCCAGATTAGGCTGATCCTAGACCAATGACCGAGTGCGGCAAGCTCCTCCTTGCATTGTTCCACAAGTTTGGAGGAGGAAGCTGCAGATACGATGGCTTTGATAGCGGCCTGGCTGTCAATGAAAATGGCTATGGTGTTAAGTTGTATCGATGTATGTTTGAGGAGACGGCACACCTCTCGTACAGCAAGAACTTCCGCCTGGAATACGCTGCATGAATTGGGAAGACGGAATGAACTAGCGATATTGAGGGATTCAGAAAAGATTCCCGCCCCTACCTCGCAGTCCATTTTCGACCCGTCAGTGAAAATGGTTGTTTTGAACTCGTTAGTCACCGTGCCACATTTCCATTCCGCCCTGGAAGGGAATCTCACAGTGACATCATTTCGAAAGTTCACCCTGGGAATTATGTAGTCGGTCGGATTTACCGTCAACTCCCGAGGTAGCAGATTAAGGATGCTGTTGTGGCCGTAGAGGCTATCGCACCAGCTACCTGTTTCTCTTAATCTAACCGCACTACATGCTGATATGTACTTTATATGAAGGTCGAGTGGTATAAGGTGAAGGATTACGTTCAAGACTTCAGTTGGGCATGTTCTCATCGCCCCTGTAGCACCTAGAGCCGTAGTTCTTTGCACTTTGTTGATGAGTTTTGTGATGCATGCTTTATTAACCGCCGGCCACCAAACTAGCGATCCATAGGAAGGAATAGGGCGCACCACCGCAGTATACATCCAAATGACCGTCTTCGGACGGAGTCCCCATTTCTTACCGAATGTTTTGCTAGAAGCATAAAAAGCCATACAGGCTTTCTTTACTCGCAGTTCAATATTAAGCTTCCAGCTTAATTTAGGGTCAAGTACCACACCTAGGTACTTAGCACTAGATGATAACGAGAGTAATTGGTTATTAAGCCGTGGAGGCGTGAAAGCCGGTATTTTGGTTTTTGTGGTAAAGAGCATCAGTTCAGTTTTGCTCGGATTGACGCTAAGTCCACATCCAGAGGCCCATGTGCTAATCTTATCCAAGGCACCTTCCATAATCTCACTGATCACAGAAGGAAACATACCCGATACCAACACTACCACATCATCCGCATACGCGACAACCTTGACTCCGTCTCGGTCAAGCCTACACAGAATTTTGTTGATTACCATAAGCCAAAGAAGAGGAGAGATAACCCCACCCTGAGGAGTTCCCCTTACAACGGATATGGTGGAAACGCTATTACCGAGTATCGATTGAATGATTCTGGTTTTTAGCATAGTCACTATCCACTTGCTAATAAACTCCCCTACACCCAGTTGGGATAGAGCTTCCTAAATCGATTCAGTACTAACGTTATTGAAAGCACCTTCAACATCTAAAAAGGTGGCAAGAGTAAATTGTTTGTAGTGTATTGTCTTTTCTATCGTACGCACAACTTCATGGAGCGCCATCTCAGTCGATCGCCCCTTAGTATACGCATGCTGAGATTTTGATAGAAGGGATGTATCTATTGTATTACGGATGTGCGTATCTAATATACGTTCCAACGTCTTAAGGAGGAAAGATGACAAGCTGATGGGTCTGAAATCCTTTGCAGATTCATGCCCCCGCTTCCCCGCTTTCGGTATAAACACAACACGAACACGCCTCCAACTCAGGGGGACGTGGTTTAGAAGAGTACAGCTTCTGTAGATCGGAACTAGTCAAGGGACCGCCTGATCCAATGTTTTTTGCAGCATTACCGGGAGTATGCCGTCAAGTCCAGCCGATTTATAGGGAGAGAAGCTGGAAATGGCCCAAGAGGTACTAACCTCTGTAATTGTTGTCTTAATGTCATTCCAAGATGAGGATTGCACATCTTGAGGACAATTTGAGTGAGTAAACTCATTCTTGCACCCTGGAAAGTGAGTTTGCATTAAAAGCTCCAGAGACTCGCTAGAGGAATCCGCCCAAGTCCCGTCCGGTCTTTTGATAAAGGACGGACTGGAGTGTTCCTTGTATAGGATCTTACTCAGTCTGGCAGAGTCCTTAATGGTTTCAATGGACTGACAATAGTCCATCCAAGCCAGAGACTTGGCCCTTTTAATGGATTTCTTATATTCTTTTAGGCAATCCTTATATGGCTGCCAAAGCTTGTGTCTATAGCAGACATTGAAGATTTCTCTGGTAATCTTCCTAAGATTAGAAAGATCTTCGTTCCACCATGAGGGAAATTTTTTCTCACTGAATTTAATAGGGAACGAAACCTTAAAAGCCGTACCCATGGCTTTTTCTAGGGTTGTGATCTTATCGTCAAGCTCCTTGACTGATTCGATTTTCGCGCCGGGTGTACTGTGAAGTTTAGATTTAATAACCTGACCAAATTTGCACCAGTCAATTCTCTTAGGGTTTCTAAATGGCTTAGGTGCCTCGACCTCGAGGCTAACATTAAAGGTTATCCATTTGTGATCAGACAAAGATGGACGATCGGATACCCGCCAATTAGTTACTCTAAGGTTGTCAATATTGGTCTTGAGTGTAATGTCCAAGACTTCCTCCCAACCTCTGAAATTATCCGAACTCGGAAAGACAAAAGTTGGTTTGTTACCCACATTACAGACAGAAATGTTGGACATCACAAGGAAATCGAATAAAGACTCACCGCGTTTGTTGATTTCCGAGCTGCCCAATAGCGTATGTCTGGCATTCGCATCGCAGCCTAAATTCAATTTGCATTTTTTCTCCGCGATCGCTGATGTCAGCTGTCGTACCTCCTCAGGCGGTGATGGACTGTCTCGATCCATGTAAGCTGAGGAAATAAAAAGACTGTCAGTTGCAACCTCCAATTTGACTACAGTTAAATCGGCAGAGCTAAAATTAGGGCATAGAAATACATTTATATGTTTTTTAGCTAGGATGCAGGTCCTAGGTTTATTACTAACCTGGTTAATGGTATTGTAGAAGATGTTGTACAGGGCTCCTGAATAAGGCAAATGTTGATGTCTTCCTCGCCTTGGAAAACACGCAGATTATCTGACGCACTCTTCGAGTGGCGCAGATTAATCTGTGCGATCTTCAACATTCGGAATGGTGGAGTTGGTAATGGCGTCGACAACTTGTCGGTGCCATCAATTTCGCCT
This sequence comes from Pocota personata, assembly GCA_963082735.1. Lineage (NCBI taxonomy): Eukaryota > Metazoa > Arthropoda > Insecta > Diptera > Syrphidae > Pocota > Pocota personata. Next base: position 113,028,269 of record OY720429.1, read on the forward strand.
GTCTCATCGTCAGGTCCAGAGGGGCGGAAAACCTTGATTTTGGCATGCCTTATGCCAAAATGCAGTTTATGGTCGGCTTCTTCGAGTGCCACCAGGCACGCTTCGTTAATCAGAAGCAGGAAAGAGGAGCTGTTTTTCTGAGGTTCCTCTGCCTTGATGACTGCCCAGTCATCCACCGGAACCGCCGGGTTGTGTAGTTTTAGGCATTGGAGAAGCCTCCCTCCGTCAACCTTCATATTAGGCAACCAGATGCGGGCCCTAGGTCTCCTGGGGATATCCTTGACAGGGATAAGCTTGAGCTTCAAGCCCTCCCAGGCATCACTTACCTTAGTGATGCCCTCTCCAAGGAAATCCTTAGAGAACTGGTCCTTGCATCTGATGATCCGATATCCCCTGACCAACTCGGCGGAGTCGAAACATGGCAGAGGTCCCCATGGGTTTGCTAAAAGGTAGTCCATGACCATATTATACAATCTAGCCTCTAAGCTGACCCAAGCTTCACCTATCGTCTTGCCGTCAGACGAGCGCTCGTCCACCAGAGCGACTTGCAGATGGTCCCTTGCCACCTCGGAGAAGTGTCGCGTCATCTGGTTCGCACTCGCAGCATTCGTGCTTTGCTGTTGAAGAGAAGAAGAGGGGGTCCTGGCAAACTTTTTCTTTTTTGCCGCGCGATTGGTCTCATGTAGAGAACTGTTGCGCTTGTTAGCAATGGGTACCTTCTTCTTCTGTTGTTGTTTTTCAAGGTGGGCGATGTACTCATCGACCACAGCTTGGTACTTAACTTTGTCCGCTGCATCTTTCTCATGAACGCAGCCGTCCGTTTCATTTTTGGCAAACTTGCCGAGAATGAAACGAGCCATCTTGTACTTGCCTTTCATGAGGGCTCCCGACGATTTTTTCTTGTTAGGCGAACCATATCCACTAACCTTAGTCGAGTTGGTTGCCGTTTTGACAGTGCATTCTGTTGTTAACTTGTGAGCCGCCCCCTGTGCACCAGAGGGAGTACTGCTAGTACTGGCTGCGGCTGAGGGGAAGACTGTCGACTCCTGACTGGAGGCCAACAATTCTCGACCTTGTTTTTTTTTTTTCTCTTTTTCTTCTTTTTTTTTTCTTGCGTTTTTTTCTTTATTTGGATTCATTTTTTGGTCCCACGAGTAAGTCCGGAAAAGAGAGTCTATCCTGGCAGAGCCGACATACCAGGATAAGGCATTTATACTACCGACCTCGCCAGGGCATCGATAGGGACCGTTAACGACCAGCACCTTTAATCACCTGCTGGCCACGAAACCATCGGCACGGGTACCTCAACACCTTGTCTTAAGTGAGATTTATGGTTTACTCCAACCTCATCCTAATGGACCACAGCGCACGATTGAAGCATGCGTGTAAATCCTTAGCTGGCACTAAACACCCGAAAGGTGAATAGCCGCCCACGGGGAGGACCAAGGACGAGGATTTTGCCCGCCCACTATGGAGGTATGCTCATGTCCAATTGACGTTTGCCGATCTTCGTTGTCAAAACTGACAGCTTGCTTTATTGTTTCACAGCTTAAATTTGTAAACATTGACTGTAAGACATTGAATCCATTTCTTTCCTCGCTTTTCAGACCCGATGCTAAATTCCACGTAAATGTTTTTCCTTGCGAGTTCTTTCTTTATCGCGATCAACTTTTCCCTCTTTCTTCTCACGGTCGGTGGATAATCTTTGTGTACGCTAATACCCGTTCCTTTCAATTTCGTAGCAGCCTTTAATATGTTGTAAACGTCGGAACTGTTCTTTAAGGTGACCAGTACTTTATTCACTTCGTTCATACGACTATGCATCTGACATGCTGATTCAAATGCACCTTCTAACCCGTTTGCTAAGAGGTTTTGGCAAATTTCCTTAGCTTGCTTTAGGGGATCCACTGCTTCCTGATTTGGAATGTGCAGAACCAAATTCCTTTCATTATTTTTTTTTTTTTTTGCAAGAAACGTTCAATTTGCAATTCCAGCTGGGTACATCGCGCCTCTGTCTCCTCTATTTTTTGTTCGAGTTGAGACTGTTGAAACTGATGTGCATTAGAAGCGAAGGGAGGAATGTAATCGCCCGCAATGACGATTTCAGTATGAGGGTACAAGGAGACAATTCGAGTGATGGAATCGGACTGCCCATCAAATTCGTCAAAAAATGAGTTGCTGTCCGCACTAGGGCTTCTACAAATAAAGCAGTAGTGAATTATTTGCTTACGGATGGTGAATTTGAGTAATTTGAAATTTAATTCCGGGTTGGAACAGTGGACTTACTGTGGTGGAACTTGGTAAGGAATAACACTGCGGACGTAAATGGCGAGGTCACGGTGGGAAAGAATAATGACGCTAAGTTATATCCAGGCAGTTTTAAATCGGAAGATTCTTCAAATACCTGTGTTTCGTTTAGTGCCAAAACAGCTGGTTTAAGGGAATGGGCGTGGGCATATACACATCGAAGAAATGCATTCGAAGCCCACGTATGTTGGTAAAATCAACCTTAATTCCCTCATCACTACAACATAGAAACACAAAAAGATGAATAGTTTTCCAAAACAACTGTCGCAGGTGCTATGCCCAAACGACAATCAGCTAAGGTCCGATATTCGGATAAACATTCACAGTCCGCTATGCATCACATGTTACACTCTCTCAGCAACTGGAAGTATGTACATACAGAGCACGTACTCCAATTGCGATAACAAAGAAGCGTAACAGCGGTGAGAGGGGGTGAAAGATGGAATGCACCGGCATTTATAGCACTCGTTCGCATTGACTACCGGGCGTTGAACAAGATGACAGTGAAAAGGAGTCGTTATCTGGAAACACGTTTTTCTCGAAATTGGAGCTGGCTTCAGGGTACCATCAGATTTGCGTGGAGGAACGCTGCAGGAAGTTTGCGGCATTCGATGCCGACGACGGATTGGATGAGTTCAACCGAATGTTATTTGGGTTGGTAAATGCACCGGCAAACTTCCAGTCATGTACGAATATCCTCAAGTTACGTCTGAGAAAAGGGGACATTGCAGTTTACTTTTACGTCGTAGTCATCCCAAGTCGATCAGTGGAGGAAGGCCTACAGAAACTGGAGCGATTCCTAGAAGCCCTAAGGGGCTGACCTTGAATGTGGAGAAGTGTGTATTTCTGAAGACGAACATAGAGTTCCTGGGATACCGGGTGAGTGGGGAGGGTCTCCAACCCGCGGCTGCTATAATAGCGTTCCCAATGCCAAAGGATATCCATGGCGTTCGACAGTACCTCGGGCTCACGGGGTTTTTCCGTAAATTCGTGAAAAACTACGCATTCTTGGCAACGCCGCTTATGGATCTCACCAAATTAGACCACACGTACGAATGGACAGAACGGTATTAAGGGGCGTTCCAGAAGCTGAAGGGGTCAGTCACTAATCCTCCCGTACTAGCATTATTAAACCCGGAGTGTGCACATGAAGTGCATACTGATGCGTCAACGCTCGGCCTGGCTGGAGTTCTCCTGCAGAGAGGAACCAAGGATAACTCACTTCGACCAGTGGCATTTTATAGCCGAAAGCTGTCCACAGATGAGAAAAAGTACCACTCGTATGAGCTTGAAGCTTTGGCTATAGTGAAAAGCCTGAATCGCTTCAGGGTATATCTACTGGGCAGGCGGTTTAAGGTTGTCACGGACTGTGACGCAATAGTAGCAACCAGCAGCAAGGCAAAGCTGATTCCCAGTGTAGGCCGATGGTGGCTCAAACTGCAGGAGTTTGATTATGAAATGGCCCATCAGCCTGGAAAGATGGCCGAATATGTAAACGCTTTAAGCCAACAACCGGTGGAAATGGTGCACCCAGTAGAGGAGGTAGAGAAGGTAGATGAAGCCGAGAGATGGGTAGTATCAAGGGCCATAGGGTGGAGGATCCTTAAACTGTGCCACGATGATGTCGGACATTAGGGCGATGAGAAGACGCTCGAGAGAATTAAGAAGACGTTTTGGTTCCTGAAGATGAGAGGCTTTACACGAAACTACATCAAGTTCTGCACTGAATGTGCATATGCCAAGGGAAGAGGAGGTATGTCGGAAAGGGAGGTGTATAGCATTGAACGCGTGCCTGACCCATTCGAGCGGACGTGCGTAGAAGCCCATGAAATGGAAAGACGGCTAAGTCTATCGCTTAAGAACATAGGAACATAGTACGTCAGAAAGCGGTATTTGATGCAAAGCATATTCCACCGACGCAGTATGAGTCGGGGGACCTTGTACTGATCGAGAAAAAGCCGGCAGCTACAGGGGATTAGAGGAAGCTGGTGCCACACTACCGCGGTCTATATGCGGTCACAAAAACTCTACCGAATGACAGATATGTCGTGGAAGACATCTCCAACACGCAGCGGAACCATTGGAAGCTGAGTTCCATCGTGGCGTCCAACAAGATGAAACGCTGGTTCATGCTCCCGGAAGAGAGTACTCCCGACAACGCCAGCTCTGATCTAGGGGTCGAGATCGAGGATAGGATTGCCGAGTTGTAACGCTATATACGAAAAAAAAAATTTAGTACATGTGACAAGTTGCATAGAGAATTTTCGGGTCATATCTCTCCCATTCATTCATTCATTTCTAATGCATTTATATTTTTTTTTTTAAATTCATTCAAACTTACATATGCTAGACAAAAAACGCTTAAAACTAGCTTAACTAACTCAACTACAGCTGTTTTTTTTTAAAGCTAGCTGGGCAGTAGTTGGGAGAAAATGAAACGTAAAGAACTCGAAATCAAATATAGAGAAATGAACTAATTGCGCGGAAAACACTTCCAGCTCAGTACTGAGAACAAACTGCTTTTATACAAGCAAGTGCTAAAGTCGGTGTGGGATTACGGTATACAACTTTGGGGCTCTGCCAAGAAAACAAACGCCAATATTTTACAAACTTTTCAAGAGAAATTGTCCACGCACCGTGGTATACTAGATCTCGGAATTCCAACAATCGAAGCTGAAATTAGAAGCTTCGCGAGAAAGCACAGAAACCGACTAATCGGACATGTCAACAATACAATCCTACAAATTCTGGATGAAAGCAATTTATTGCGCCGACTACAAAAGACGAAACCTTTCGACTTGGCGAGATAGGAATCAACCGCGCCTATATTGCACAACATGCAGGATCTTTCACTGGAAAGTAACCTGCCAAACGAGTTTTCTTTATGATAGAAAAATTGCTTGATAGGGTCCTTCTTAGTTGCAATATATAACAAATTAAATCGCAGGGTGGTGTTTTTTTAGTCATTAAGAATCAGACACTGCTATGAGCACGCGCTTGCTATCCTCATAGTGTCTATGGAGGATTTTTCAACAACCCTCGGGAAAAAAAAAAAAAAAAAAAAAGTAGTTGGCAACCGACAACCGACTGCCTACAACTGTTGATTTTATCGTTCGGTTCTGTAGGGATGTGTTCGTACATGTAAAGCGTTCGTATATGGATATGTATATGCCGAAAAATAAATTGGATTTAATATCGTATTAATTTAATAAATACTGTGAATTCGTTTATTGTTTTATTTTAGTTATATCACTTTGCATGTTAAGCATGCAAAATGTGAGGCTCAACACATTTTTTTAAAAGAACTGTATTGTAATATCCATTCCGAAAAGGTTAATTTAACTCCGGCGCACACATTTCCTTTTCATGAAAGTGAACCTCGAAATACCCTAATTATTTTATGACATCAAGTAATCAGTAATAAGTGATTAAAGCATATAAAAAATGCCCTGATACTTTGTTTTGGGAATTTGAGCAATAAAATACGGAACAATTTCGCAGTGGCACCAACGTCTACATATACATCAGAACAACTGCCTTTGACTGCCTGCGAACTGTCTAAATGAACGACTGGCCAGGTTTCAAAAAAACACAGCTTATGTTATTCTAACTTAAGCTCCCTATGCGGGAACTCGAAGCTAAACCTAATACTTAACACTATGTCTTTCGACGTACATTACTTTAATTCTTTATTTACTTGACTTATTATTGACAATTACTAAGAAAATTGTATACAAGAAATGTTTGTTTGCTTTACACTTACATATACAAAACCTAAAAAAAAATACTTTAAAATAAATCTTAGACTACCTTATTCTATCTTACTGTAATTGCGTAATTGAATAAGTATTTTTTTTTATTATTATTTTAAATGAAGGCCGAAACACGTCTGCACTTTTCCATTCATTTTCATTTTTCATGCATTTTTATTTATAAATTCATTAAACTTATTTGCTAGACAAAAAGCGCTTAAAACTAGCTTAACTAACTTAACTATGTTATTCTACAGTTAATAAAGCTAAACCCAATACTTAAAACTATGTCCTTCGACGTAACTTACTTTAATTCTTTATTTATTTCATTATTTTATAACCTATTGACAATGACTAAGAACAATTTTTTTTTTATAAAATTAAAAAATTTAGTGACTGAACTTATTTCTTTTTCTTGTTTGTTTTTACATATAAAACATAAAAAAACTACCTTAAAATAAATCTTAAACTACCTTATTCTACCTTAATCTATCTTAAGGTCTGTTCAAACCACTAAACGCGAAGCAGGAATGACTCTTATTTATTTATGTGATTTTAGTTCAAAGTACCCATACCATGTTTTCCTCATCGGATGAAGAAGAAGCTTTTAATGGCGTTAATAGACAAAGAATAAGAGAACAGGTATTTATGTTTTTCATAATTTTTGTCCTTTGTGCATATATTTTTATATTCTGGGTGTGATAAATCGTACAACACCGGATATTTTTTTTATAATTTGCAGCAACTTTTCTGTTAACGTCATACTTTACTTTGACACCTTACAACACCTTGGACTTGTTTCTTACTTCTCACCCTGATAAATACACTATTGATGTTTTGGCGCCTCTAGGTCGGTCTGACCACAATATCGTATCAGCTAAATTCTCGTACTCTGACCACACAGTTAAAGAAAAAACTCCTAAAAGAAGAGTATGGCAATACGAGAAAGCCAACTGGAGCAGCCTCAATAGCTTCTTTAGGAGTTTTAACTGGTCGCTATGCTTCCTCGATAGCGACGTGGATCCCACTGCTGATATGATCACTAACACTATACTCTTAGGTATGAATGACTTTATTCCTAACAGAATAAAGAGCATTAAACCTAAGGCAAACTCGTGGTTTGACCAGAGCTGTAAAGAGGCTATCAGGTTGAAAGAAGTAAGTTTTCGGTCTTATAAAGCCAACAAATCTGAAGAAAACCGAAAGAAGTTTAAACAAGCCAGAAAAGACTGCAATGCCCATATTCGACGTGTAAAATTCTTACATGACCAAAAATTGAGGCAAAAAATCCTACAATGTCCCAAAGGTAGTAAAAATTTTTGGTCATTCGTCAAAAATATTAAAAATTCTGCCTCGTCTGCCATCCCCACGCTCATTTACAATGACATTCCAGCTGTCAGCTCTGTAGACATAGCTAATCTGCTTGCTGCCCACTTTGCAGCGAACTCCACGCTGCCAGATAATGCTTTGTGTCCACTTGTATATGAGAGCGTCAAATTTTCCAAGAGACAAATCCACTTTCGCACTCGTACAGTTGCAGGAGTACTCAAAGGTCTTAACATATACAAATCCGCTGGTGCAGATGGTATCCCCCCCCCCCCCCCATAGTTCTGAAGAGGTGTTCTACTACGCTGGCAAAGCCTCTGCGTAAGCTTTTCTGTCTATCCTACTTTTCAGGACTCTTTCCGAGTAGATGGAAAACAGCATTTGTCCAGCCCGTCCCCAAAAAAGGCGAATCTTCCTCCCCGTAAAATTACCAACCCATTGCACTTACGTCCCTTCTTTCCAAGGTCATGGAAACGCTGATAAATCGTCAGCTTATGAAATATCTCGATTCACGAAAACTTCTTAATTACCGGCAGTATGGTTTTCGTAGCAACAAGTCCACCGGTGATTTGATGGCATATCTCACCGAGAAGTGGAACCAATCTCTCCATCACTTCGGCGAAACCAAGATGGTTACGCTTGATATTTCAAAGGCATTTGACAGAGTTTGGCATCAGGCTCTTTTGTCGAAAATGCGTGCATATGGCATCGATGAGTCTCTTCTTCAATGGATTAGAAATTACCTTTCGGGGCGTTCAATACAAGTTGTTTTGGACGGCTTCAAGTCTGCAATTCACCAAATAAATGCTGGTGTTCCCCAAGGCTCTGTTTTGTCTCCGACTCTCTTTCCCATTTTTATAAATGATCTCTTGTCTGCAACTTCTAATCCAATCCATTCCTTCGCTGATGACAGTACCCTCAGTTTTTCATATTCGTTCCCTAACTCACGTCCTTGCTCTTCGGCCGTAGAAGGGGAAAGGCAACGTATGTTAAACATATTAAATTCCGACCTGGACAGCATAATTAAATGGGGTTCCCACACGCGTGGAATTTAATGCTTCCAAAACACAATGCTGTCTTCTGTCTCCCAAGCGAAACCAAAACCCTCAACCATTATCCATGGATGGTACTTGCATCATTGAAGCCGAAAGACTTGCCATTCTCGGTATGTGTATTAATAACCATCTTCGATGGAATGATCACATATTCGAGGTCGCCAAAAATGTTGCAAAATGTCTAGGATTCCTTAAACGGTGCAAGAAATATTTTACCCCGTCTGATCTGGCCTCAATTTATAAGGCATTCATCCGCCCTAAGCTGGAATATAACGCCCATATCTGGTCTGGTGCACCCAAGACCGTTCTGCACATTCTTGATAGGGTACAAAATCGCGCGATAAAACTTATAGGTGATAGAGACATTGTGAATTCCATTTATTCATTAGAACACCGGAGAAATGTCTCCTGTCTCTCCCTGTTTTATCGTTTTTTCCACAAAAAATGCTGCAGCGAAATAGCCAGTTGCATTCCTCCCCTTCAAAATTTCACCCGCAATACGCGACATGCTTCGAATGCACATCAGTTTTCCCTAAAGCCTAACTTCGGTCGTATTGTTAAATATAGGGATTCGTTTATAAGTCGAACGACACGAATGTGGAATGATCTACCAAGCTCTGTATTTCCCCATCATTACAACCTTCAAACATTTAAAGCCAACGTGCATAGGCTTCTCCTCTGTTCCTATTCTCCCTTTCCTTAAAAGCCCGTGCCCTGTAACAGTATAAAGGTATTCATATTCCTTTTAGCGCGCGCGAATTTTTAAAAAAATAAAAATTTAACACACGCGGGACAGGGAAAAAATCGCGCATGCAGCGAACAAAAAAAAGACGCTGCATTCCCGCTTTCGCCTCTATTAGTTGACGCAGCTGTGTACATGGTGCCATATCCCGCCATCTATTTATTTCCCGCGTGCAATTCGCTCCCGCTCCCGCTTTCGCGTTTCGCATTTGTTTAAGCAGACCTTTACTCAACCTAACGTAATTCTATACGTACTTTTCTTGTTTTTTTTTATTTTTGTAATTTTTTTTATCAAGTGCTGCTTTTTTTTCTATCAAGTGTTTTCTATCTTGAGTTCTGTCAAATGAACAGAAGACTGTAAATAACAGTGGCTCCGCAATAAATTAAATTTTCCTAGTTAATAATCTACAGTGTTGGTAAAAAAATATTTTCTTATTGGCTTTAACGGAAAGTTATCAGTTTTTAATAAATTGGAATTAAAAATTCTAATAATTCAACATAAAAAAAGATGAATTTTTAAGGTGGTAAATTCAGAACAGTGAGTACATACGTATGCATAAGCGAAAATATCTCAAGACCGCAATGAGCAAAAGAGAAAGGTGAGATCTGCGAATCCGATCTCTGTCAGTCCCTACTCCGGTTTACCAGCACTCCTGTCTTCGGCTAAGTTGTGGGAGAGAATTGAGTCTCGATTATAAACACTGACAGCAAAAATAACTTAATCGGTTGTAACTCGACTAAAAGCAGAATTAAGCACTATGCACCACAAAACTTTCTGAGCGTATGAATTTAATTGAAAATGATTTTAATGCCAGAATTAAATTACTCTAAAAAGATTTTAATGAGAGATCCTGTTCTATTAACCAATCATTTTTGACTTGCAAAAGCAGTATTGACACTGTAGAAAGTCACTGCTGCCGTATTGATACGCTTCACGACGAAATAACAATGGTAAAAGCACAAATGATGGATAATGACAGTACACAACTTAAACTGCAAATTGATACACTTGCCCGAAAGAACATTGCAGGAGATATCGTTCTTCATGGAATACCAATTTCAGATAACGAAAATCTTACTGATATATTACAAGTTCTGCACTACAATTTATTAACATTACACCAGTAACACCTAACTTTATTATACGTGCATCACCGGGAAGGAATTCGTCTAATAGCGCAGTTATAATAAGACTACCGCATGCACAATGCAAAACAATGTTATTAAAAAAAGTATCGGCCTTGGATTCGGAAGTAATAAATTTGTGAGAGTGTACGAAAGTTTAACTAAGCACAACCATGCACTTTTTCGGAGGGATAATGAACTTCGGCGTAATAAGTGTATACGTTAACGGGACAAACATTGAAATCTTGCAGTGCAAACAGTTCCCAGAATCGCTCCCACGATTCGTCTGGTAATCATGACAAGTGTTCAGTCTACGTGAAAGAATTTGCTGACATCACGTCTGGGCACTGAATTGCATCCAGAAAGAATGTGGAGGACACCTGAGACACCATGCTGTCGCTGCCTGATCATCAACAACGCGCAGATGAATTAGTACTTAAGATAGAAGAAATTGTAACTAGTGGTCAGTTGTATTGTAGTCAGAATCGCTGCCAGTTTGAATTTCGAATAAAAAATAATTTTTTTTGAATTATCACAGTAAAATAAATTAATTAATACACTCTGTGTTTACGCGAAGTGGGAGAGTTTTCATCAAAGAAACAGCTGATACGAGACCCATTGGCATTGTCAGCATGGTATCACTAGAATCATATTCTACTGTGGGCAATGCGCCTGCTGCTATAAACTCATCTGAAATTACTGCTGTCGTTGCTGGAGAGGCTGATTTTATTTGACCTGCTGCATCTTTTGCTTTCTTAAACAATAACTATATAAATGTTTAATTCTTTCTTTAATCAAAGAGTATTCACTATGCTTGATTGTTTTCATATTTATGTTTGCTGCTTGCTTTGTTTTTTTTCTCTCTTTTGAGTTGAATTTTGTTATTCGCTTCTGTTTTTTTTTTTTCTATAAGAACAATATCATAGTAAACAAATTAATGAATTTGTTGCGTGACACGGTTTTGATAATCTCTCAAATGAAAAAATAAATTATTAAAGAGATTTATTGCAATAACTTTTATTATCTTAAATAGAATAGAATATGTATTGGCTTCAATTTCTGTAGGAATATGTTCTTCTGAGTGGGTTGAGAGCTTGATTAAGTTAATAGTTAGTTTTGGTGTCAAGTTTAAATCCTGACATTGTAAGGTGTGTTCTCAATGTGATATGTGAAGCGTACAATGGTCTCAATATTTGCCATATGAATGCAGAAAGTATTCAGTCTAAGTATACTGTACTTTATGAAATACTCAGTATCTCAAAACCGGATGTGATCATGGTGGCTTAATTATAGTATTGCATCACAGCTTGTGAATTTACCAGGTTCTAAATTGTATAAGAACGATCGTGACGACAAAAGTGGAGGTGGTGTTTGTATGTACATTAAAGAACACTTTTCAACAAAGTTTACTTACTCTTCAAGACTGTCAAGCATCCAGTTTCTTTGCATTGAGGTCAATAGTAGCCACGATAAGTGTCTATTGGTTGTTATATACTGTCCCCCATACATGTTTAGAGAGGAGAACATAGGCGAACTTTAGGAAGTTTTATTAAAATTTAGTCCAAAGTATGACAATATATTAATGGGTGGTGACTTTAATGTTAACATTTTCCGGAAGAATAACATTACGGAATTGTTCCATTACTTTTGTGATAAAATGAGTCTCTTGGTTTTAAATACTCGATGGCCCACATGCTTTCAGCCCACTATTAAGCCGTCGCTCATTGACATGTTTTTGACGAGTTTGAAGTCCAGCATACTGAGAAATGATCAGGATAGACCCACTTCCGAGTTTATACATAATAATATGGTGTAGCTGGGGATAACAAAATTTCAAAATGCTCGTTTATTCCTGATGAAATAAACTCGTTCTTTGTATCACCTTCTTCAGTCACGACCACACCTGTGATGTCATTGACGGAATCTGAATTTGGAGGTTCTTTGTAATTTGATTGTATTGATGTTAATGACGTTCAAAATGCTATTCGCTCTACTAAGTCGAATTCAATTGGCTCTGATGGTGTCTCTCCAAAATTTGTAAAGCTTGTTTTGCCAATCTTAATTCGATTTATACTTAATATTGTGAACTCATGCATTTATCGAAGTCAGTTTCCTGAACAATGGAAAGCAGCAAAGATAATACCAATACGAAAAAAATTTAATCCCTTAAGTCCGTTTAACTTTAGACCCATTAGTTTGCTGTCATTTTTAACGAAATTTTCGAAAAGATTGTCGCCAAACAAATTCAAAATTAGAAGAAACTACTGCAAAACGTACTAAATAAAGTAAATGAATGGACCATGGACTGGCGGATCGCCCTCAACGAATCTAAATCTGTTCACGTGAATTTCACTTATAAGAAAACTAATGTCTTGTCAATTTTCCTAAACTTGGCCCGAATACCTATTGCAAACGAGGCCAAATACCTTGGAATGACACTCGGCGCAAAACTGAAATAGAATTCGCACATGAAAATGAAACGTAAATAACTCGAAATCAAATATAGAGAAATGAACTGGTTGCCCGGAAAACACTTCCAGCTCAGTACTGAGAACAAACTGCTTTTATACAAGCAAGTGCTAAAGTCGATGTGGACTTACGGTATACAACTTTGGGGCTGTGCCAAGAAAACAAACGCCAATATTTTACAAACTTTTCAAAATAAAGTGCTAAGAGAAATTGTCCACGCACCGTGGTATACTAGAAACGATGATATCTACAGGGATCTCGGAATTCCAACAATCGAAGCTGAAATTAGAAGCTTCGCGAGAAAGCATAGAAACCGACTAATCGGACATGTCAACAATACAATCCTACAAATTCTGGATGAAAGCAATTTATTGCGCCGACTACAAAAGACGAAACCTTTCGACTTGGCGAGATAGGAATCAACCGCGCCTATATTGCACAACATGCAGGATCTTTCACTGGAAAGTAACCTGCCAAACGAGTTTTCTTTATGATAGAAAAATTGCTTGATAGGGTCCTTCTTAGTTGCAATATATAACAAATTAAATCGCAGGGTGGTGTTTTTTTAGTCATTAAGAATCAGACACTGCTATGAGCACGCGCTTGCTATCCTCATAGTGTCTATGGAGGATTTTTCAACAACCCTCGGGGAAAAAAAAAAAAGAAGTAGTTGGCAACCGACAACCGACTGCCTACAACTGTTGGTTTTATCGTTCGGTTCAGTAGGGATGTGTTCGTACATGTAAAGCGTTCGTATATGTAAAGCATGAAATGCTCCTGATTGGCCGAAAAATAAATTGGATTTAATATCGTATTAATTTAATAAATACTGTGAATTCGTTTATTGTTTTATTTTAGTTATGAGGGTGGTCGTAGTGTAGTGGTAACATCAACGCTTGTCACGCTCTTGGTTCACGGTTCGAATCCTGATCTCAACAATCATCTATTTATTTCGTCTGAAAAAGTCGATCAATTGCGAAAGCTTAGTCAACTTTACTGCGAAGGCATAACACTGGCAGTAGAGTGGTCATATGGCTTAAATGCAACTTTATCGTGATGATAACAGGTGGTGGGAAAAAAATACTGTGAATCATGAGCAACGACAAAAAGCAAAACAAACAAGCTCCCCAGTTATTTGGACAGCCACCTTTGGAGTTTACTGAAACTTAATACCACCTAAGTTTCAAACCCACTACACCAATCTTTCTTTCTCTATCTCTCTAAATTTCTACAAACGCCCGTGCCCTGAAATAATTTAATGGTATTCATATCCCATTTGGCGCGTGCAAATTATATAAAAAAAAAAAAAAAAAATATCACTTTGCATGTTAAGCATGCAAAATGTGAGGTTCAACACATTTTTTTAAAAAAAACTGTATTGCAATATCCATTCCGAAAAGATTAATTTAACTCCGGCGCACATATTTCCTTTTCATGAAAGTGAACCTCGAATTACCCTAATTATTTTATGACATCAAGTATTTAGTAAGAAGTGATTAAAGCATATAAAAAATGCCCTGATATTTTGTTTTGGGAATTTGAGCAATAAAAAACGGAACAATTTCGCAGTGGCACCAACGTCTACATATACATCAGAACAACTGCCTTTGACTGCCTGCGAACTGTCTAAATGAACGACTGGCCAGGTTTCAAAAAAACACAGCTTATGTTATTCTAACTTAAGCTCCCTATGCGGGAAATCGAAGCTAAACCTAATACTTAACACCATGTCTTTCGACGTACCTTACTTTAATTCTTTATTTACTTGACTTATTATTGATAATTACTAAGAAAATTGTATACAAGAAATTTTTGTTTGCTTTGCACTTACAAATACAAAACTTTAAAAAAAAATACTTTAAAATAAATCTTAGACTACATTATTCTATCTTACTGTAATTGCGTAATTGAATAAGTATTTTTTTGTATTATTATTTTAAATGAAGGCCGAAACACGTCTGCACTTTTCCATTCATTTTCATTTTTCATGCATTTTTATTTATAAATTCATTAAACTTATTTGCTAGACAAAAAGCGCTTAAAACTAGCTTAACTAACTTAACTATGTTATTCTACAGTTAATAAAGCTAAACCCAATACTTAAAACTATGTCCTTCGACGTAACTTACTTTAATTCTTTATTTATTTCATTATTTTATAACCTATTGACAATGACTAAGAACAATTTTTTTTTTATAAAATTAAAAAATTTAGTGACTGAACTTATTTCTTTTTCTTGTTTGTTTTTACATATAAAACATAAAAAAACTACCTTAAAATAAATCTTAAACTACCTTATTCTACCTTAATCTATCTTAAGGTCTGTTCAAACCACTAAACGCGAAGCAGGAATGACTCTTATTTATTTATGTGATTTTAGTTCAAAGTACCCATACCATGTTTTCCTCATCGGATGAAGAAGAAGCTTTTAATGGCGTTAATAGACAAAGAATAAGAGAACAGGTATTTATGTTTTTCATAATTTTTGTCCTTTGTGCATATATTTTTATATTCTGGGAGTGATAAATCGTACAACACCGGATATTTTTTTTATAATTTGCAGCAACTTTTCTGTTAACGTCATACTTTACTTTGATTTAACACACGCGGAACAGGGAAAAAATCGCGCATGCAGCGAACAAAAAAAAGACGCTACATTCCCGCTTTCGCCTCTATTAGTTAACGCAGCTGTGTACATGGTGCCATATCCCGCCATCTATTTATTTCCCACGTGCAATTCGCTCCCGCTCCCGCTTTCGCGTTTCGCGTTTGTTTAAGCAGACCTTTACTCAACCTAACGTAATTCTATACGTACTTTTCTTGTTTTTTTTTTATTTTTGTAATTTTTTTTATCAAGTGCTGTTTTTTTTCCTATCAAGTGTTTTCTATCTTGAGTTCTGTCAAATGAACAGAAGACTGTAAATAACAGTGGCTCCGCAATAAATTAAATTTTCCTAGTTAATAATCTACAGTGTTGGTAAAAAAATATTTTCTTATTGGCTGCGAATCCGATCTCTGTCAGTCCCTACTCCGGTTTACCAGCACTCCTGTCTTCGGCTAAGTTGTGGGAGAGAATTGAGTCTCGATTATAAACACTGACAGCAAAAATAACTTAATCGGTTGTAACTCGACTAAAAGCAGAATTAAGCACTATGCACCACAAAACTTTCTGAGCGTATGAATTTAATTGAAAATGATTTTAATGCCAGAATTAAATTACTCTAAAAAGATTTTAATGAGAGATCCTGTTCTATTAACCAATCATTTTTTACTTGCAGTATTGACACTGTAGAAAGTCACTGCTGCCGTATTGATACGCTTCACGACGAAATAACAATGGTAAAAGCACAAATGATGGATAATGACAGTACACAACTTAAACTGCAAATTGATACACTTGCCCGAAAGAACATTGCAGGAGATATCGTTCTTCATGGAATACCAATTTCAGATAACGAAAATCTTACTGATATATTACAAGTTCTGCACTACAATTTATTAACATTACACCAGTAACACCTAACTTTATTATACGTGCATCACCGGGAAGGAATTCGTCTAATAGCGCAGTTATAATAAGACTACCGCATGCACAATGCAAAACAATGTTATTAAAAAAAGTATCGGCCTTGGATTCGGAAGTAATAAATTTGTGAGAGTGTACGAAAGTTTAACTAAGCACAACCATGCACTTTTTCGGAGGGATAATGAACTTCGGCGTAATAAGTGTATACGTTAACGGGACAAACATTGAAATCTTGCAGTGCAAACAGTTCCCAGAATCGCTCCCACGATTCGTCTGGTAATCATGACAAGTGTTCAGTCTACGTGAAAGAATTTGCTGACATCACGTCTGGGCACTGAATTGCATCCAGAAAGAATGTGGAGGACACCTGAGACACCATGCTGTCGCTGCCTGATCATCAACAACGCGCAGATGAATTAGTACTTAAGATAGAAGAAATTGTAACTAGTGGTCAGTTGTATTGTAGTCAGAATCGCTGCCAGTTTGAATTTCGAATAAAAAATAATTTTTTTTGAATTATCACAGTAAAATAAATTAATTAATACACTCTGTGTTTACGCGAAGTGGGAGAGTTTTCATCAAAGAAACAGCTGATACGAGACCCATTGGCATTGTCAGCATGGTATCACTAGAATCATATTCTACTGTGGGCAATGCGCCTGCTGCTATAAACTCATCTGAAATTACTGCTGTCGTTGCTGGAGAGGCTGATTTTATTTGACCTGCTGCATCTTTTGCTTTCTTAAACAATAACTATATAAATGTTTAATTCTTTCTTTAATCAAAGAGTATTCACTATGCTTGATTGTTTTCATATTTATGTTTGCTGCTTGCTTTGTTTTTTTTCTCTCTTTTGAGTTGAATTTTGTTATTCGCTTCTGTTTTTTTTTTTTCTATAAGAACAATATCATAGTAAACAAATTAATGAATTTGTTGCGTGACACGGTTTTGATAATCTCTCAAATGAAAAAATAAATTATTAAAGAGATTTATTGCAATAACTTTTATTATCTTAAATAGAATAGAATATGTATTGGCTTCAATTTCTGTAGGAATATGTTCTTCTGAGTGGGTTGAGAGCTTGATTAAGTTAATAGTTAGTTTTGGTGTCAAGTTTAAATCCTGACATTGTAAGGTGTGTTCTCAATGTGATATGTGAAGCGTACAATGGTCTCAATATTTGCCATATGAATGCAGAAAGTATTCAGTCTAAGTATACTGTACTTTATGAAATACTCAGTATCTCAAAACCGGATGTGATCATGGTGGCTTAATTATAGTATTGCATCACAGCTTGTGAATTTACCAGGTTCTAAATTGTATAAGAACGATCGTGACGACAAAAGTGGAGGTGGTGTTTGTATGTACATTAAAGAACACTTTTCAACAAAGTTTACTTACTCTTCAAGACTGTCAAGCATCCAGTTTCTTTGCATTGAGGTCAATAGTAGCCACGATAAGTGTCTATTGGTTGTTATATACTGTCCCCCATACATGTTTAGAGAGGAGAACATAGGCGAACTTTAGGAAGTTTTATTAAAATTTAGTCCAAAGTATGACAATATATTAATGGGTGGTGACTTTAATGTTAAATTTTCCGGAAGAATAACATTACGGAATTGTTCCATTACTTTTGTGATAAAATGAGTCTCTCGGTTTTAAATACTCGATGGCCCACATGCTTTCAGCCCACTATTAAGCCGTCGCTCATTGACATGTTTTTGACGAGTTTGAAGTCCAGCATACTGAGAAATGATCAGGATAGACCCACTTCCGAGTTTATACATAATAATATGGTGTAGCTGGGGATAACAAAATTTCAAAATGCTCGTTTATTCCTGATGAAATAAACTCGTTCTTTGTATCACCTTCTTCAGTCACGACCACACCTGTGATGTCATTGACCGAATCTGAATTTGGAGGTTCTTTGTAATTTGATTGTATTGATGTTAATGACGTTCAAAATGCTATTCGCTCTACTAAGTCGAATTCAATTGGCTCTGATGGTGTCTCTCCAAAATTTGTAAAGCTTGTTTTGCCAATCTTAATTCGATTTATACTTAATATTGTGAACTCATGCATTTATCGAAGTCAGTTTCCTGAACAATGGAAAGCAGCAAAGATAATACCAATACGAAAAAAATTTAATCCCTTAAGTCCGTTTAACTTTAGACCCATTAGTTTGCTGTCATTTTTAACGAAATTTTCGAAAAGATTGTCGCCAAACAAATTCAAAATTAGAAGAAACTACTGCAAAACGTACTAAATAAAGTAAATGAATGGACCATGGACTGGCGGATCGCCCTCAACGAATCTAAATCTGTTCACGTGAATTTCACTTATAAGAAAACTAATGTCTTGTCAATTTTCCTAAACTTGGCCCGAATACCTATTGCAAACGAGGCCAAATACCTTGGAATGACACTCGGCGCAAAACTGAAATAGAATTCGCACATGAAAATGAAACGTAAATAACTCGAAATCAAATATAGAGAAATGAACTGGTTGCCCGGAAAACACTTCCAGCTCAGTACTGAGAACAAACTGCTTTTATACAAGCAAGTGCTAAAGTCGATGTGGACTTACGGTATACAACTTTGGGGCTGTGCCAAGAAAACAAACGCCAATATTTTACAAACTTTTCAAAATAAAGTGCTAAGAGAAATTGTCCACGCACCGTGGTATACTAGAAACGATGATATCTACAGGGATCTCGGAATTCCAACAATCGAAGCTGAAATTAGAAGCTTCGCGAGAAAGCATAGAAACCGACTAATCGGACATGTCAACAATACAATCCTACAAATTCTGGATGAAAGCAATTTATTGCGCCGACTACAAAAGACGAAACCTTTCGACTTGGCGAGATAGGAATCAACCGCGCCTATATTGCACAACATGCAGGATCTTTCACTGGAAAGTAACCTGCCAAACGAGTTTTCTTTATGATAGAAAAATTGCTTGATAGGGTCCTTCTTAGTTGCAATATATAACAAATTAAATCGCAGGGTGGTGTTTTTTTAGTCATTAAGAATCAGACACTGCTATGAGCACGCGCTTGCTATCCTCATAGTGTCTATGGAGGATTTTTCAACAACCCTCGGGAAAAAAAAAAAAAAAAAGAAGTAGTTGGCAACCGACAACCGACTGCCTACAACTGTTGGTTTTATCGTTCGGTTCAGTAGGGATGTGTTCGTACATGTAAAGCGTTCGTATATGTAAAGCATGAAATGCTCCTGATTGGCCGAAAAATAAATTGGATTTAATATCGTATTAATTTAATAAATACTGTGAATTCGTTTATTGTTTTATTTTAGTTATGAGGGTGGTCGTAGTGTAGTGGTAACATCAACGCTTGTCACGCTCTTGGTTCACGGTTCGAATCCTGATCTCAACAATCATCTATTTATTTCGTCTGAAAAAGTCGATCAATTGCGAAAGCTTAGTCAACTTTACTGCGAAGGCATAACACTGGCAGTAGAGTGGTCATATGGCTTAAATGCAACTTTATCGTGATGATAACAGGTGGTGGGAAAAAAATACTGTGAATCATGAGCAACGACAAAAAGCAAAACAAACAAGCTCCCCAGTTATCTGGACAGCCACCTTTGGAGTTTACTGAAACTTAATACCACCTAAGTTTCAAACCCACTACACCAATCTTTCTTTCTCTATCTCTCTAAATTTCTACAAACGCCCGTGCCCTGAAATAATTTAATGGTATTCATATCCCATTTGGCGCGTGCAAATTATATAAAAAAAAAAAAAAAAAATATCACTTTGCATGTTAAGCATGCAAAATGTGAGGTTCAACACATTTTTTTAAAAAAAACTGTATTGCAATATCCATTCCGAAAAGATTAATTTAACTCCGGCGCACATATTTCCTTTTCATGAAAGTGAACCTCGAATTACCCTAATTATTTTATGACATCAAGTATTTAGTAAGAAGTGATTAAAGCATATAAAAAATGCCCTGATATTTTGTTTTGGGAATTTGAGCAATAAAAAACGGAACAATTTCGCAGTGGCACCAACGTCTACATATACATCAGAACAACTGCCTTTGACTGCCTGCGAACTGTCTAAATGAACGACTGGCCAGGTTTCAAAAAAACACAGCTTATGTTATTCTAACTTAAGCTCCCTATGCGGGAAATCGAAGCTAAACCTAATACTTAACACCATGTCTTTCGACGTACCTTACTTTAATTCTTTATTTACTTGACTTATTATTGATAATTACTAAGAAAATTGTATACAAGAAATTTTTGTTTGCTTTGCACTTACAAATACAAAACTTTAAAAAAAAATACTTTAAAATAAATCTTAGACTACATTATTCTATCTTACTGTAATTGCGTAATTGAATAAGTATTTTTTTGTATTATTATTTTAAATGAAGGCCGAAACACGTCTGCACTTTTCCATTCATTTTCATTTTTCATGCATTTTTATTTATAAATTCATTAAACTTATTTGCTAGACAAAAAGCGCTTAAAACTAGCTTAACTAACTTAACTATGTTATTCTACAGTTAATAAAGCTAAACCCAATACTTAAAACTATGTCCTTCGACGTAACTTACTTTAATTCTTTATTTATTTCATTATTTTATAACCTATTGACAATGACTAAGAACAATTTTTTTTTTATAAAATTAAAAAATTTAGTGACTGAACTTATTTCTTTTTCTTGTTTGTTTTTACATATAAAACATAAAAAAACTACCTTAAAATAAATCTTAAACTACCTTATTCTACCTTAATCTATCTTAAGGTCTGTTCAAACCACTAAACGCGAAGCAGGAATGACTCTTATTTATTTATGTGATTTTAGTTCAAAGTACCCATACCATGTTTTCCTCATCGGATGAAGAAGAAGCTTTTAATGGCGTTAATAGACAAAGAATAAGAGAACAGGTATTTATGTTTTTCATAATTTTTGTCCTTTGTGCATATATTTTTATATTCTGGGAGTGATAAATCGTACAACACCGGATATTTTTTTTATAATTTGCAGCAACTTTTCTGTTAACGTCATACTTTACTTTGATTTAACACACGCGGAACAGGGAAAAAATCGGGCATGCAGCGAACAAAAAAAAGACGCTACATTCCCGCTTTCGCCTCTATTAGTTAACGCAGCTGTGTACATGGTGCCATATCCCGCCATCTATTTATTTCCCGCGTGCAATTCGCTCCCGCTCCCGCTTTCGCGTTTCGCGTTTGTTTAAGCAGACCTTTACTCAACCTAACGTAATTCTATACGTACTTTTCTTGTTTTTTTTTTATTTTTGTAATTTTTTTTATCAAGTGCTGTTTTTTTTCCTATCAAGTGTTTTCTATCTTGAGTTCTGTCAAATGAACAGAAGACTGTAAATAACAGTGGCTCCGCAATAAATTAAATTTTCCTAGTTAATAATCTACAGTGTTGGTAAAAAAATATTTTCTTATTGGCTGCGAATCCGATCTCTGTCAGTCCCTACTCCGGTTTACCAGCACTCCTGTCTTCGGCTAAGTTGTGGGAGAGAATTGAGTCTCGATTATAAACACTGACAGCAAAAATAACTTAATCGGTTGTAACTCGACTAAAAGCAGAATTAAGCACTATGCACCACAAAACTTTCTGAGCGTATGAATTTAATTGAAAATGATTTTAATGCCAGAATTAAATTACTCTAAAAAGATTTTAATGAGAGATCCTGTTCTATTAACCAATCATTTTTTACTTGCAAAAGCAGTATTGACACTGTAGAAAGTCACTGCTGCCGTATTGATACGCTTCACGACGAAATAACAATGGTAAAAGCACAAATGATGGATAATGACAGTACACAACTTAAACTGCAAATTGATACACTTGCCCGAAAGAACATTGCAGGAGATATCGTTCTTCATGGAATACCAATTTCAGATAACGAAAATCTTACTGATATATTACAAGTTCTGCACTACAATTTATTAACATTACACCAGTAACACCTAACTTTATTATACGTGCATCACCGGGAAGGAATTCGTCTAATAGCGCAGTTATAATAAGACTACCGCATGCACAATGCAAAACAATGTTATTAAAAAAAGTATCGGCCTTGGATTCGGAAGTAATAAATTTGTGAGAGTGTACGAAAGTTTAACTAAGCACAACCATGCACTTTTTCGGAGGGATAATGAACTTCGGCGTAATAAGTGTATACGTTAACGGGACAAACATTGAAATCTTGCAGTGCAAACAGTTCCCAGAATCGCTCCCACGATTCGTCTGGTAATCATGACAAGTGTTCAGTCTACGTGAAAGAATTTGCTGACATCACGTCTGGGCACTGAATTGCATCCAGAAAGAATGTGGAGGACACCTGAGACACCATGCTGTCGCTGCCTGATCATCAACAACGCGCAGATGAATTAGTACTTAAGATAGAAGAAATTGTAACTAGTGGTCAGTTGTATTGTAGTCAGAATCGCTGCCAGTTTGAATTTCGAATAAAAAATAATTTTTTTTGAATTATCACAGTAAAATAAATTAATTAATACACTCTGTGTTTACGCGAAGTGGGAGAGTTTTCATCAAAGAAACAGCTGATACGAGACCCATTGGCATTGTCAGCATGGTATCACTAGAATCATATTCTACTGTGGGCAATGCGCCTGCTGCTATAAACTCATCTGAAATTACTGCTGTCGTTGCTGGAGAGGCTGATTTTATTTGACCTGCTGCATCTTTTGCTTTCTTAAACAATAACTATATAAATGTTTAATTCTTTCTTTAATCAAAGAGTATTCACTATGCTTGATTGTTTTCATATTTATGTTTGCTGCTTGCTTTGTTTTTTTTCTCTCTTTTGAGTTGAATTTTGTTATTCGCTTCTGTTTTTTTTTTTTCTATAAGAACAATATCATAGTAAACAAATTAATGAATTTGTTGCGTGACACGGTTTTGATAATCTCTCAAATGAAAAAATAAATTATTAAAGAGATTTATTGCAATAACTTTTATTATCTTAAATAGAATAGAATATGTATTGGCTTCAATTTCTGTAGGAATATGTTCTTCTGAGTGGGTTGAGAGCTTGATTAAGTTAATAGTTAGTTTTGGTGTCAAGTTTAAATCCTGACATTGTAAGGTGTGTTCTCAATGTGATATGTGAAGCGTACAATGGTCTCAATATTTGCCATATGAATGCAGAAAGTATTCAGTCTAAGTATACTGTACTTTATGAAATACTCAGTATCTCAAAACCGGATGTGATCATGGTGGCTTAATTATAGTATTGCATCACAGCTTGTGAATTTACCAGGTTCTAAATTGTATAAGAACGATCGTGACGACAAAAGTGGAGGTGGTGTTTGTATGTACATTAAAGAACACTTTTCAACAAAGTTTACTTACTCTTCAAGACTGTCAAGCATCCAGTTTCTTTGCATTGAGGTCAATAGTAGCCACGATAAGTGTCTATTGGTTGTTATATACTGTCCCCCATACATGTTTAGAGAGGAGAACATAGGCGAACTTTAGGAAGTTTTATTAAAATTTAGTCCAAAGTATGACAATATATTAATGGGTGGTGACTTTAATGTTAACATTTTCCGGAAGAATAACATTACGGAATTGTTCCATTACTTTTGTGATAAAATGAGTCTCTCGGTTTTAAATACTCGATGGCCCACATGCTTTCAGCCCACTATTAAGCCGTCGCTCATTGACATGTTTTTGACGAGTTTGAAGTCCAGCATACTGAGAAATGATCAGGATAGACCCACTTCCGAGTTTATACATAATAATATGGTGTAGCTGGGGATAACAAAATTTCAAAATGCTCGTTTATTCCTGATGAAATAAACTCGTTCTTTGTATCACCTTCTTCAGTCACGACCACACCTGTGATGTCATTGACCGAATCTGAATTTGGAGGTTCTTTGTAATTTGATTGTATTGATGTTAATGACGTTCAAAATGCTATTCGCTCTACTAAGTCGAATTCAATTGGCTCTGATGGTGTCTCTCCAAAATTTGTAAAGCTTGTTTTGCCAATCTTAATTCGATTTATACTTAATATTGTGAACTCATGCATTTATCGAAGTCAGTTTCCTGAACAATGGAAAGCAGCAAAGATAATACCAATACGAAAAAAATTTAATCCCTTAAGTCCGTTTAACTTTAGACCCATTAGTTTGCTGTCATTTTTAACGAAATTTTCGAAAAGATTGTCGCCAAACAAATTCAAAATTAGAAGAAACTACTGCAAAACGTACTAAATAAAGTAAATGAATGGACCATGGACTGGCGGATCGCCCTCAACGAATCTAAATCTGTTCACGTGAATTTCACTTATAAGAAAACTAATGTCTTGTCAATTTTCCTAAACTTGGCCCGAATACCTATTGCAAACGAGGCCAAATACCTTGGAATGACACTCGGCGCAAAACTGAAATAGAATTCGCACATGAAAATGAAACGTAAATAACTCGAAATCAAATATAGAGAAATGAACTGGTTGCCCGGAAAACACTTCCAGCTCAGTACTGAGAACAAACTGCTTTTATACAAGCAAGTGCTAAAGTCGATGTGGACTTACGGTATACAACTTTGGGGCTGTGCCAAGAAAACAAACGCCAATATTTTACAAACTTTTCAAAATAAAGTGCTAAGAGAAATTGTCCACGCACCGTGGTATACTAGAAACGATGATATCTACAGGGATCTCGGAATTCCAACAATCGAAGCTGAAATTAGAAGCTTCGCGAGAAAGCATAGAAACCGACTAATCGGACATGTCAACAATACAATCCTACAAATTCTGGATGAAAGCAATTTATTGCGCCGACTACAAAAGACGAAACCTTTCGACTTGGCGAGATAGGAATCAACCGCGCCTATATTGCACAACATGCAGGATCTTTCACTGGAAAGTAACCTGCCAAACGAGTTTTCTTTATGATAGAAAAATTGCTTGATAGGGTCCTTCTTAGTTGCAATATATAACAAATTAAATCGCAGGGTGGTGTTTTTTTAGTCATTAAGAATCAGACACTGCTATGAGCACGCGCTTGCTATCCTCATAGTGTCTATGGAGGATTTTTCAACAACCCTCGGGAAAAAAAAAAAAAAAAAAGAAGTAGTTGGCAACCGACAACCGACTGCCTACAACTGTTGGTTTTATCGTTCGGTTCAGTAGGGATGTGTTCGTACATGTAAAGCGTTCGTATATGTAAAGCATGAAATGCTCCTGATTGGCCGAAAAATAAATTGGATTTAATATCGTATTAATTTAATAAATACTGTGAATTCGTTTATTGTTTTATTTTAGTTATGAGGGTGGTCGTAGTGTAGTGGTAACATCAACGCTTGTCACGCTCTTGGTTCACGGTTCGAATCCTGATCTCAACAATCATCTATTTATTTCGTCTGAAAAAGTCGATCAATTGCGAAAGCTTAGTCAACTTTACTGCGAAGGCATAACACTGGCAGTAGAGTGGTCATATGGCTTAAATGCAACTTTATCGTGATGATAACAGGTGGTGGGAAAAAAATACTGTGAATCATGAGCAACGACAAAAAGCAAAACAAACAAGCTCCCCAGTTATCTGGACAGCCACCTTTGGAGTTTACTGAAACTTAATACCACCTAAGTTTCAAACCCACTACACCAATCTTTCTTTCTCTATCTCTCTAAATTTCTACAAACGCCCGTGCCCTGAAATAATTTAATGGTATTCATATCCCATTTGGCGCGTGCAAATTATATAAAAAAAAAAAAAAAAAATATCACTTTGCATGTTAAGCATGCAAAATGTGAGGTTCAACACATTTTTTTAAAAAAAACTGTATTGCAATATCCATTCCGAAAAGATTAATTTAACTCCGGCGCACATATTTCCTTTTCATGAAAGTGAACCTCGAATTACCCTAATTATTTTATGACATCAAGTATTTAGTAAGAAGTGATTAAAGCATATAAAAAATGCCCTGATATTTTGTTTTGGGAATTTGAGCAATAAAAAACGGAACAATTTCGCAGTGGCACCAACGTCTACATATACATCAGAACAACTGCCTTTGACTGCCTGCGAACTGTCTAAATGAACGACTGGCCAGGTTTCAAAAAAACACAGCTTATGTTATTCTAACTTAAGCTCCCTATGCGGGAAATCGAAGCTAAACCTAATACTTAACACCATGTCTTTCGACGTACCTTACTTTAATTCTTTATTTACTTGACTTATTATTGATAATTACTAAGAAAATTGTATACAAGAAATTTTTGTTTGCTTTGCACTTACAAATACAAAACTTTAAAAAAAAATACTTTAAAATAAATCTTAGACTACATTATTCTATCTTACTGTAATTGCGTAATTGAATAAGTATTTTTTTGTATTATTATTTTAAATGAAGGCCGAAACACGTCTGCACTTTTCCATTCATTTTCATTTTTCATGCATTTTTATTTATAAATTCATTAAACTTATTTGCTAGACAAAAAGCGCTTAAAACTAGCTTAACTAACTTAACTATGTTATTCTACAGTTAATAAAGCTAAACCCAATACTTAAAACTATGTCCTTCGACGTAACTTACTTTAATTCTTTATTTATTTCATTATTTTATAACCTATTGACAATGACTAAGAACAATTTTTTTTTTATAAAATTAAAAAATTTAGTGACTGAACTTATTTCTTTTTCTTGTTTGTTTTTACATATAAAACATAAAAAAACTACCTTAAAATAAATCTTAAACTACCTTATTCTACCTTAATCTATCTTAAGGTCTGTTCAAACCACTAAACGCGAAGCAGGAATGACTCTTATTTATTTATGTGATTTTAGTTCAAAGTACCCATACCATGTTTTCCTCATCGGATGAAGAAGAAGCTTTTAATGGCGTTAATAGACAAAGAATAAGAGAACAGGTATTTATGTTTTTCATAATTTTTGTCCTTTGTGCATATATTTTTATATTCTGGGAGTGATAAATCGTACAACACCGGATATTTTTTTTATAATTTGCAGCAACTTTTCTGTTAACGTCATACTTTACTTTGATTTAACACACGCGGAACAGGGAAAAAATCGGGCATGCAGCGAACAAAAAAAAGACGCTACATTCCCGCTTTCGCCTCTATTAGTTAACGCAGCTGTGTACATGGTGCCATATCCCGCCATCTATTTATTTCCCGCGTGCAATTCGCTCCCGCTCCCGCTTTCGCGTTTCGCGTTTGTTTAAGCAGACCTTTACTCAACCTAACGTAATTCTATACGTACTTTTCTTGTTTTTTTTTTATTTTTGTAATTTTTTTTATCAAGTGCTGTTTTTTTTCCTATCAAGTGTTTTCTATCTTGAGTTCTGTCAAATGAACAGAAGACTGTAAATAACAGTGGCTCCGCAATAAATTAAATTTTCCTAGTTAATAATCTACAGTGTTGGTAAAAAAATATTTTCTTATTGGCTGCGAATCCGATCTCTGTCAGTCCCTACTCCGGTTTACCAGCACTCCTGTCTTCGGCTAAGTTGTGGGAGAGAATTGAGTCTCGATTATAAACACTGACAGCAAAAATAACTTAATCGGTTGTAACTCGACTAAAAGCAGAATTAAGCACTATGCACCACAAAACTTTCTGAGCGTATGAATTTAATTGAAAATGATTTTAATGCCAGAATTAAATTACTCTAAAAAGATTTTAATGAGAGATCCTGTTCTATTAACCAATCATTTTTTACTTGCAAAAGCAGTATTGACACTGTAGAAAGTCACTGCTGCCGTATTGATACGCTTCACGACGAAATAACAATGGTAAAAGCACAAATGATGGATAATGACAGTACACAACTTAAACTGCAAATTGATACACTTGCCCGAAAGAACATTGCAGGAGATATCGTTCTTCATGGAATACCAATTTCAGATAACGAAAATCTTACTGATATATTACAAGTTCTGCACTACAATTTATTAACATTACACCAGTAACACCTAACTTTATTATACGTGCATCACCGGGAAGGAATTCGTCTAATAGCGCAGTTATAATAAGACTACCGCATGCACAATGCAAAACAATGTTATTAAAAAAAGTATCGGCCTTGGATTCGGAAGTAATAAATTTGTGAGAGTGTACGAAAGTTTAACTAAGCACAACCATGCACTTTTTCGGAGGGATAATGAACTTCGGCGTAATAAGTGTATACGTTAACGGGACAAACATTGAAATCTTGCAGTGCAAACAGTTCCCAGAATCGCTCCCACGATTCGTCTGGTAATCATGACAAGTGTTCAGTCTACGTGAAAGAATTTGCTGACATCACGTCTGGGCACTGAATTGCATCCAGAAAGAATGTGGAGGACACCTGAGACACCATGCTGTCGCTGCCTGATCATCAACAACGCGCCGATGAATTAGTACTTAAGATAGAAGAAATTGTAACTAGTGGTCAGTTGTATTGTAGTCAGAATCGCTGCCAGTTTGAATTTCGAATAAAAAATAATTTTTTTTGAATTATCACAGTAAAATAAATTAATTAATACACTCTGTGTTTACGCGAAGTGGGAGAGTTTTCATCAAAGAAACAGCTGATACGAGACCCATTGGCATTGTCAGCATGGTATCACTAGAATCATATTCTACTGTGGGCAATGCGCCTGCTGCTATAAACTCATCTGAAATTACTGCTGTCGTTGCTGGAGAGGCTGATTTTATTTGACCTGCTGCATCTTTTGCTTTCTTAAACAATAACTATATAAATGTTTAATTCTTTCTTTAATCAAAGAGTATTCACTATGCTTGATTGTTTTCATATTTATGTTTGCTGCTTGCTTTGTTTTTTTTCTCTCTTTTGAGTTGAATTTTGTTATTCGCTTCTGTTTTTTTTTTTTTCTATAAGAACAATATCATAGTAAACAAATTAATGAATTTGTTGCGTGACACGGTTTTGATAATCTCTCAAATGAAAAAATAAATTATTAAAGAGATTTATTGCAATAACTTTTATTATCTTAAATAGAATAGAATATGTATTGGCTTCAATTTCTGTAGGAATATGTTCTTCTGAGTGGGTTGAGAGCTTGATTAAGTTAATAGTTAGTTTTGGTGTCAAGTTTAAATCCTGACATTGTAAGGTGTGTTCTCAATGTGATATGTGAAGCGTACAATGGTCTCAATATTTGCCATATGAATGCAGAAAGTATTCAGTCTAAGTATACTGTACTTTATGAAATACTCAGTATCTCAAAACCGGATGTGATCATGGTGGCTTAATTATAGTATTGCATCACAGCTTGTGAATTTACCAGGTTCTAAATTGTATAAGAACGATCGTGACGACAAAAGTGGAGGTGGTGTTTGTATGTACATTAAAGAACACTTTTCAACAAAGTTTACTTACTCTTCAAGACTGTCAAGCATCCAGTTTCTTTGCATTGAGGTCAATAGTAGCCACGATAAGTGTCTATTGGTTGTTATATACTGTCCCCCATACATGTTTAGAGAGGAGAACATAGGCGAACTTTAGGAAGTTTTATTAAAATTTAGTCCAAAGTATGACAATATATTAATGGGTGGTGACTTTAATGTTAACATTTTCCGGAAGAATAACATTACGGAATTGTTCCATTACTTTTGTGATAAAATGAGTCTCTCGGTTTTAAATACTCGATGGCCCACATGCTTTCAGCCCACTATTAAGCCGTCGCTCATTGACATGTTTTTGACGAGTTTGAAGTCCAGCATACTGAGAAATGATCAGGATAGACCCACTTCCGAGTTTATACATAATAATATGGTGTAGCTGGGGATAACAAAATTTCAAAATGCTCGTTTATTCCTGATGAAATAAACTCGTTCTTTGTATCACCTTCTTCAGTCACGACCACACCTGTGATGTCATTGACCGAATCTGAATTTGGAGGTTCTTTGTAATTTGATTGTATTGATGTTAATGACGTTCAAAATGCTATTCGCTCTACTAAGTCGAATTCAATTGGCTCTGATGGTGTCTCTCCAAAATTTGTAAAGCTTGTTTTGCCAATCTTAATTCGATTTATACTTAATATTGTGAACTCATGCATTTATCGAAGTCAGTTTCCTGAACAATGGAAAGCAGCAAAGATAATACCAATACGAAAAAATTGAATCCCTTAAGTCCGTTTAACTTTAGACCCATTAGTTTGCTGTCATTTTTAACGAAATTTTCGAAAAGATTGTCGCCAAACAAATTCAAAATTAGAAGAAACTACTGCAAAACGTACTAAATAAAGTAAATGAATGGACGAGGGATTGGCGGATCGCCCTCAACGAATCTAAATCTGTTCACGTGAATTTCACTTATAAGAAAACTAATGTCTTGCCAATTTTCCTAAACTTGGCCCGAATACCTATTGCAAGCGAGGCCAAATACCTTGGAATGACACTCGGCGCCAAACTGAAATAGAATTCGCACATGAAAATGAAACGTAAATAACTCGAAATCAAATATAGAGAAATGAACTGGTTACCCGGAAAACACTTCCAGCTCAGTACTGAGAACAAACTGCTTTTATACAAGCAAGTGCTAAAGCCGGTGTGGACTTACGGTATACAACTTTAGGGCTGTACCAAGAAAACAAGCGCCAATATTTTACAAACTTTTCAAAGTAAAGTGCTAAGAGAAATTGTCCACGCACGGTGGTATACTAGAAACGATGATATCCACAAGGATCTCGGAATTCCAACAATCGAAGCTGAAATTAGAAGCTTCGCGATAAAGCATAGAAACCGACTAATCGGACATGTCAACAATACAATCCTACAAATTCTGGATGAAAGCAATTCATTGCGCCGACTACAAAAGACGAAACCTTTCGACTTGGCGAGATAGGAATCAACCACGCCTATATTGCGGAACATGGAGGATCTTTCACTGGAAAGTAACCTGCTAAACAATTTTTTTTTCTATAATAAAAAAAATTGCTTGATAAGGTCCTCCTTAGTTGCAATATATAACAAATTAAATCGCAGGGTGGTGTTTTTATTAGTCAGTAAGAATCTGACACTACTATGAGCACGCGCTTGCTATCTTCATAGTGTCTTTGGAAGATTTTTCACCAGCCCTCGGGAAAAAAAATAAAAAAATAATAATAATAGTAATTATACCAATAGAAGATGAAACCAACAACGTTGAAACGATTCGCGGGGTATTCAAGATTGCGGCCAAAAATTCAATTCAAGTGGCAGAAATGTAAGTTCCTCCGACGAAAGATTACATATTTAGGACATATCATTAGCGAAGGGTGCATGAGACCGTCGAAGGGGAAGACGAACACAATTCGACATTTCCCGGAACCCCAAACTGGAGGTTTAAGCTGTGGTTCGACCGTTGAAGAGGCTACGGCACTATCTTCTATTCATCAAGTTCTTATCCTGAAGACTCATCTTAATGGTCATATGAGTGCTAAACAGGTAGAGAGGATAGTCAGCAGGGATTATTACGTTCAGAATTAGCCGAAAATGTAATTTCTGTCATTAAAAACTCCATAAATTGTATTCTCGCAGATCGAAAAGCCGGTAAACAGGAAAGCCTTTTGAACCCAATAGACAAGCCAGACGCACCCCTTCATACCTACCACGTTAACCACTTGTTCGTAATGGTGGATGCCTTCACAAAATGTGTATGGATCTATCCGTTGAAAACGACCAACGCTGGAAAAGTGATCACGAAGCTGGATCAGCATAGAGACACTTTTGGGAGTCCTTTAAGAATCATAAGTGATCGAGGCGCAGCTTTTACTTCCAACAGCTTCAACCAGTATTGCCAGCAACACCATATACAACACGTTAAGATAACCACCGGAATTCCTCGAGGTAATGGTCAGGTGGAAATCGAACGATCATAACAGTTCTTTCAAAACTGGCGGAGGACAATCCAAAAAATGGTTCAAGTATGTGCCTAAATTACATTAGACGCTTAATTCGATGGTGGTGAAGAGTACAAAGAGGTCACCGTTCATCATGACATTCGTGATTTTGAATAATCGGAGTTCGATGATGAAGTCAGGATAGCCG
The DNA here is from genome assembly GCA_963082735.1 of Pocota personata. Classification (NCBI taxonomy): domain Eukaryota; kingdom Metazoa; phylum Arthropoda; class Insecta; order Diptera; family Syrphidae; genus Pocota; species Pocota personata. The sequence continues at coordinate 113,060,610 of OY720429.1, forward strand.
ATATGTAGGAGCATGATATGGCAAGGGCAGTTTTCAACGAACCGCGGTGGGAGAAACATCGGTACCTACTTATTATATCTTTTCAAATAAACCTTTACATATTTAGTGAAAAAGTCTGTGAGTTTCTTTTCTTCTTTTTGCAAAATCCTATATACATTCTCTACTCTTATACTGGCCCTTCTCAACCCACCCAAGCATACCAACTGGCTGTTGATGCAGTGGACTCTCTATTTGATGCCGCAGATCCCGGTGACGATTTTATAATTGTTGGCGATTTAAGCCTTCCCTTTTTGGAATCGACTCCATCGAAAGACGAATGATCTTTCGTTCCAACTAATTCCTTCTCAGAAAAGGAAGCCCTCCTTACTGGTCGTCTTTTTCACACCGGCATTTTTCAAATTAGTGGTATCACCAACAACCTCGGTAGTCAGCTAGACCTCATATTCTCATCCCACGCCCATAATTCCCTGGTTACTGCGAGTAACCATATTCCCTCCACCCTAGACCACTATCACCCCCCTCTCGCTCTTCCATTCCCGTATGAACATGACAACAGTACCGTTGATTTTGAGAACTCTCTTTCTTTCAACTTTCGTAAAGATGACTGCGTCAAACTTAATAGCCTAGTCAATAACATAAACTTCAGCCTCTTTCTAAACAATAACACCCCAATTGGTATCGCTCTCGAATTCTTCTACACAGCAATTTTTGACTCTCTTTTCCAATCTGTCCCATATTTGCCGCGAAAAAATTGCTCTTCATCCCCTCCCTGGTATAATAATGAATTGCGTACTCTTCGCAATATCAGAAACAAATTATGGAAAACTTATCTGTGATCCAGATCTGCCTCAGATTATTCATTCTACGTGCAAGCTTACTCCCGCTTTTCCATCCTCTGCGAATCCCTCTATCTCGAATACCTCGACAGAATGCAATTAATCCTAATCACAGATCCTAAGCGTTTTAACCAATTTATAAACGCCAAAAAAGGTCCGATTACTTCCCTTCCACTCTAAAATTATTTAATACATCATCTGCTGACCCTAAAGCAATCGCCAACCTCTTTATGACCTTCTTCAGCCAATCGTATAGTGACCATGTTCAAGAACCGAATCTTGACTATTTTAGCTACCAACTGCCCACAAACCTCCCTTGTCTCAGTTTACATAAGGACTGATATGGTATGCGAAAAGATTAATCCGCTCAAGGTTGACTTTTCCCCCGGTCCCGAGGGTCTGCCCGCCATATTTCTGAAAAATGTGTAAATGTTTTATGTCAGCCCCTTACAACTCTATTTCGACTCTTATTCTCTCAAGCCGTTTTCCCAAACTTATGGAAGGACTAGTTTATTTTCCCAATCCATAAAAAAGGCAGTTAAAACGACATATCAAACTACCGATCCAAAGCAAAACTCTCTTCTAACCCTAAGCTCTTCGAAAGCATTTCCTACGACTCACTTTATTTTCACTGCAATTAAATCTACAACAGCACGGTTTCTTAAAGGGTAGGTCGAGAACGACTAATCTAACCGAATTCGTTTCTAAACCACTGCAAGCATTAGTTAAAGATAAGGAAGTGGATGTCATTATGACTGACTACAGCAACGCGTTTGATAAAATATATCTCTTAGGTTAGGTTAGGTTTGATGGGTTGACGTATAGGGTGAGAGACCTACTGCGCCACACTTAGATCAATGTAGATCCATTGTCCAGTCGTTCACAGACTTTCTCAGTGAGCAGACGTGTTTCGGCTTCTCCTTTAAATCCGTAGTGCTTCGAAGTAGATTAATAGACAGTGGTTTTTCAAGTGGCGAGTTAGCCTATAGGTAGTGGAGATGTTCTACCCATTGTGCTTCGACATCTCCCTCTAGAAGCAGTGAACATTTACACCACTCTGTTAACCAATGCGCTGAATAATGCACATTATCCAGCGCATTGGAAAACAGCAGTGATACAACCCATCCCCAAACGGGGTAAGGACACTTCCAATCCGGCAAATCACCTTCCGAACATCAGCAAGGTATTCGAAAAGTGGTCAATAGAGCAATGCTTAAGTGGACTGAGAACAATAATTTAATTCCGGATACTCAATTTGGTTTTAAGGCAGGGCATGATACAATACATGCCGCGTCTAAACTGGTATCCGATATCCAATGGAACAAAAGCAAGAACCAATGCACGGGTGCCTGCCTGATTGACTTGGAGAAGGCCTTCGACACCGTATGGTTAGAGCGACTCTTCTACAAGCTAAGCAGGCCGGGCATAAGCAAACCACTACTGTCCATACTTCATAGTTGGAGATCAACTTCCACAAATCGGAAACCATTCTTTTTAGGACGCCGTTGTCTGGGGCCTCTAGGGACATCAGGAAGAATTGGCGAAACTTCTCAATCGTGGGACCGCACGGACAGGCACTTACGTGTCGAAGAGTAGTCAGGTACCTGGGGCTCTGGTTAGACCAATATTTATATTTTAACAAACATATAGATGCTGCTCTGGCCAGAGCCAAAGGTGAGCAAGCAACTCGATGCAAGGGTAAAGGTAATCTGCTTCACGGCCCTCATCCGGCCCATGCTCGTATATGGATGTCCCGTGTGGTTCAACGTGGGAGCAAGCTGGTTAGAAAAGATTCGGGTGTTTGAGAGGGCTTGCCTTCGGGCTTGCTTTCATTTATACAGAACACCAGAGTCCCAGTACATAAAATTCTATCCCAATGAGGTCCTATACAACAGGGCTGACCTAATAAGAGTGGATAATTTCGTTATCAAGCTGATTCGAAGGTACATTGCAAGAGCAATGAGCTCGGCGAACAACCTGATCTCCGGGGCTTATTACCCCAATTATTAGTATCACAAGAGAGTGCGCCTTAACGGCTTTGTTCCCCCAGAGGCGTTCCTCTATTTTGATGAGAAAGGTCTGATCCAGGACAGATTGGCAGTGCCGCTAATCTTCCACGTTGCTCGGACAGTTGTGGATAGGCGACTCAACTACGACAGAGACGTTGCACACGGCAGTGTGGGGCGTCTCCGGTTTAGTAGGGCGGTATCGGATCGTGATGTTGAGGACGTACAAAGCCAGTACTTTCATTTCTGGTGGCTAACCGAAACAGAGGAAACTCCTTCGTCGTTTCCCCCTAATCCAGAGTAGCCTGTTTGGGGTTTAAAGTTGGCTGTTCTTGCCCATGGTCGACTTACATAGTTTAGGGTTAGGTAGTTTAGCTTGTAGGTAATAATTTCAAAAAAAAAAATAAATATCCACAGCACTTGGATGAAAAAATAAAAAAAAAAGCACAAAAACCAAAAAAAATACAAAAAAAAATAAAATAAAAAAACAGCGCTCGATAAAAAAAAACAAAAAAAAAATTTAAAAAATCCAAAAAAAATTTACGTACAAAAAAACGTAAGGCGGAATAAAATTAATTTAGAATAAGGTAGTTTAAGATTTATTTTAAGGTAGATTTTTAAGTTTTTTTTTAAGAAACATCTAAAATAAGTTCATATACTAAGTTTTTTCAATTGACTAAACATTTTTCTTAGTTGTAATAGCTAATAGAATAATATAATAAATAAATAAAGAATCTAAAGTTAGTTACGTCGAAAGACATAGTTTTAAGTATTAGGTTTAGCTTAGAGTGCCCGCATAGGGCCAGTAAGTTAGAATAAGAATAGTTAAGTTAGTTAAGCTAGTTTTAAGCGTTTTTTGTCTAGCTGTAAGTTTAATGAAGTAATAATAAAAATGCATTAAAAATGAAGGAAATGAAAATGTAGATCCATTGTGATGCCCATTGCCAACGCGGTGTTCCCATGCGGTGCCCCATCTGAGAACTATCCGCGCACGACGATGCTTGATTTCGGTGATCGGACGAGAACCGATATTTTTTTTTTTTTTTTTTCATTTTTACTGCATTTTTGTTAATCAATTCATTGTAATTGAATTGTATTCAGTTCAATTCAAGTGTTTGAGGGGAACGGTTGTGGTTCTTCTTTGCTCCTAAACTTTAATTAAATTATGGTTCATAAATCAGTAAAAAGTGCAAAGCACAGATTCTTTAAGTTTTATTAGCATCATATAGTATTTTTTTTCTTACATTTAATCAATTTACATATTAATTATGCCTTGTAAGTGTGGACATAAAGGAGAAAAAGTCGGCCTAAAAATCCAATGCGTAGTTTACTACCACCTAGCTTGTGTAAATTTACACCAAAGTGATATTGAATACATAAAAACAAACTATATTTCGTATCGGTGTATTTCTTGTGATCAACGTAGGTGAAAATCGGTACATTCACCACCACTTACTTCGCGAAGAGAAAATTCGGTAAACGCCGTTATTGCGTCGAATGTATCACTCTCTTCATTGGGTACTAGGTCATCTCCCAATGTTGATAGAAACATAAATATTTCCACTGCCGCTATCACACTCAATGTTCTTTACAACGAAATCATCGCTCTCAAGGAAGTTAATTCGAATGCACCGCTACTTAAAAACACCCTGCAAGAGGGAAATAAATCACTTTTTTTGTAAATTCATTGCAACAGAAACCTTTGAGGAAATGTGTTGATGTCATCGGTGTTCCCAACGTAAACAAACAAAACGCCTCGGACTCAACTATCAAATTACTGACGGATAGCTTAGGTGAAAACATTTCTCCTGGTGATATTAAATCGTGCTATGTTAAGAAGATTGTCAGAAAGCCGCTGAATAACCCGACATCTACATGCGCTAAATCACTGGATGTTTTGCGTATTAAATTCAAGACGTTGGAACAGAAGCAGAGTGTTATTAATAAAAAAGAAGTACGAAACTAAATGCTAGCCTTTTCGGTTAAAAATTTGGTGATAAATCAAGTTTTGTAAATGAAAGTATTACCAATTTTAATAAAGCGTTGTTTAATAGAGCTAAACAAATTAAAATAGAGAAAAACTTTACTTACTTGTGGATTAATAGAGGAGTCATATTAATGAGAAGAAGGGGAGAAAGTACTAAAAATTTGTTGTTTTGAGGACTTAGAAATTTTATCTTAGCTTCTTTCTTTACTATGTTTAATAAAAATAATAACATACTCCATGATTCTCAAAACTGTCTTCCAAATGTCACTCTATTTTGTAAATTTGGAAATGAGATGTTAAAAAGTGTTTTTATTCGGAGCATGAGAAAAAATTTTGATTTATTTCTAACTCATCTTGAATCTTTTATTAAGAAACCTGATTTAATTTTCATTTCTGAGACTTGGTTATTTGGACATGAAAAATAATTGTATAGCATACCCGGTTTTAATTTACATGTCAAGTGCAATGATACATATGCGTCAGGAGGAGTTGCTGTGTTTGTTAGATTATGAGTACTGCAGCTGCAATCTAGTAAGTGCGGATGTAATTAAAATTTCTTGCACAATAGACAAAAAAAAGTTTATATTTATGTGTTTTTATATGCTGCACGAAAAGAGTACAGCCGTCTTTGTTAATGAACTGAGTTGTTTACTGAGTGCTGAAAAAGTAAAAAACTTATTTATCCTAGGTGATATTAATTTAGATATTTTAAGTGAATCTCGGATAGTACATGACCATCTATCGGTACTGTCGGCAAATGGGATGTATTCGTGCCTTGATGAACCAACTCGAATTACACACTCTTATAGTGAACCTACCTCACCACCCAAACATTGTGTCAAATTAAACATGACCCACTTTTCATTGCGGAAGCAACAACGGTAAAACATTTCAAATGGCACAATACTATTAAATACGACAGGCAACACAGACTGATGACGCCGCGAGAATACCGGCAAAGCAGAATGCTAAACATGAATACATTGTGCACTGTCCAAGTCAATGGGGATTATGTCATCAATGTTATGCATACACACTGTATTGTTTTACTTTCGGTGACGCACCCCTTCGTGCACATCGTAGGTTGGATCATGTGTCAAGATCATTGACCCAATTCTGGTTCATGTGTTCTTCGACACTTTGTAGCCCGAAACTCTACCGATATTTTGTAACCCAAAGTCATATTAGATGTATCGATATGCATAAAAAATACTGAAAGAAAATTAGTATATAAGTTGCACGTTTTAATCAATAAAGTCAGAATCACTTTGAGATTCAAACGAGGTGTTTTCTCACTATGGCTTTTCAGCCCAGCTATTCATTAGCAGACTTTGGCAATTACTATGGCGTTCACGCCCTGCCTATAGGGAAGCACTTTGCCCTCTACGTTGTACCTCCACATGGCGATCCTGCCATGTTGTACTTCCACATTTGTAATTCCGCATGACGATCCTGCCATCTCGGTAGAACCTCCACATGGCGATCCTCGATAGTATAGTGGGCAGTATCCCCGCCTGTCACGCGGGAGACCGGGGTTCAATTCCCCGTCGGGGAGCCATGGCGATCCTGCCAATTCAATTCAGATGGTTAGATACTGCCAATTTAATTCAGACGATTAAATACTGGCAATTCAATTCAGGTGATTAGATACTGACAATTCAATTCAGACGATTGGATCCAGACCAAATTCGATCCTGCAACATCGGTCCTGCAACATCGACCATGTACAAGAGTTATGGCTGAAGAGTGCACACCACAAGGGGTTACAGACAGCACACCACCGAAGTAGACACCAACAATTAAAGCCGCGGGCCCCAAATCTGTAGTGGCGGTAATAAGATGGAAGAGGGCGAAGACGATATGGAGGAGGCTACAGCTCTTCAAAGCTAATGTCCAGAGCTGTCACCACCTTCAACTGTTGCTGCTCCTGTTCAGCAAGTTGGCGAAAGTGAACTTAAAGTTGTCAAAACAAAAACCGAAAACATACATATGTATTATTATAAAAAAAATTACACTCATACACACCGATGTATGTAAAAACGTTTTACATACTCAAACAAACACACATCCATTCAACTTAATTTTTAAATTTTTGAATTTTTAAGATAAATTTTATTCTTTCTCAAAGTAAAAACAAACAAAAAAAAAACAACAAAACTTTTTAGATAGAGTTCGTTATTTAAATCACGTATAACACTTATTAACACTTAAGCATTAGATTGGGTTGCAAATATATCTACATATTATATATACATAAAAATCCTTCTTGTAAGCTAACTAGAATCAGAATGGACTTATCTGATTACGATTTTGAAATCATTTATAAAAAGGGAACAATGAATACGAATGCCGATGCGCTTTCGACGATGCGCTTTCGAGGACAAGGATTTTGAAATCCATGGTGCCAAAGCATGACAATTGGATCCAGACCAAATTCGATCCTGCAACATCGACCATGTACAAGAGTTATAGCTGAAGAGTACACACCACAAGGGGTTACAGACAGCACACCACCGAAGTAGACACCAACAATTAAAGCCGCGGGCCCCAAATCTGTAGTGGCGGTAATAAGATGGAAGAGGGCGAAGGCGATATGGAAGAGGCTACAGCTCTGCAAAGCTAATGTCCAGAGCTGTCACCACCTACAACTGTTGCTGCTCCTGTTCAGCAAATTGGCGAAAGTGAACTTAAAGTTGTCAAAACAAAAACCCAAAACATATGTTTATGTATGTATTATTATAAAAAAAAAATGTACACTCATACACACCGATGTATGTAGAAACGTTTTACATACTCAAACAAACACACATCCACTCAACTTTATTTTTAAATTTTTGAATTTTTAAGATAAATTTTATTCTTTCTCAAAGTAAAAAAAAAAACAAAAAAAAAACAACAAAACTTTTTAGATAGAGTTCGTTATTTAAATCACGTGTAACACTTATTAAAGTTTAAGCATTAGATTGGGTTGCAAATATATCTACATATTATATATACATAAAAATCCTTCTTCTAAACTAACTAGAATCAGAATGGACTTATCTGATTACGATTTTGAAATCATTTATAAAAAGGGAACAATGAATAAGAATGCCGATGCGCTTTCCAGGATAAAAATCGATAGCGACATTTTCAAATCCATGGTGCCAAAGGAAAGTGATGATTGCGACTCCAAGGAACGGATCATGGCGATAACAAGGGACATGACAGCAAGAACTGTCATTAATGAAAATAAAGCAATAGAGAACGACATATCTCAACAGAAGACTGATCACCTTCACATATGGGAATGTAAATCCTTATCCGACGTCAGAAAAATTAAGAAGTTGAAGTTCATATTAGCGAGTTATAAAAGGCCTAAAATTGATATATACGAAAATGAAGTTATAGTATGGTATAGTGATAATCTAGCGAAACTAGTTTCGACCCTAGAGAAGCTGACATCCGAATTAAAGCGCGCACAAATTAATGAAGTAGCTCTGAGCGAAAAAAATTAAATATTTGAACATATACATGTCGAAGAATTTAAGAATATATATAATGGACTACAGTCAATGAAAGAAGAATCCTCGCCATTGAAAATATTAATGTACAAGCCCCCGAAGAAAATAGAAGATAATAAAGAAAGAATGGCAATTATAGAGGCATTTTACAATTCACCATACGGAAGACATTTAGGTATACGAAAGACAATGAAAAAGATTAAACAAAGATACATTTGGAAAAATATGAGACAAATGATTAAGAAGTTTGTAAATACTTGTGGAACATGTGCCAAAAACAAGCAAACAAGACATATAAAAGAGGAAATGGTCATAAGAGACACACCAAGTACCAGCTTCGAAACAATCCAAATTGACACGGTTGGACCTCTTAGAATATCAAACGGTCACAGATATATACTAACAATGCAATGTGAGTTAACCAAATATGTTACTGCACACCCTATCGAAAACAAAGACGCAAAGACAATTGCTAAAACACTTGTGGAACAATTTATTTTAAAATATGGTTGCTTCAAAATACTTAAGTCGGATAACGGAACTGAATTCAAAAATGAGTTAATGAAAAATATATGCGAAATGTTGAAAAACAGAACAATTTACTCAGCCCCATATCATCATCAAAGTATAGTGTCATTAGAGAGAAACCATAGAGTTCTAAATGAATTTCTTTTAAATTTCGCTGAAGACTAGGAATGGGACATTTGGGTACCATAAAAAAAATAAAACCCTTAATGTAAAGTATGTACCTCTATGCATATCGAAACGGATATTAATCTTGCAAAATTATTCTCTAAATAATTTTCCGCTCAAGGGTAAGGGTGTAGTGGACCTACCCCACCACCCAAACATGGTGTCGAATTAAACATGACCCACTTTTCAAATGGCACAATACTATTAAATACGACAGCCAACACAGACTGATGACGCCGCGAGAATACCGGCAAAGCAGAATGCTAAACATGAATACATTGTACACTGCCCAAGTCAATGGGGATTATGTCATCAATGTTATGCATACACACTGTATTGTTTTACACTCGGTGACGCACCACATTGTGCACATCGTAGGTTGGATCATGTGTCAAGATCATTGACCCAATTCTGGTTCATGTGTTCTTTGACACTTTATAGCCCGAAACTCTACCGATATTTTGTAACCCAAAGTCATATTAGATGTATCGATATGCATAGAAAATACTGAAAAAAAATTAGTATATAAGTTGCACGTTTTAATCAATAAAGTCAGAATCACTTTGAGATTCAAACGAGGTGTTTTCTCACTATGGCTTTTTAGCCCTGCTATTCATTAGCAGACTTTGGCAATTACTATGGCGTTCACGCCCTACCTGTAGGGAAGCACTTTGCCCTCTACGTTGTACTTCGACATGGCGATCCTGCCATGTTGTACTTCCACATTTGTACTTCCACATGGCAATCCTGCCATCTCGGTAGAACCTCCACACTCTTCTCAAAAGTGCATTGATCATATATTTGGTGGACTTGATCGTAATCCAAATTTTTAGCTTATCAGTTCCATTTCGGACTACAATATTTCTGATCATAGGTCTTTTTTTGAACTTTAACAGTGAAATAAGGAGAACGAATCAATTATCGCACGATAAATCTGTAATTAATAATGATCGTCTTATTGCGTCTTTAATTCATGAAAATTGGGCAGCCGTATACCTTGAAAGAGACCCATATCTAGCTTTCAAAAACTTTTCCAATGTTTTAAAAAGTCTTGATGAAACATGTTCTCGGATAATTTCAAGGAGTAATAGTAAATTAATGAGACTTAAACCCTGGATGTCTGCAACTTTATTAAAAAAGGTGAAGTATAAGAATAAATTGAGAATTAAGTGCAAAAATTATTTCAATAACGCACACCTTCATAATCTTTAAGAAAGAATCTGCAGAGAAGTTATTGCTGATGTTCACACTTATAAAGAAAATTACTATATCAATAAATTTCAATTAGCAAAAGATGAGAATGGACAATTGTAAACGAATTACTCAACAAAAAAGTATCTTTGGATACTGCATAAATTACAATGATAGGGTGGTCCCTCAACCCGTTGAGATGGCTAATGTGTTCAATATGTTCTTTACAAGAGTTACCTCCAATACACTTTCTGACGCAGGTTTTGATTTATCAGTTGATAACTGTTCGACATGCTGCTTTAGCGGGGAAAGAACTCAAGTGCATAGCTTTGTTTTTGATCCAATATCATCTTTTGAATTGTTTAAAACCATTAACTTGCTAAACAATTCCAGTTCGACAACGTAGTTTAATTTTTCGAATGACCTCATTAAGAGAATTTCACTCTATATTGTTGATGTGTCAGCTCACATCTATAATAAAAGTATTTACTTTGGTATTTTTTCAGACTGCTTAAAAATTGCTGAGGTAGTAAGTACCTGTCTTTAAAAAAGAGGATAGCAAAAACTTAAATAATTACAGGCCCATCTCTCTTCTTTCCGTTTTTTTCAAAATTGTTTGAGAAAGTGATTAAAAGCAGAGGCCTCCCTTCTTTTTTTAGAGGGTTTCTCTTTTTTTTAGGCCAAATCGGAGCTCGTAGATCAACCGAGAATGCACTATTAAAATGTTGTACCTATTATTAAGAGCCTTAATAACAAAAAAAAAAAATACTGCGCTTTTCATAGATATAATCCAGGCATTGGATACTGTGGACCACAAATTATTACTAGAAAAACTGGAAAAAGCTGGTTTTAGAGGCTTCATGCTTAATTGGTTTGCTTCGTACCTTAATAGTAGAAAACAAGTGGTTAAGTTAGAAGGTAGGTTGAGCAATAGCCCGAATATTGAAACAGCTGTTCCACACGGATCGGTGTTGGGCCCAGTTTAATTTCTGATTTACATCAATTCAATCTTCAATCAACAACTGAAAGGGTTACAAACCGGGTTTGAAGATGACATAGCTTGTTCGTATTCCAATGCTTCCACTTTGGATTTATTTGCGGATATTAGTCATGACTTAGAACAATTATGATTTCTAGCTTATCGTCTAATATTAGTCAATTCCCTAAAACAACATATCACAGTACTAATTGTAAACATGTGCTAGTTAGTTCCAATACTTGTAGCAAAACTAGTACGGAAAAAACCTTTAATCCAGACTTAAGCTGCTCATCGAAATGCTTTATAATTGAAAGGGTAACTACTTTCAAGTACCTGGGGCTCGAATTTGATAGGAATTTAAATTGGAGTGCGCATACTTCCCTACTTAGAAAGTATTTGCTAAAAACTACTAGCATAATGTTTCATCTAAAATTGTTTTGTTCTCGTAAACTCTAAGAAACAATTTATTACAGCCTAGTATAATCAAAACTGCAATATGGTCGTGCTTATTGGGGAGGTACATATAGCAATAAAATCCAACTTTTGCTAGTAGTGCGAAAATATATTCGAAGAATTATTTGGGAAAAAAATGCTTAGAATGTAGTTTTTTTGCTTTTTCGTAACTCTCTCATACTTCCTCTCAAACATCTTTACTTTTCACAAAGTACTTAAAATACTTTACTTAAAGAGTGGATATTCATTAAATTGTAATCCCACTGTTTGCGAGCTTCGAAGCAACGAAAGATTCCTGCGATTGTTCCATCGCATAACACCCACCACTTCTTAAATTTGTATAATTCAGTAAAAAAAATTGCTTTTTAATTTTGATTTCAACGAAGTAAACGATTTAATCAAAGTAATGCTTTTAGAATTGTGATATTTAATTTAATTACCTTCACGTCTAACATAATACTTGTTCACTATGTTTTTGTTTTTCAAAAATCACCCTCTTCACCTCACCTTTTTTTGAATTACATATTTGTTTTATTACATTTTAACATATAAGAAATGTAACTTAATCTATACATTCGACACTAGGTGCCTTAACTATAGAATGTATCTAAATATTATTCAATAGAAAATGAAAAACACTTATAGATAACTATTTAGGTATATTATATTGTAACATCGCCTAAAAGGATGCTACAATAATGTAGAATAATAACTACGCTCCTCCAGCCCATTCCAAAGTGTCTTTTCATTCGAGGTTCGTGTCTGCGGTTAAGTCTCCGCAGTTCATGTCTACGAAAGAGACGGGTAATATCACGGATAAGAAAGAATTAATTATGAATTATGCAAGAAATGATTGTCATCTTGGAATTATTACATCAGAATTTTTCTTGTTCCAGTGGTCGAAGAATTTGCTAGAAGTTTCTGGCTATCAGAAACTTCTGCTATATAAGGACAGATGGCGATCGAAAGGGGGCAATTGGTTTAGAACCGTGGCGAAGAGATTGGAAAAGTGATAATGGGCGAAGTTGTAATTTTGTGATAAATTGAAAGTTGAGAGTGAACAAGAAAAAGTAATTAGTTTGGATTTGTGAATTAAGTAATTGAAAGGAGATAAAGTGATTTGAGAGGAAAGAGACCTTGTAAGAAAAGAATTTGCGAAGAATAGTATAATGTGAACTTGAATTGTTCTATAGACTAGAAAATAAAGAAATAAATTTAACAGAATATCGTTTTATCTACTCGAGCCGTAGCTCGCATATTACATTGGTGTCAGAAGCGGGATAAAACTTATTCTGTGAATAACTATTTCCGTGGTGTGAAATTCCACAATAAAAAAAAAAAAAAAACGATTTCTGTGTTGAGTTAATTAGTTGCGCAAAATGGGTCGCAAATTGGGAAAACTAACTATAACTCAACTAAAGGCAGAACTCAGTAAGCGGAACCTCGACACAACTGGGGGAAAAGATGCCCTACTGATTCGTTTGGAAGAAGCAGTAACGCAGGAAGGTGAAAATGCGCATGACGTAGAGTTTGACGTGGAAGAGGAACGAGCAAGTACAGCAGCCGACCCGGGTATAACAAGTCTGCTCCTGCAACTTTAGTTAGTCATGGACGAACAAAAGAAAGCAATAGAAGACCAAAGGAATTCTATAGAACTTAAGCTGGGCGACCAAAAGAAAGCAATGTACGAACAAAAGAAAGCAATGGACGAACAAAAGAAAGCAATGGACGAACAAAAGAATTCTATAGATGCTCTGGAAAGCAAACTTGATGAGCAAAACAAGAACTTGGAACCCAAATTCGAAGTGATCGAAGAGAAAATCGAGAAGGTCGAGACGCAACTCGAAAAAGTCGAAACTAGATTCGATGAAAACTTTGAGAAGCATGAAACACAGTTCGGGAAGATAGAGACACAGTTCGAAAAAGTAGAAAAGCAAGTCGAAAATCTTACTAAGGAACTCAGCAACGTGAAGAGACAGAAATCACGGGAATATTCCACTGACGGTCTGAGAAGAAAGGAGATGCAGCCTCCTATCTTCGATGGTCAAACATCATGGCCAATTTATAAGAGGCAATTCGAAGCGGCCGCAATGACCAATAGCTGGGACGATGAAGAGAAGTCTATTGCACTCACGCTTGCACTGAGGAGTCCAGCTGCGGAGCTCTTGCAGACCATCCTGGTTTAGGCTATCGAGATGCGGTTTGGGGATGAACACATGCAGCAGGTGTACAGGGTTCAGCTGCGTAGTCGAGTCCAGAAAAGGGGAGAAACGCTCCAACAGTTGCAAGCGGATATAGAACGACTAGCCCATCTTTCATACCCTAAAGCCGGTGAGGAGCTTATCAACGAAATGGCGGTGGAAGCTTTTATTCAGGCCATAGAGGACAGACAACTGCAAATGGCTGTAACGATGGCTGAAAAGCGAACACTCCCCGAGGCATTGGCATTCGCTTTGTCAATGAAGGCTGCGGACCAAGCATACCAGGGAATACACCGTGTCAGGGAAATGTCCATCGTGGAATGCTCATGCCGGCGAACAGCCTTCATGGATGAAGACAAAGCTCGCGGAAGTCATATCCGTTGCTGGAATTGCAACCAAACGAGAAAATTGTCCACATTGCGGAAGTAGGAGAAGCAGAGAGGAAGCATCTGGCGGTGATAACATCCATCCTGTCAATCAGACTTCCCAAAACCAGCAGTCGGGAAATGCGTAAGGACCAAGTTCGCGGGGCAGAAGTTGGTTACTGGAATCGAGGCCCCCAGAACCACCATTCAAGTTTCGCAAATCAAACGGAGTAACAAGAGCCTGACAGTGGAGGCACTAATCAACAAGAAGAAGTGCGTAGCCACCATCGACACAGGTGCCACTGCCTCCATTGTAAGAAGAGATATCGTCAGAAGCTCCTGGCTGCACAACACCAACAGCTACTGCCTGAAGACTGCAACAGGGGAAATGGCGAAGGTGTTTGGAGAAGTTCGTATTACGATTACTCTGGCGGGACTGACGTTCTTCCATGCGTTTCTGGTGGCAGATATATGCGACGAGTGCATCATCGGCATAGACTTCATGAAAGCAAATGAAATATTCTTGAACATCGGGATGCAAGTACTGAGGTATCGAAATGTGGAGATTCCGATGGTGTACGGAAACGAGAATGCCGTAACTCGAAGAAGTAAGACGAAGTTTTGCCGCCGTCTTCAGAGAAAATCATTTGGACGAAGCTGGAAGGTGATCTTGGGAGCCACCGATTCTACCTAGTAGAACCAGACCCAGAGAAGAATTCTCAAGACTACATCGTGGGAAAGACATTAGTCGAACCAAAGAACACCATGGTTCCAGTGAGGGTTTTGAACGCAAGACCACACACTGTCAAACTAAGGCGACTGGAAAATGCACGCCGATTACCGCCGTCGCAACAATATCTGAACGTGATGCTCCAAAACCTCTCCCATCACCTTGGATAGCGGAAACGAGAGAGATGATTCTCCAGTCCAGTGAGCTGAATCAGGAGCAGCGAACTATGGCAGAGAATCTTATCAATGAGTACGCTGATGTATTTGCCTCACAGGACGGAGAATACGGCCGAACACACCTGGTACAACATCGAATAGACACTGATGATACTAGACCAATTCGTCAGCCTGCTAGGCGCCTTCCATTCTCAAAGCAGACAGAAGTTGCAGAGATGGTGTCGGCAATGGAGAAAGAAGGTCTGATTGAAAGTTCCAAAAGTCAGTGGGCATCACCGGTTGTACTGGTTAAGAAGAAAGATGGCAGCACGCGGTCCTGCGTGGACTGTCGGCAGCTCAATTATGTCACCAAGAAAGACAGCTATCCTCTGCCACGGGTTGACGACACGCTAGACACACTATCAGGAGCCCGATGGTTTTCCACTCTCGACTTGAAGAGTGGCTACTGGCGGGTACAGATCCATCCAGAAGACCGGGAGAAAACCGCCTTCACCGCAGGAAATGGGCTATGGCAATTCACGGTAATGCCATTCGGGCTGTGCAATGCTCCGGCGACTTTCGAGCGATTGATGGAATGTGTCCTGCAAGGGTTAACATGGAAAACCTGTTTGGTATACTTGGATGATGTCATCGTCGTAGGAAAAACGTTTGCGCAACACCGAGACAATCTAAGGGATGTGTTTCAAAGGCTTCGAAGTGCCCACCTGAAGCTCAACCCCAAGAAGTGTGCCCTGTTTAGTCAAGTACTTGTGGCACATAATTTCAGCGAAAGGAGTGAGAACCGATCCAGAGAAGGTCAAAGCGGTGAAAAACTGGCCAGTCCCCAAGGAGAAACACCAACTAAGGAGCTTCCTGGGCTAGCCATCTACTACAGACGGTTCGTGAAGGATTTTGCCGGGATCGCAAAGAACCTGCACCAGTTGACGGAAAAGGGAAAACAATTCAACTGGTCAATTGAGTGCGAGAAGAGCTTCAAGGCACTTAAACAACGGCTATGCGATGACCCGATACTAGCTTACCCCACTCCCGGGGAAACGTTCATTGTGGATGCAGATGCTAGTAATGTCGGGGTAGGAGCCGTACTTTCCCAGGTGCATGATGGCCAAGAGAAGGTGGTTTCGTACTTCAGCAAGGTGCTCTCTAAGCCAGAAAGGAACTACTGCGTGACAAGTCGGGAACTTCTAGCTTTGACCTTGGCTACGAAGCATTTTCACAAATACCTCTATGGGAGGAAGTTCGTTCTTCGCACAGACCATGCATTAATGGGAGCTGGTTTCCACCCAAAGAATGAGAGCCGAACCTATCGCCGGCTGGAGCGTAGATGAGATCCGGAACGCTCAGAAGGAAGACCCGGATATCGAGCCGATTCTGGCCTGGAAGGAGAACATGGAGAAACCGGATCATCAGGACATCTCTCACAGAAGCCCGACCTTAAAGGCATATTTTGCGCAGTGGGACTCCCTCCATGTCCTAAAAGGTGTTCTGAGAAGAAAATGGGAATCCTCCGACGGAAAGTCGTTTGTAATGCAGCTTGTCGTACCGCGGACGAGGGTCAAGGAGGTGTTACAGGAAATGCATGGCGGGGCGTCCGGGGACCACTTGGGAGTGAATAAGACGCTAGAAAAGGTACGAGAACGTTTTTATTGGTTAAAAGCGAAGGAAGGTATCGAAGACTGGTGCAGAAAATGCGACGTGTGTGCAGCTAGCAAGGGTCTGAGAATCAAAACTGGAGGTAAGATGCACCAATACAACGTGGGAGCACCTTTCGGACGAATCGCCATTGACATCGCAGAACCCTTTCCGGAAACCGACAATGGTTATCGGTATATACTCGTAGTAATGGACTACTTCAGTAAGTGGCCGGAAGCGTTTCCGATCCCTAACCAGGAAGCCAGAACCGTGGCGGAGCAGATCGTCTACAATTGGGCGGAACTTCGAGTCAAGAATCAAAAAGACAAGGACAACCCCGCTTCATCCACAGTCGGACGGTATGGTGGAGCGTTTCAATAGGACTTTGGACGAACATCTCTCGAAGGTCGTAGGTTACTACCAACGGGATTGGGACCGGCAGATTCCCTTGTTTTTGATGGCCTATAGAAGTGCCGTGCATAGCACTACTTGACATACAACGTTCGAAATCTTTTTTGGTGGAATAGCTCGTTTACCCAGTGAGGTGAAATTTGGATCTTCAGAACTGGGAGGGTCCCTACAGAATAATAACCCGCATCAACGATGTTGTCTACCGCATCCAGCGAGGACCAAGGGCCAAAATGAAAGTGGTTCATGTGGACCGACTGAGTCGATACAATGGCCGAAGTGAGAACGCACTTGTTCGGGACGTACGAGTCTAAGAGGGGGGCAGTGTAACATCGCCCAAAACGATGCTACAATAATGTAGAATAATAACTACGCTCCTCCAGCCCATTCCAAAGTGTCTTTCATTCGAGGTTCGTGTCTGCGGTTAAGTCTCCACAGTTCATGTCTACGAAAGAGACGGATAATATCACTTATAACTGCAAGAAATGATTGTCATCTTGGAATTATTACATCAGAATTTTTCTTGTTCCAGTGGTCGAAGAATTTGCTAGAAGTTTCTGGCTATCAGAAACTTCTGCTATATAAGGACAGATGGCGATCGAAAGGGGGCAATTGGTTTAGAACCGTGGCGAAGAGATTGGAAAAGTGATAATGGGCGAAGTTGTAATTTGGTGATAAATTGAAAGTTGAGAGTGAACAAGAAAAAGTAATTAGTTTGGATTTGTGAATTAAGTAACTAAAAGGAGATAAAGTGATTTGAGAGGAAAGAGACCTTGTAAGAAAAGAATTTGCGAAGAATAGTATAGTGTGAACTTGAATTGTTCTATAGACTAGAAAATAAAGAAATAAATTTAACAGAATATCGTTTTATCTACTCGAGCCGTAGCTCGCATATTACAATATTAATGGGTTTATAAAATAATTCTTTGAACTATGTATATATAATTTCTTTTAACTTGTTATAATGAATTGTATTGAATAAAAGAAAAAACTATTGAAACTTAATTAAACTTAGATGCTAGCAAAACGCTTAAAACCAGCTTAACTAACTTAACTATTCTTATTCTAAGTTACTGACACTATGCGGGCGCTCTAAGTTAAACCTAATATTTAACACTATGTCTTTCGACGTAACGTACTTAAAATTTTTATTTATTTCAATCTTTTAATTTTAATTAAATTAAAAAATTAAAAAAATTAAAATTAAATTAAATTTTAAACTTAGTGAATGAACTTTTCTTTTTATTCTTATATATATAACTAAAAAAAACGACCTTAAAATAAATCTTAAACTACCTTATGTATTCATTAACGTACTTTTTTTGGTTTTCTCGTATTTTTTTTTTATCAAGTTCTGTTTTTTTATATTTTTTGTGCTTTTTCTTTTTTTTTGTATTTTTTTTTTTCTATCAAAGTGCTGTGATAAAAATTTATATTATATATTTTTTTATTTTTTTTTTACCTACATATATATAATACCTACCTAAAATACCTAAAAATAAACTATGTAAGTCAGCCATTGATATAAAATAGCCAATCTTATACTTCAAACAGGTCACCCTGGATTATAGGGAAACGATGAAGGAGTTTCCCCTCTGTCGGCTAGCCACCAGAAATGTCCGTACTAACGTAGTATGTCCTCAATATTGCGACACGATACCGAAATACTAAACCGGAGGCGCTCCACACTGCTGTGTGCAACGTCTCTGCCGTAGTTGAGTCTGCTATCCACAACTGTCCAAACAACGTTGAAGATTATCGGCACCGCCAATCTGTCCTGGATCAGGCCGATCAAAATAGAGGAACACCTCTGGAGGAATAAAGCCGTTAAGGTGCACTCTCTCGTGATACTCGTAATTGGGGTAATAAGCCCCGGAGAATAGGTTGTTCGTCGAGCTCATTGCTCTTGCAATGTTCCGTCGAATCAGCTTGATAACGAAATTATCCACTCTTATTATTTTAGCCCTGTTATATATGACCTCATTGGGATAGAATTTTATGTAGTGGGATTCTGGTGTTCTGTATAAATGAAGGCAAGCCCCATATACGAGCATGGGCAGGATGAGGGCCATGTAGCAGATTGGAAGTGTCCTTACCCCTTTTTGGGATGGGTTGTATCACTGCGCATTGTTAATCAGAGTGGTGTAAATGTCCACCGCTTCTGGAGGGAGATGTCGAAGCACAATGTTCGATACTCCATCGACTCTCACAAATTTATTCCTCCTTAATGAATTGAAGATCGCTCAGATCTCCACCTTCGATATGTACGGGGGATGTACCTTTTCATCGGCGATGACATTATTTGCCATATTATCGTTATTGAACTCGGTGAAACCTATGTTCGCGGATCGCTAGTGCTCTATATCATATCGAAGGTAGTAGTTGTGCGTTATCTGGATCTATACCTGCTCCTATAATATTCGTCCATTGTTCATCGTTCGGGGGATCTTAAGACCCTGAAGGTCGTTTTGATTATTTCTCCGAAATATTTTACTTATTTGCGGGAACATACTCGGATTGTTGGATTTTACAGCCCGAATTTTGTTATTCCTATGCAGATTTACAGAAAGTCTGTAGTTTCCCTTGATTAATTTCTGGAGGTTTTAACTCAACGACTTCGGCGCCCTAACCTCCGAGTTGTACCTGTATAAGGTTTTTAATCTCGACAGCAGTCTACTTTTGTATTGGTGTAGTGCGCCAATTGTTGCATTGCGGAATATGTCTGCGCTGTCAGTATTTGATACCGAAGTATCATATTGTCCATAGTTCGTTTAATTGTCTCGTCAAATTGTTTTAGGTACCAGTCAATCTCCTCGTTTGACAGATTCCTATTAGACGGTGGGTAGAGTGAGTTCGAGGAGAGTGCTCTAGTCAAAACTCTGGAGAGGTGAGTCCAACGAGTCCTACTATAATTGTAGGAGTACATTTGGGCAAACTCCTTCAACTCCGCAATTTCATTGGGGATCGCTATTACGGCACTGAGTCCCCAATGGTCACTGTCATGCACAAATGTATGCAGGCAATTTAAAGTTCCCTATCTCTTCTGGCCATTTGTTTGGTTTTTATGGCACGCACCCTTTGTTCGAGCTGCCTGATGCTGCTAGCCAGACTCTCAATTCCTTCTTCTTCATTATCCCATTCGGGGGTCGGCAGAACTGCGAAGAACTGCCTTCCCCACCATCGGAGATGTACGCTAACTCGACGGAGTCATCCGACCTCTGCCGCTTCTCGTCTGCTGCTGCTGCTATTGCTGTACTCGGCGCCCCTTCCCTCGATCCATTGGGCAGCTGTTGAGCTGAAACTGACGTGGAGGGACTTTTTACCAAATTGGGAGATGGTTTTAATTTCCATCTTCTATTTCCCATACTCAGTTGCCACTGTTACTGGGTGGCCTGATGTGACTGCCTCATCGGTGTTTTATCAGCTGGTCCCGCTGTTGGGAGCACGGATCGCTCACTATGCATCACTTGATTCTTATTTATTATTAATGTTGTATACACACTTGTACTTAATTATTTAAAAAAAAAGAAGTCCGGAGTAAACTTTTCCCTGGCTGGGAATTGAACCCAAGTCCCTGCGTTGACGGCTCACTAAAACATTTTTTCATTTAATTTTTAGTGCATTTTTATTAATCAATTTATTAACTTACATGCTATACAAAGCGCTTAAAACTAGCTTAACTAACTTAATTATTCTTATTCTAACTTACTGGCCCTATGCGGGTGCTTCAAATTAAACCTAATGCTTAAAACTATGTCTTTCGACGTAACGTACTTGAAATTTTTTTATTTATTTAATTTTTTTAATTTTAATTTTTACTAAAAAAAATTATTATAGAAAAAAACTCAGTGAATGAACTTCTTTTTTTTTATTATCCTTATATATATAACTTAACAAACTACATTAAAATAAATCTTAAAACTATCTTATTCTACCATAATCTATCTTACTCTACCTTACGTAATTAAATACGTACTTTTATTTGTACTTATTTTTTTATTTTTTTTTTGTTTTATCAAGTGCTGTTTTTTTTTTTCTATCAAAGTACTGTGATCAAATTTTTTTTTTTTACCTATACACAATATATCTAAAATAAATAACCTAAACTATGTAAGCCGGCCATGGACAACAAACAGCCAACTTCAAACATCCAACAGGATACCCTGGATTAGGAAGAAACGACGAAGGAGTTTCCTCTCTTTCGGCTAGCCATCAGAAATGACAGTACTGACGTTGTACATCATCAATATCGCGACCCGATACCGCAATACTAAACCAGAGACGCTCCACACTACCGTGTGCAAGGCCTCTGTCGTAGTTGAGTCGCCTATCCACAACTGTCCGAGCAACGTGGAAGATTAGCGGCACCGCCAATCTGTGCTGGATCAGACCTTTCTTATCAAAATAGAGGAACACCTCTGGGAGAACAAAGCCGTTAAGGCACACTCTCTCGTGATACTCGTAATTGGGGTAATAAGCCCCGGAGATGAGGTTGTTCGTCGAGCTCATTGCTCTTGCAAGTTCCTTCAAATCAGAATCAGAAATTATCCACTCTTATTAGGTTAGCCCTGTTGTATAGGACCTCATTGGGATAACATTTTATGTACTGGGAATCTGGCGTTCTGTATAAATAAAAGCAAGCCCGAAGGCAAGCCCTCTCAAACACCCGAATCTTTTCCAACAAGCTTGCTTCCACGTTGAACCACACGGGGCATCCATATACGAGCATGGGCCGGATGAGGGCTATGTCGCAGATTACCTTTACCCTTGCATCGAATTGCTTGCTATAAAAAAGTCTCTTTGTAAGGGCATAAACATCTTTGGCTCTGGCCAAAGCAGCATCTAACCAGAGCCCCAAGTATCTGACTACACTTCGACACGTAAGTGGCTGTCCGTGCAGTCCCACGATTGAGAACTTTCGCCAATTCTTTCTGGTATCCCTAGAGGCTCCAGACAACGGCGTCCTGAAAAGAATGGTTTCCGATTTCTGGAAGTTGATCTTCAAATTTCAGTAATCGCAATATCGCTGAATCTTATCGAAGTCACGTTGCAAGAGAATTGCAATGACCTTGATCTTTGGCCCTGATCAGTACGCGATCAAGTCGTCTGCGTACGCTATGGCATGGTGAAGTGATCCTATGGGATCGCTCGTGTAAATGTTGAAAAGGATCGGTGAATTAACCGCACCTTGCTGCAGGCCGTTTTTAATTAGAAATGTTCCAGCAGAAGTCACATTGATATTTTTGCCAATGAACTGTCTACTGGTGAGAATGTTATGAAGTATGTACAGCTGTGGTTTGCTTATATCCAGCCTGCTCAGCTTGTACAAGAGTCCCTCTAAACATACGGTGTCGAAGGCCTTCTCTAAGTCAATCAAGCAGGCACCCGTGCATTGGTCCTTGCTTTTGTTCCATTGGATATCCGATCCCAGTTTAGACGCGGCATGTATTGTATTATGACCCGCCTTAAAACCGAATTGAGTATCCGGAATTATATTATTGTTCTCAGTCCACTTAAGCAGGGCTCTATTGATCACTTTTTGGAATACCTTGCTGATGTTCGGAAGGAGACTTATCGACCAGAGATTTGCCGGATTGGAGGTGTCCTTACCCCTTCTGGGGATGGGTTGTATCAATGCTGTTTCCCAATGCGCTGGATAATGTGCATTATTCAGCGCATTGTTAAACAGAGTGATGTAAATTTCCACCGCTTCTAGAGGGGGATGTCGAAGCACAATTTTCGATATTCCATCGATTCCCCCAGATTTATTCCTCCTCAATGTACGGGGGATGTACCCTTTCATTGGCGATGACTCCTGCGGATCTTCGACCACAAAGAAGTTGTCATCGTCTACTGCGTCATCTTGATCTATACCTGCTGTTTTAAGTATTCGTTCATTGTTCGTCGTTCAGGGGATCTTAAAACACGGAAGGACGTTTTGATTATTCCTCCGAAATATTTTATTTATTTGCGGGAACATACTCGGGTTTTTTGATTTTGCAGCCCGAATTTTGTTGTTCCAATGCAAATTTACAGAAAGTCTGTCAGTAAACTGTCTGTACAAGGTTTTTAGTTCGACAGCAGCCCGCTTTTGTGTTGGTGTAGTGCGTCAATTGTTGCATTACGGAATATGTCTGCGTTGTCAGTATGTTAATATCGAGGTATCGTATTGTCCATAGTTCGTTTAGTTGTCTATTCCATTTGTATTAGGTACCAGTCAATCTCCTCGTTTGACAGATTCCTATTGGACGTTGGGTAGAGCGAGTTCGAGGAGAGTGCTCTTGTTAAAGTTCTGGAGAAGCGAGTCCAACGCGTCGCACTATAATTGTAGGAGTACATTTGGACAAACTCCTCCAACTCCGCAATTTCGTTGGGGATCGTTATTACGGCACTGAGTCCGCAATAGTCCCTGTCATAACCAAATGTGTGCAGGCAGTTTAAAGCTTGTCGGTTAATGTCGGTCAGTTGTAACCGTACGTCGAACAGCATAAGATCCAGATAGGAGCCGCTTCTAGGCAACGACGGACTATCTGTAGCTTTCAAATAGACTTTATACTCGACACTGTGCAGACCCCACCAATTGAATAGTAGGTTCCCTCTAGGATTATTTGTGTTATTTCCCCAATCTCTATGTTCTAGATCTCCGGCCACGATGAAATAATACTCCTCCGACTCCAGCCTTATTCATCGAAAAAGTGTCTCCAGCTCTGAGATAAATAAAGTAGATTGAGTAGCTTCAGGTGCATAGAGTGCGACCAAGTACTTCCTACGGAGAGGGATGCACACGATACACGCTTCCAGCTCCTGGAACCTTAGCATTTCACCGCTGTAGATTACTTTATCTTAGGCCGTAGAAGGGGAACGGCAACGTGTGTAAAATACATTAAATTCCGACCCGGACAGAATAATTAAATCGGGTTCAACCAACAGGGTGGAATTTAATGCTTCCAAAACACAAAAACTAAAACCCTCAACCATTATCCATGGATGGTACTTGCATCATTGAAACCGAAAGACTTGCCATTCTCGGTATGTGTATTAATAACCATCTTCGATGGAATGATCACATATTCGAGGTCGCCAAAAATGCTGCAAAATGTCTAGGATTCCTTAAACGGTACAAGAAATATTTTACCCCGTCTGATCTGGCCTCAATTTATAAGGCATTCATCCGCCCTAAGCTGGAGTATAACGCCCATATAATCTCGGCGCCCCGCAAAATAAAATTTTTGCGTTGGTGACAAGTTTGATTTGTTATGAACTGAACTTTCAAATATGTCCCGAAATGATGGCCATTCACGGTAATTCCCCGAAAAGGGTTCGATTTGAAATTTAGGAAGGTGGTCAATAAGGTGAATGTATGAACTAGTTGCGTCCGACTGCAAGAGACTTGCTAACTAAGGTGCAGCGTATGGTCTGCCTGGGTATTACAGGAGCACAATCCTCAACACCAACCGCGGCCATGGAAGCGATACTTAACATTCTACCAGTGCACCTCGAAGCGAAGAAGATTGCCGGTATTTCAGCCTCACGGCTTAAAACTATCGGCCATTTCAACGGTGGTGCAAATAAGGGACATCGAAAAATCACCGAAATGATAAGAGTAATGACACCACTCATCGATTGCCCCAGTGATGTTGTTGGGAAATCGTACACATTCTCCAACAACTTCGAAACAATTTTTCCCGCAAGAGAATATTGGACGTATGTAAGAACGACAAGAAACTCCAATGGGATATCGGTATATATAGACGGCTCTAACATATCAGGGGAATCAGGGCCTGGTATCTTTAGTGCTAACCCACCGATTGAACTTGCTATTCACCTAGAACCATTTGTATCGGTGTTCCAAGCAGAAGTCTATGCAATTATGAAGGCGACCGAAATACTCGCAGAAGACACCAGCGAAGAAAGGCAAATTGACATCTGCTCGGACAGCAAAGCAGCAATTAGCGCGATCACAAACCCCATGTCGAAATCACTACTAGTAAGGGAGTGCAAAACTAAATTGAACTTACTTGCCAGATGCAATAGAGTCCGTCTCACATGGGTACCGCGGCACGACGGTGTACCGGGCAACGAAAAGGCAGACGAACTAGCAAGGAAAGGAGCAGGCAATACAGAACTGAACCCGGATAGTACAATAGGGGTCCCTCTGACAACTATTAAAACAATAATCAATGATAAGATACGACAGGAGTTCAATAACTACTGGACGAATCTAGACACGTGCAAAGTGGCTAGATCTGTAATAACTAAACCGAGTAACAACAGGGAAAAAGAGCTCTTAACTCAAGCAGAACATAATTGAGATTGATGGTGGGACTTTTAACAGGGCACATCAATCTCAACAAACATTCGTTCAGACTCGGGATAGCTGATACAGCAATCTGTGCCAACTGTGAAGAGGAGGAGGAAGATATAGAACACTTCCTCTGTCACTGCCCAGCTACAGCAAGGCTAAGGCTGAAAATTCTGGGACCTCCAAGGATTCCGGATATTACACTCCTCAATAAGAAACGAATCGGGGATATACTGGAGTTCGCCAGACGAACACTACGATTCCCCGATCACTATACGATATAGTTGATACTACCCATTATCTCTAGACCTAAATCCTCTCAATACATAATTCCCAAAACACATCACTATTCCTTACAGTTACGCAGATGAGGGGAACACAACGGGCCCAATGGAGGCCTAAGTGAAGAGCATAAGCTCACCCTCTCAAACCAACCAACCAACCAGTTGCGTCCGACTGCTGCTGCACAGGAGCTTCTGGGTTAGGCGAATTGTTAATTGCATTCGAACTAGATATGTCCGGCTGCTATTGTGCAGGAATTTGTGGTTTAGGCGAAAGATTGAATTGGAATGAGTGCGTTTCTGGTTTGTTTCTGTCCCGAATCGTAGAAAGTAAGACCGATTTTAAAACGAGATACTTTGACTCGAAGTCGGATTCAGGGTCAGAATAACTTTCTTCATCCGCGAGGGTATACATTTGATTTTGCGAAACTTCGAATTTAACCCACAGCTTCTCAAGTTTCTCTAGCCTAACTTCGAGAGCATCTAAGGTAATGATTTCAGTAATCTTTTCCGTAAAGGATCCCAACTTTGTTAACGAGCCTTTTAAATTACCGCGAATCAGGTGCAAAACTGAAAGACTGAGGTCTTTATCCATATCTATATCTTTGGTAAGCGCGCGCCAAATATTTTAATGGTATGAATGTTCGAAGGTATATACAAAATTTATAAACGCACGTGCGAATTGTAATTTAGATTACCAAGCAAAATGTCAGTCACTTATTGATGAATGAAAATCAAATAGTTCATGCAGCTATTAAAAAAAATTGCAAGTGAGCACCAACGCGATTGTCCACGAAACCGAAACGGAAAGATTACTCACTTATTTAAATTAATCACTTAGTAGAAGAGATTTATGTTAAGATCACTTAGTAGAAGAGATTTATGTATGTATATACTATAAATCCAAGTGTGATGTAGCGAACAGTAATCAAAAGATGATGGTTTTGATTAACGGCAGTTCCGTTAATCGCAAATGATGAAAAAAGTGGAATACTAAATTCCTGTTCCAGAACGAAATCAAATGATATCCAAATCCGCCTCGATTTGGACCAAAAAGAAGTTGGAGAATACGAAGAAATTCTGAGTAAAGGCTCAGAATTGAACGATAGCGACGAAGAATTGAAGCTGGTCCTTTGCCGAAATGAGAAAAGAAAAGCCGAAGAAAAGAGCTACAAAAAATCTTATAAGTATTTTTTATTACAAAAAAGTACTTATCTCTCCTGTGGTCGAAATCCAAGTGAACGAGAAATCGATCTCACACACTTGCTTAAAACTGTAATTCTAAACAATTTTTTTTACATTATTATCAGTTACATTAAATAAAGTATGATTCTAATGTTTAGCAAAATCTAACAATTAGATAAAAATAATTTTCTGTAATATCGCTAATATTTCCGAACAACACTATTATTTTAAGTTAAAAGACGAGACACGTGTGTACTGTATGAAATTCTGTGAACAACTGACGAGATACTGTCATCGTGTCATGGCCGTTGACAAATATGACTCTTAACTATTTACCTTAAACTTAAAACTTTTGGTTTCCCCCCTTTTTCATCTCATGACTGAGATCGTACCTACAGAAACGCCAGTAAATGGTTCTCTTTAGATTTTCAGCCTCTGACCTCATTAACGCCACTTCAGGTGTTCCTCAAGGCAGTCATCTTGGTCCACTGATTTTTGCCTTAACAATAAACGATGTTGGTCACATCATAAAAGACTTAGATCTGTCTATTTACGCGGATGACATGAAAATCATTAATCACCGATTCTCTCTTACTTCAAAACGACCTTAATTGATTCTACACATGGTGCGACAAAAACTTCTTAGACAAATGTCAATCCTTAATCTTCTCCCTTAAACGAATTCCCCCACCCCTCAGAACCTATTACTTTCGCAACGAGCCTGTTCCTCCAGTCTCCTCTACAGGCGATCTGGGTATTATTTGTGACAGGGATCTAAACTTGTTGAGCTAAGTGGGGAAGAAAACATGTTTTTACAATAAAAAGGACGGAATGAGAAGAATGTTATATTGTATGTCTGCATATGCGTACGAAGAAAAAGTTGAAATAGGAGTGCGAAATGAAAGATGCTTTACAGTGGGGTTCAAAATTAATGTTGGCGCAAATTTAAATATTCCCGCCACAACTTTCAAAATACTGTATCCCCCACCACCAAACAATAAATAAATTCACCACACCCAACTTTTCCTCTATTCCTAAATAACTGCCACTAGCATTCGTATTATAACGTTTAGTTTCGCTAGTAGACAAAATAAAGAATTGTTTAATTATATCTGTCTAGCGTCATTTTGCTTTCCATTTTGCAAGGTATTAAAAAGTGAATTTTAATAAATCAGTTCGTGATTTTACATGGCGACCGTGACAGGACTTAGTGTTCGTGAAATTCAAAGAACAGTGTAGCAACTCTTCGGGACAATATATATATATGAAAAAAAAAAAAATATTAGG
This sequence comes from Pocota personata, assembly GCA_963082735.1. Classification (NCBI taxonomy): domain Eukaryota; kingdom Metazoa; phylum Arthropoda; class Insecta; order Diptera; family Syrphidae; genus Pocota; species Pocota personata. Next base: position 113,088,822 of record OY720429.1, read on the forward strand.
AATAGACTATAAAACTCTAAAACTTTGAAAAAGTGGAAAGCAGTCGGTTTCGGTATCGCGATCGGTTCAAAAGCAGCAGCATTTACAAAAACAAGGAAATTTGGTGAGTCTGTATCGTACATTTTAGTTAAAATCTGCAATAGAACAATAAGCACAAATACGTTTAAATATTGCCTAAATACCCTTGCCATCGTTAATCGATATCGCAAAATACAAACTTTCCCACACTCTACATATATACATAAGTACATACGTACATCTTGTATTTATACACATTCGTTACCAAATGTAGCTTTGTTACCCATTAATACAAACGGTACGAATACAGTCGCTTGATAAATATTCGTCGCTCTTCTATAGTACAATATTTCAATAGTTTGTACTTGCAATTCGCTGCAAATCGCATTTATAACTTCGACATAAGTTCTCGCATACAATTCGTCGTAAGTTCCTGATATTCTTCTCAGTTTATACTAGAAGTGATCGCAAAAAAAATATACATTAAGTCATATAGCTGTGAATTTGCATGGAATTACTTACAAGAACTTTGGACCAAACGGACTTAATCATTAGTCTGTGCTTCCATACAGACGAAGCCATTTCGCCCGCTGTTGAAAACTTTGATCGCCTCCCGCTGTTAAGACAGTTTTGCTGTCGAAAACTTTGCTACTTCCTCTTGTGGAGCATAAGCATACATCGTTGCTTATTTACAGCTTAACTGAGGAAAATTTCGTCAGCACTGTTCTTCCTTGCTGGGCGTGATCATACAACGCTGCTCTTCTCGCACATTGAAATTGCATTGGAAGAAAATTCTCTTCAAAGCATTGCATTGCGTTGTCGATTTATTGATGCATGCTGATAAATTTTAATTTCGCCGTGTTATCAACTGAGTTATCTGTGACTTATTCGCTTTAAGAAGTCAAATTTCATAAGCGAAACTAAGATCATCATCGCTGATCAGCAGTAGGTGTTCGGAGCTTATTCAAAGGAAATCGACGACGTTTGAGATCGAAAAATCGCATGATATAAAATAATATATTTTGGGAAAGAGAAGATTAAGGAAAATCACTATGCCGACGGAATCACAAAAGTATCTAGAAACTTTAAAAATAAATAGAGCGACCACAAAAGGAAGAATTTCTAGAATTAAGACTCTAATCGAAACTAAATCGAAAAGTTTAGAATACGCCGAACTAGAATGTCGGTTAGGAATAGTCGAGTCCTATTTGAGGGTGGCCGTGGTGTAGTGGTAACATCATCGCTTGTCAGTCGTTCACAGACTTTCAGAGAGTACGCATGTGTTTCGGCTTCTCAGTTAAAATCGGTGTGATTTAAACTACAGTATCAGACAGTGTTTTTCCAAGTGGCGAGTTAGCCTAGTAGGAGTGGTGGTGTTCTACTAAACCAGTGACCCTGGTTCAATCCCGGACTGGGAAATATTAAATTCTGGACTTTTTTATTCATTTATTAAAAATATTTGAAAACCAAATAAATAAAAGCAAACAATAGCGGGACCAGCTGGTGGGGTGACAGCATCAGCCGATCCAGTACAGACAGGCCAGCCTGCAACAATCTCAACTGCAATTATGGGGAAAAGGAGAAGAAAGCTGAAACCTTCTCCCAACCTGGTAAAGCGTCCCTCCAAATCAGCTTCAGCTGAACAGCTGCCAAGTGGAGCGAGGGAAGGGCCGCCGGGTACAGCAACAGCAGCAGCAACAGATAAGAAGCGGCAGAGGTCGGATGACTCTGTCACGTTAGCGTACATCTCCGACGGTGGGGAAGGCCGCTACATTGGAGATGAAGATAACTGCTTCGCGGTTCTGGCATCCTCTGAATCGGATGACGAAGAGGAGGAAGTCGAAAGTCTAACCAGCAGTATCAGGCAGTTAGAACAAAGGGTGCTTGCCATTAAAGCCAAACAAATGGCAAGGAGAGAAAGGGAGCGGCAGCTAGAGCTCCAGTGCGCTCAACAACATGAGAAGCAGCCAGAAGGAGAGCTGCAACAACAAAAAAAGCTGCCGCAAATACAGCAGAAGCAGCAGCATGAACAACAGCAGCAGAAAACGCTGCAACAACCACAGCAGCAGAAAAAGCAGCAACAACCGCAGCAGCAGCAGCAGCAGAAACAGCAGCAGCAGCAGATACAACAGCAACAGAAACAGCAGCAACCGCAGCAGAAACAACAGCAACAACAACCGCAGCAACAACCGCAACAGAAGACGACTACAAAGGCGAGGGTGCCGCGAGGCTAGGGTACCTACAAGGTGGAGTTGAAGGATACCATCGAACTACGTAAGTCGGCCATAGGCAGTAATTTTTCTATGAAAAGATTAAACGAAAATAGACATGCTATCCACTGTAATACAGTGGAAGAATATAAAAAAATTAAAGAATTACTTAGGGACACGACGACGGAGTTCTTCTCCTTCACCCCGAAGGGGAAAAGGTGGCAAACAATGCTGCTGAGGGGGATAGACCCGTCTACTGATCCGGAGACGCTCCTTGCGATGCTTAAAGAGAAAGAGTGCAACGAGCTCGAATTTATAGGGGTCAAGCCATTCACCACAGCTAAGGCAAAAAGGGAGAAGCGGAAACTGCCGTTCTTCCTAGTTCAGCTTTCACCCAATAGCAAGCTGGATGGTCTAAGGAGTATTAAAGTCCTAGACTACCAGGTTGTCGCATGGGAAAAATTAAGAAGGAGCGAAAACATTTTACAATGTGTTCGCTGCCAAAGGTTCAGGCACGCCGCGTCGAACTGCGAAATGCAGCCTCGATGTGTTGAGTGTGGAAAGAACCACAAAGCAGAGGAATGCACTCTGGGTAAGGAAGGAGTGGCGGATAAGAGCCAGCTCTCGTATGCTTTATGCAGGAACTCGGGACACACCGCAAACTATCGGGGTTGTCCTAAGTTCCAGTACATTAAGAAAGTAAATCTAGTTCACCAGGAGAAGGTCGTAGTGAAACGTCCACCTGCCCCAATTCAAACACAATCCGTGACTCCCCAAGTGACCTACGCAAAAATGGCGGCAGGTCAGGGAAACGCGGAACAGAAAAGACAGAAGGTTACTTCTCAGGCCCCAGCGCCTAGAGCACCGGAGGCTCAAACTGACTTGCTGGCCATCTTGCTCTCTATCCAAGGGCAGATGGAGCAGCTTCAACGTCAGGTACAGGAGCAGGCGAAGCGGGTGGACCAGATCTACGCACTTCTGACGGGCTTAACGCACCTTCAGTCGTAATGGGTACGAACATGGAGGAGCAATACTTGAAGATTCTTGCGGTGAATGTGAATCCACTGATTAGGATCGAGCGAAGAGCCGTATTGTTTAAGTTGCTTGAAGACCAAACCCATGATGTGCTTATTGTTAGCGAAACAAAGCTATCCCAGAAGCACAAATTGGGGCACAATAAATACAATATCGTCAGAAGAGACCGACCCAACTCCACACAAGGAGGAGGTGTTGCGATCTTCATACGCAAACAACTGCAATTTAAAGTAATGTACAGCGGTGAAGTGCGAAGGTTCCAGGAGCTGGAAGCGTGTATAGTGTGCATCCCTCTCCGTAGTGGAAAGAGGATGTACTTGGTCGCACTCTATGCACCTGAAGCTACTCAATCTACTTTATTTATTTCAGAGCTCGAGACACTTTTTCGATGACTAAGGCTGGAGTCGGAGAAGAATTATTTCATCATGGCCGGAGATCTAAACGCCAAACATAGAGATTGGGGAAACAACACACCAAATCCTAGAGGGAACCTACTATTCAATTGGTGGGGTCGGCACAGTGTCGAGTATAAACTCGATTTGAAAGCTACAGATAGTCCGTCGTTTCCTAGAAGCAGCTCCTATCTGGATCTTATGCTATTCGATGTACGGTTACAACTGACCGACATGGACCGACAAACTATAAACTGTCTGCACACATTTGTGTATGACAGTGACCATTGCGGACCCAGTGCCGTAATAACGATTCCCAACGAAATTGCGGAGTTAGAGGAGTTTGTCCAAACGTACTCCTACAATTATAGTAGGACGCGTTGGACTCGCTTCTCAAGAACTTTGACAAGAGCACTCTCCTCGAATTCGCTCTACCCACCATCCAATAGGAATCTGTCAAACGAGGAGATTGACTGGTACCTAAAACAAATGGACGAAACAATTAAACGAACTATGGACAATACGATAAATCGGTATCAACATACTGACAACGCAGACTTATTCCGCAATGCAGCAATTGACGCACTACACCAACACAAAAGTAGACTGCTGTCGAGACTAAAAACCTTGTACAGACAGTTTACTGACAGACAAAAGGTTAGGACGCTGAAGTCATTGATTAAAAACCTCCAGAAATTAATTAGAGAAAATTACAGACTTTCTGTAAATTTGCATTGGAACCACAAAATTCGGGCTGTAAAATCCAACAACCCGAGTATGTTCCCGCAAATAAATAAAATATTTCGGAGGAATAATCAAAACGACCTTCCGTGTCTTAAGACCCCCCGAACGACGAACAATGGACGAATACTTATAATAGCAGGTATAGATCCAGATAACGCAGTAGAGGATGACAACTTCTTTGTGATCGAAGATCTGCAGGAGTAGGTAGAGGCTATAGGAGCGACTTTCCAGGAAGTGTACAAGGTGAATGATATCATTTGCCCGAAGCACGACAATCGCGTTCTTGTGTACAACTTCTACCTTCGAAATGATATAGAGCACTGGCGATCCGAGAACATAGGTTTTACCGAGTTCAATGGCGATAACATGGCAAATAATGTCATCGCTGATGAAAGGGTACATCCCCCGTACATATGGGTGGTGGAGCTCCAAGCGATCTTCGACTCATTGAGGAGGAAGAAATCTGTAGGAATCGATGGAGTGTCGAACATTGTGCTTCGGTGGACATTTACACCACTCTGTTTAACAATGCACTGAATAATGCACATTATTCAGCACATTGGAAAACAGCAGTGATACAACCCATCCCCAAACGGGGTAAGGACACTTCCAATCCGGCAAATCTCCGGTCGATAAGTCTCCTTCCGAACATCAGCAAAGTATTCGAGAAAGCGATCAATAGAGCCCTGCTGGACTGAGAACAGTAATATAATTTCGGATAACCAATTCGGTTTTAAGGCGGGGCATGATACAATACATGCCGCGTCTAAACTGGTATCCGATATCCAATGGAACAAAAGCAAGAAACAGTGCACGGGTGCCTGCCTGATTGACTTGGAGAAGGCCTTCGACACCGTATGGTTAGAGGGACTCTTCTACAAGCTAAGCAGGCTGGGCATAAGCAAACCACGGCTGTACATACTTCATAACATGCTCACCAGTAGACAGTTCATTGTCAAAAATGGCAATGTGACTTCTGCTGGAACATTTCTAATTAAAAACGGTCTGCAACAAGGTGCGATTAATTCACCGATCCTTTTTAATATTTACACGAGCGATCTCATAGGATCACTTCACCATGCCATAGCGTACGCAGATGACTTGATCGCGTACAGATCAGGGCCAAAAATCGAAGTCATTGCAATTCTCTTGCAACGTGACTTCGATAAGATTCAGCGATATTGCGATGACTGGAAGTTGAAGATCAACTTCCAGAAATCGGAAACCATTCTTCTTAGGACGCCGTTGTCTGGTGCTTCTAGGGATACCAGAAAGAATTGGCGAAAGTTCTCAATAGTTGGACCGCACGGACAGCCACTTGCGAGTCGAAGTGTAGTCAGATACCTGTGGCTCTGGTTAGACCAATATCTATATTTTAACAAACATATAGATGCTGCTCTGGCTAGAGCCAAAGGTGCTTTTGCCCTTACAAAGAGACTTTTTTATAGCAAGCAACTCGATGCAAGGGTAAAGGTAATATGCTACATGGCCCTCATTAGGCCCATGCTCGTATATGGATGCCCCGTGTGGTTCAACGTGGGAGCAAGCTTGTTGGAAAAGATTCCGGTGTTTGAGAGGGCTTACCTTCATTTGTACAGAACACCAGAGCCCCAGTACATAAAATTCCATCCCAATGAGGTCCTATACAACAGGGCTAACCTAATTAGAGTGGATAATTTCGTTATCAAGCTGATTCGAAGGCACATTACAAGAGCAATGAGCTCGGCGAACAACCTGATCTCCTGGGCTTATTACCCCAATTACGAGTATCATGAGAGAGTGCGCCTTAACGGCTTTGTTCCCCCAGAGGCGTTCCTCTATTTTGGTGAGAAAGGTCTGATCCAGGACAGATTGGCGGTGCCGCTAATCTTCCACGTTGCTCGGACAGTTGTGGATAGGCGACTCAACTACGACAGAGACGTTGCACATGGCAGTGTGGAGCTACGTACAACGTCAGTACGGTCATATCTGGTGGCTAGCCCATGGCCGACCTTACATAATTTAGGTTTAGGTAGTTTTTTAGGTTTAGGTAGGTAAAGGTAATAATTGAAAAAAAAAAAAAAAAAAAAAAAAAAAAATATCCACAGCACTTGGATGAAAAAAAACACAAAAAACACAAAAAATAAAATAAAAAACAAGAACAGCATTCGAAAAAAGAAAATAAATTTACGTAGAAAATACGTAACATAGAATAAGATAGGGTAATTTAGAATAAGGTAGTTTAAGATTTATTTTAAGGTAGATTGTAAGTTTTATATATAAGATCAATGAAAAAAAAGTTCATTCACTAAGTTTTTTCTTTAATTTTCTTAGTAGCAATTATGTAAATTTAAAAGAATGAATTAAATAAATATTTTTTACGTACTTTACGTCGAAAGACATAGTTTTAAGTATTAGGATTAGCTTAGAGCGCCCGCATAGGGCCAGTAAGTTAGAATAAGAATAGTTATGTTAGTTAAGCTAGTTTTAAGCGTTTTGTCTAGCAATTAAGTTACAATGAATTCAAGAAAATACAAATGCATTAAAAATGAAAAATGAAATGAACATCATCGCTTGTCACGCTGTTGATTCACGGTTCGAATCCTGATGTCAAGAATCATCTATTTATTTCGCATGAAATAAATAGAAAAGTCGATCACTTGCGAAATATAAGTCAACTCTACTGTGAAGGCATAACACTGGCAGTAGGGTGGTCATATGGCTAAAATGCAACATGATCGTGATGATGACATCAGGAGGACAGAAAAAAATATTGTGAATCATAAGCAACGACATTAATAACGAAAAACAAACAAAATGCTCCCCAGTTATCTGGACAACCACCCTTGGAGCTTACTGAAACTTAATACCACCTGAGTTTCAAACTACACAACTCTGTCTTTCTCTCTGTCTCTTCCCCTTTCCACAAAAATGCACTTGTTCTAAAAATTAGTATAAGGTGTTCATATCCCCTTTATCACGTGCAAATTATAAAAAAAGCAGGCTCTTAATTATCAAACCCGTATCGATTAACTAGTTCCACTTGATAACGGGCGAAGTGAAATTGAGGAATTATTTTGTACTGCAAAATCCAAAATTCTTTCGCTAATGGGGCATAATAGACGACCAATTATTCTAGATACATCAATATCTATTGCGTCAACTACCACTTCTCGTTTACCACCTCTTAAGTTGCCGAAGTTATTCGGAAAATATACTGGTACACAAAGATCAGTCGCTTACGGGTATCGAAAAGTTCAACCACTTAATCTCGTGTTTGAGTGAGCAAGCGCTTGGAACTATAAAAGCCTTTCAAGTGACGGAAGGAAATTATCCCAAACGGCTTGAAGAAAGATACGACAATAAGTGTTTAATTTTTTTGGAATATATCTCCACTCTGTTCGAGCTTCCGAAAAATAAGGGAAATTCTGCAGTACAACTCAGAAGCTTAGTCGACAGTGTTTCCAAAGTGTTCTGCAAAGTATAGTCAAGCATTCAAACCAAGTTCGCGGAAACCTGCACATTCTTCGCTGTCTGTAACAAAGACAGTGTGTAACTTCTGTAAGTCACCAAATCATTTGATTGTAGACTGCAATAAATTTAGGAACTTCCGTGTATACGATCGTTACAAGCAAGCAAAACGCTTGGGTTTGAAGTGAGCAATTGCTTGTCTGTTCAGACCCTCATCATCAACTGTTGCATCGATACACCAATATTCGCACTCAGGAGGATCACACCGCGCTTCCTCTTTCTGCTGAGAATTCGCAATCGGTATTGATAGGCTCAACATATAAAAATGCGGATTCGCACGTCATCCTAGCGACAGTGATAGTTAGAATGAGAAATCTGGCAGGCGAGCTCGTACCAGCTCGAGCCCTACTCGATTCCGGTTCCCAGATCAATTTGATGACTCAGGCTCTTGCAAACATCCTTCAATTGATGTTGGTGTATAGACCAATAACGGTCAATGGATTCGAAGCAGTTGGTACACAACTTTCGAACCAAACCTCATCAGCTATTCAACCGCGATGCGGGGGGTATGAAAAAAGGGTTGAATTCTGCATAACTCGTTCCATTACGGAATGTCAACCACAACGGGAATTACGAACGAGTAATTGGCAAATTCCTAAAGACATACACTTAACGGACCCATTATTTCATAAACCTCAATTGATTGATATGTTGCTTGGCGTAGATTCTTTTTTCGACCTCTTGAGGAGCGGACGCATTGAGTTAGGTCCAAATCTACCGATTTTGCATAGAACGATTTTCGGTTGGGTAGTTTCAGAAGCGTGCAAGGAAATGAGAATAAAACCATAAAATTTGTACAGGAATATTCAGATAGCACTTGTTTTGACTTAGACAAAGCGGTGGAAATATTTTCGAACATAGAAAAAATTTCGAATCAAGTCAAACGTACTCCAGAACAGACAATGTGTGAAGAGCATTTTTCTAAAAATTTAAGGGTGTTGCCAAATGGTAGGTTTTCAATTAGATTGCCATTCAATCGCAACTAGGAAGTTCATTGGAAATAGCCAGCAAAAGATTTTTCGCGTTGGAGGGCAGATTATCGAAAAGTCCCGAGCTTAAGGCGGAATACTCCAAGTTTATCAATGAGTATTTGGAGTTAGGGCATATGTCGTTAATGGAACACATTAATTATAAAGAACCCCACTATTATATGCCACATCAATGCGTTCTCCGTCCTCAAAGTTCGTCCACATCATTGAGAGTAGTTTTCGACGCATCGTGTCAAACTTCATCTTGTTTGTCAATGAACAATTTGTTGATGGTAGGACCAACTATTCAAGCTCTTACAGCAGGCGTGCAGAAAATATATCGTCAGATCGAGATCGATTCAACAGATCGGAAGTTCCAATTGATTCTTTGGAGAAATAACTCGTCTGAAAGGCCGCAATCGTATTGTCTTAACACCGTCACATATGGAACTGCTTCTGCACCATTTCTGGCAACTCGGTGTCTGCACGAAATCGGCGTGCGGAACCAAAAATGTCGCGTAGCGAGTCAAATCATTCGTCGAGATTTTTATTTTAACGATCTTATAACTGGCGCCGACTCAGTACACTAGCTGAGGAAAATACAGATCGAAGTAACCAGACTGCTAAATTCAGCTCATTTTGAGCTACACAAGTGGCACTCGAACGTCGAGTTAAATTCTTACACGCAAACTAGTAGTGTTGAGTTCAAAGGTGATAGCATCAAAAAAACGAAAACGTTGGAAATCAAGTGGAACCCGAGGGTAGATGTTTTCAAATACGTTCATAAAGATTCGTTCTCACCGAATATTTTAACGAAACGTACTATTCTCGCCTAGTCCAGTAAATTGTTCGATCCTCTTGGTTTACTTGGTCCAATAGTTATCAAAGCAAAAATATTTCTGAAGGTACTGTGGGGGAGAAGTTAGGTTGGGATGATCCGCTACCGAACGAATTCAGAACTTTAATAGCCTCAGCGTACCTCGGTTCATCTTTCGACCTAAATGGAAAATTGTCCAGATACATGGATTTTCGGATGCATCAATAAACGCTTTCTCTATGCCAGGTGCGTTGACGACCTGAATGGCGTGTCGGTATAGCTGATTACGGGAAAGTCAAGGGTTGCACCAGTCAAAACGTAGTCTATTCCTCGGTTAGAACTTTGTGGTGCGCAGTTGTTGGCAAAATTATGATTAAAGGTTAAAAAGGCATTGTGGATTGAGATTTCCGAAATCTACTTCTAGGTGGATTCAGAAATTGTGTTGTATTGGCTTGGCTCGTCATCAAATTCGTGGCAAACTTTCATAGCTAATAGAGTCAGCGATGTTCAGTCATCTGTATCGAACACCGTGGAATGGAGACATGTGAGATATTAGACCAACCTGGCGAATCTGATATCAAGAGGAAGTACTGTACAAGACTTACATATATTCTTCAATTTGGTTTGATGGTCCAGATTACCTGAAAAAGATCCTAAAGAGTGGCCGGAAAATCCTAAATTCGGTCCTCAAAACCTAGACAAGTCGCTGCTGGAAGCGAAAAGGAAGAAAAACGTGTTTGTCAACACTATCGCTGAAACGCATTTCGTCCAAATATTTTATAAATACAGTAGCTATACCAAAACCATTCGCATAGTGGCTCTGATATTCCAATTTATCAGAATTCTTCATGGTCAAAAGGAATTATAAGGAACCCCGCTTACATCCCAGGAATTGGAGGAAGCCTTAATAAAAATAATCTGGTGTATTCAGCATGAGAGTTTCGCAACCGAAATTGAAGAAGTTAGAGCAAAGAAGGACAAGCTTTCTTCAAATAGCTTAGCAAAATTGTCTCCGTTCTTGGACGTCGTGCACAATAGAACATTGCTACGAGTTGGAGGTCGCATAAGGAAAGCGGATATTGAATACGACACCAAATTCCCCATCCTATTATCGAGTGGAAATCATTTTGCAAGAGACACTTGCATTTCAAAAATTACCACGCTGGACCTCAAGCCTTATTGAACTTCGTCAGATATCGATTCTGGATTTTAAATGCTAGGATATTAGTTAGAAGTGTTGTCAATGAATGCATCCATTGCAAAAGATATAAACCCAAACTCTTGCATCAAGTTGTGGGCAACCTACCCAGAGATCGTTTGATGCCAAATATTCCTTACGTCATGGAAAATTCGGGGGAAGCAACCATATAAGACATATATAGGTGTGTTCGTTTGTTTTTCGACTAAGGCTGTCCATTTGGAAGTAGTTTCTGACTTGACCTTGAAAGCTTTCATTGCCGCTCTTAAGCGACTGATAGGGCGAAGGGGTTGTCCATAAACAATACATTGCGATAATGCGACCAACTTTGTGGGGCAAAAACTAAACAAGACAAATTTAGGAAAGCATTTTTTAAACAAAATACGAATGCAAACATACAAGAGTTCGTTACAGATAAGGGCATCGATTCCCAGTTTATACCACCTCGCGCACCTCATTTTGGAGGCATATGGGAAGCTGCAGTCATATCGGAAAAGACTCTGTTGACCAAAACCCTAGGAGGCGCTCTCTTAACGTACGAGGAACAGACTACAACATTGGCAGAAATCGAAGGAGTTCTAAATTCAAGACCCCCTTACAAATGGGCACTAGCGAGAGTGAAACGAGTCATCAAAGGCGACGACAACAACGTCCGGGTAGTCGAACTCAGAACAGCCAATGGAACCTTAAGGCGTCCCGTCACTAAGACTGCACCACTCGGCATAAATTGATAGTAGCCCATCAAGGGGGCCAGAATGTTGGCGCAAATTTAAATATTCCCACCACAACTTTCGTCAAACTTACATTACATTTCAAAATACTGTATCCCCCACCACCAATCAATAAATGAATTCACCACACCCAACTTTTCCTCTATCCCAAAATAACTGCCACTAGCATTCGTATTATAACGCTTGGTTTCGCTAGTCCACAAAATAAAGAATTGGTTAATTATATCTGTCTAGCGTCATTTTGCTTCCATTTTGCAAGGTATTAAAAAGTGAATTTTAATAAATCAGTTCGTGATTTTACACCCTTATACACACAGAGAGAAAGATAGATTGGTGTAGTTGGTTTGAAACTCAGGTGGTAGTTAAGTTTCGGTGAACTCCAAGGATGGCTGTCCAGATAACCGGGGAGTATTTTGTTTGTTTTCGCTATTATTGTCATTGCTTATGATTCACAGTATTTTTTTCCGTCCTCCTGATGTCATCATCACGATCAAGTTGCGTTTTAGCGAAATGACCACCCTACTGCCAGTGTTATGCCTTCACAGTAGAGTTGACTTAACTTTCGCAATTGATCGACTTTTTCATTTATCTCATGCGAAATAAATAGATGATTCTTGACATTAGGATTCGAACCGTGAACCAACAGCGTGACAAGCGATGATGTTACCACTACACCACGGCCACCCTAAAATTTTACATTTACACTCTGCAAATAAATAATGATTCCATTGGTACTATGTTCAAAATTTTACGAAAAAAATTAAAATTTTCTTCTTGGCAACGGCTTGGTAAGAACATGAGCTAGTTGTTTACCAGTTGACACATATTTTAAATCGAAATTTCCCGTGATGAACTTTTCCCTGATGGAATGGTACTTGATGTCCACGTGATTGGTTCATCGGTGAAATTCAGGATTCCTAACTAGCTTCACAGCACTTTTGTTATCCGTGAATAGCACCGGATTTAAAGAGTTTCCAGGAAGGAGATCCGGGGTAGGGCCTTGACCCAGATCATCTCTTTCACAGTCTCAGATGCTGCTACGTATCTGAATACGTAGCATATCCGTTGTTGATAAGCTGACACGCAACAGAAAATTTAGGGTTACGATTTAAAAGAATACCATAGTTAATGGTTCCTTTCACGCATTTAAAAATACGTTTAACTGCATTGATATGCGCAGTTGTCGGTTTATCCAAATATCTTGATACAACTCCCACAGCATATGATATGTCTGGCCTCTACGGTTTCCCGATAGGGAAATCTGCACGACTGCAGATATCTATAGATCTATAGATCTATTGTATACCTTCATAATACATACAGTATACATACATATATACACATGTATAAGGTTTTTTTTTAAGCTTAAAACTTAAACCGACCTTAGAACTGTGTAAGCCGGTAAGGCTATAAAAAGCTACACCGACTTTACCCCTTGTAAGGCTACCCCGAATCAAAAGGAAACGACGAGGGAGTTCCCTCTCCATCCCCGAGCCTCCAGAATTTCTGGTGCTGTCTTACTGCATCTGCTATATCACGGTTTGATACCGCTCTACTTAACCGGAGACGCTCCGTGGTGCTATGTGCGACGTGTCGGTCGTAGTTAAGTCGCCTGTCCGCAGCATTTCGGGCAACATGGTAGATTAGCGGCACTGCTACCATATCCTGTATCAGACCTTCTCTATCTAAAAATAGGAACGCCTCTGGGGGTATGAAGCCGTTAAGGCCCTCGTGATATAAATCATTGGGGTAGTATGCCCCAGAGATCAGGTTATTCATCGAGGATATTGCTCTCACAGTGTGCCTTCGAATCATCTTGATCAGGAAATTATCCACTCTGTTTATGTTCGCCCTGTTATACAGGACCTCATTAGAATAGAATTTTATGTACTGGGACTCTGGTGTTCTGTACAACTGAAGACAAGCCCTAAGGCAAGCCCTCTCAAACACCCGAATCTTTTCCAACAAGCTTGCTCCCACGTTGAACCACACGGGACATCTATATACGAGCATGGGCCGAATAAGGACCATGTAGCAGATTACCTTCACCCCTGCATCGAGTTGACTGCTATAAAACAGTCTCTTTGTAAGGGCAGAAGCACCTCTGGCTCTGGCCAGAGCAGCATCTACATTTTTGTTAAAATATAGATATTGATCTAGCCAGATCCCAAGGTATCTAACCACACTTCGACTCGCTAGTGGCTGCCCGTACTATCCCACGATTGAGAACTTTCGAAAACTCTTTCTGGTATCCCTGGAGGCCCCAGATAACGACGTTCTAAACAGAATAGTCTCTGTCTTCTGGAAGTTGATCTTCAGCTTCCAGTCGTCGCAGTATATCCTGATCTTATCGAAATCACGCTGCAAGAGTATTGCAATGACCTCGATCTTTGGTCCTGACCTATACGCGATCAAGTCGTCTACACACGCAATAGCATGGGGAAGAGATCCTACGAGATCACTTGTGTATATGTTAAAGAGGAGCGGCAAATTAACCGCCCCTTGTTGTAGACCGTTTTTGATTTCGAACGTCCCAGCAGAAGTCACATTGCCATTTTTCACAATGAACTGTCTACTGGTGAGCATATTACAGAGCATGTACAGCAGTGGTTTACTTATACCCAGCCTGCTCAACTTGTAGAAGAGTCCTTCTAGCCATACGGTATCGAACGTCTTCTCCAAGTCAACCAGGCAGGCACCCGTGCATTGTTTCTTACTTGTGTTCCAATGGATATCAAATACCAGTCTAGATGCAGCATGTACAGTCTCATGACCCGCTTTGAAACCGAATTGGCTATCCGGAACTATATGCATGTCCTCAACCCACTTAGTCAGGGCTCTATTGACCACTTTTTTGAATATCTTGCTGATGTACGGAAGGAGACTTATCGACCGGAGATTCGCCGGATTGGATGTATCTTTACCTCTTTTGTGAATAGGCTATACCACTGCTGTCTTCTAATACGCCGGATAATGTGCATTATTCAGCACATTGTTAAACGGGGTAGTGTAAATGTCCAACGCTTCTGGAGGGAGATGTCGAAGCACAATGTTACATATTCCATCGATACCTACTGATTTCTTCCTTCTCAATGAGTCAAAGATCGTTTGGAGCTCCACCTTCGATATGAACGGGGGATGTAACCCCTCATCGGCGACGAGATTATTTGCCATGTTATCGTCATTGAACTCGGTAAAACCTATGTTCTCTGATCGCCAGTGCTCTATATCATTGCGAAGGTAGACGTTGGGCACACGGACTCGATTTTCCAGGTCGTGGTTCGGGCAAATGCTATCATTCACCTTGTACACTTCCTGGAAAGTCGCTCCTATAGCCTCTACTTTCTCCTGCGGATCTTCGATCATGAAAAAGTTGTTATCATCGACAACGTTCATGGGATCTATGCCTGCTGTTATTAGTATTTGTTCATTGTTCGTCGTTCGAGGGATCTTAAGACACGGCAGGTCGTTTCGATTATTCTTCCGAAAAATTTTATTTATTTGCGGGAACATACTCGGGTTGTTGGATTTTACAGCCCGAATTTTGTTGTTCCAATGCATGGTCAGTGTGTTGATAACGAGGTATCGTACTGTCCATAGTTCGTTTGATTGTCTCGTCCATTTGTCTTAGGTACCTGTCGATCTCTTCGTTTGACAGGTTCCTATTGGACGGTGGGTGGAGCGAATTCAAGGAAAGTGCTCCCGTCATAGCTCTGGACAAGTACGTTTGAACAAACTCCTCCAATTCCGCAATTTTGTTGGGAATTGTAATTTCGACACTGAGTCCGCAATGGTCACTGTCATGCACAAAAGTGTGTAGGCAGTTTCTTGTTTGTCGGTTCATGTTGATCAGTTGTAATCGTACGTCGAATAGCATACGATCCAGATAGGAGCCGCATCTAGGATACGATGGTCTATCTGTAGCTATCAAATCGAGTCTATACTCGACATTGTGTTGACCCCACCAATTGAATAGTAGGTCCCCCTAGAATTTGGTATGTTATTTCCCCAATCGCTATGTTTGGCGTTTAAATCTCCGGCCATGAGGAAATAATTCTCCTCCGACTCAAGCCTTAGACATCGAAAAAGTGTCTCGAGCTCTGTAATAAATGAAGTAGTTTGAGTAGAACCAGATGCGTAGACCGCTCTTTCCACTACGGAGAGCAATGCACACAATACATGCTTCCAGCTCCTAGAATCTCCGCACTTCACCGCTGTACACGGCCTTATATCGCAAGTCTTTATGAATGAAGATCGCAACACCTCCAACCTGAGTAGAGTTGGGTTGGTCTCTTCTTATAATCTTGCATTTATTATGGCTCAGTTTGTGTTTCAGGGATAGCTTAGTTTCGCTAACCAAAAGCATATCAGGGCTTTGATCTTCTAACAACTTAAAAAGTACGGTTCTTCGCTTGATCCTTATCAGTGAATTCACTTTCACCGCAAAGATCTTTAAGAGTTCCTCTGCCATCGTATCCATTACGACTGGAGGTGCACTAGGCCCGGCAGAAATGCGTAGATCTGATCCACCCGTTTCGCCTACTCTTCTAACTGACGCTGAAGCTGGCTCATTTTCCCTTGCAAAGAGAGCAAAATAGTCAGCAAATCAGGCACTGGGGCCTGTGCGTCAACCTTCGGTTGTTGTTGTACCGTGTTTCTCCGGCCTGACGCCATTTGGGCATAGGTCCATTGGGTAGTAACGGCTGGTGTTTGACTAGAAACAGGTGGACGCTTGACTTCGACTTTCTGCTGACGAGCCAGGTTTACTTTTTTCATGCACTGGAACTTAGGACAACCCCGATAGTTTGCGGTGTGTCCCGAGTTCCCACATAATGCACACGAGAGTTGGCCTTTATCTGCCGCCCCATCCTTACCCAAGGAACATTCCTCTGCTTTGTGGTTCTTTCCACACTTTACGCATCGAGGCCGCATTTCGCAGTTCGACGCGGCGTGCCCGAACCTTTGGCAGCGAACACATTGTAAAATGTTTTCGCTCCTTCTTAATTTTTCCCATGCGACAACCTTTTAGTCTAGGACTTTAATACTCCTTAGACCATCCAGCTCGCTATTGGGTGAAAGCTGAACTAGGAAGAACGGCAGTTTGTGGAGGTCCTACATACAGCATCTCATTTAAGCTTAATCCGTTAGTATCCTTATGTGAACCGTCAAAAACCACTCGTATTTTGTTTTTGACGACAGCGTGGTGTGGCAAATAAAAGACTTTTCGAGAAGTAGGTTCAATCTCGTTTTCCGGGATACGTTCCATGTGTCCTAACTCCTGATATATTTTCATGAATCTGCAATACTCTTAACGAAGACCTTCACAACGGAAGAAACGACGTTAAATGGCTAATAACCGAGATATTGCACCCGAAATAGTATTGCCAAAACTGACATCACGTTGTCGAAATGGCAGCTCCACAATATATCAGGTGCCCGGGAGAAGGTATTAGAGAAATGTGTATCAACGAGGTCCTCGTTTTTCAGAGTCGATCGATTGTTAGGAAATTCCTCAATATCCCAAAATGATCTTAGCACCACGTCTAGGTTATTGTCAACCCCCACGTGCAACGAAACGATCTCTTGGTCTGGCATGTTGCCAGCTATCACCCAACCGAATACAGTGTTGTGAGCAATTAGACGTCCCTGAACATCCATGCGATGGCCATCACACAAAATACTCCAGGGCTTGTCAGATCCGAGCAATGTATCGATGGGTCCTGGTGTATTAAATCCGGGATCGGCCAATTGAAGCTCTTTCAGGAGTAAGGGATTGTTAAACTCAAAAGGAAGTATGGGCGTTTGCGAAGTAATTTTGTTCAGGATGTAAGCTTGGACTTCCATTTCGTTCGAGTCAAACCGAGAATGTAAGCTAAGCGTTACAACACCATGTATTACGCCAACTTCGAGGGAAGATATTCCAGAAATAAGCAATCGAGCATTGCGACGACGAAGGCCTAATCTTCTCACACAACTTTCGGTCACACACGAGACTTGTGATCCTATATCGAGTAGTAAACGACAAAGCTGAGGTTTACCTGTAGCATCCATTGCCTTTACTACAACAGTAGGTAGGATGCCATATGGACGAGTATTATTATACATGTGATTGCTTACAGTCGTTAACGAGTTGCTTGTAGCAGACGAAGAATTTTCTGCAATTGGAGCCTCAACTATTGGCTTCCCTACCGGTCCGATTTAAGTTTTCCAGGTGCACTAAGATGTGATGACGAGTATGACAATGGGAACAGCGAGACTTTACTCGGCATTGTGACGAAGAATGCTTAGTACCCAGGCAGTTGTAACACAATTTCTGATCCCTGACAGAACTACGACGAGAGGGAATTGACATCGTTAGAAACTGTGAACTTTTAATATTATTTGAAACATTTGTAGAACGCGGCACATTTCGAATAACCCGGTTTTTGGATTCACTGGCTTCCAAAGCATCGCACCTGTCTTCTAAGAATTCAAGTAACTCTTGTATGGTAGAGTCTTCCGAAGACTTATTTTCTAACGACCAAGACTTACGCGTTTCAATGTCCTTTTTATTAACAAGAATATAAATCAACCACGGATCTCTACTTTCCGCCTTTAGCGCCTTTAACCCGTGAACAACCTCATCTGTAATATCTACAAGCTTGCGTAAATGTGTAGCGTCCGCGACTGTCACTGTGGGAATTTTCAAATAACTTTCTATATACGCGTTTATAATTCATAAGGGCTTGTCATACCGATGTTCAAGTTTTTCCCAATCAGGCAAGTAGTTAGAATCCGAAATTTCTACATGATTCAACAACTTGGCTGCATCATCCCGTAACAACGATTTCAAATAACGCAATTTTTGTGCAGAGGGTAGATTGCGTTTACGGTCTATGCTTCCTAGAAACATGTCCCGAAAACCAGGCCTCTCGCGGTAATCACCCGAAAACGATGGTAATTTAAATTGAGGTAACACCAACTCTAATTCTACGTGCGATTTTGGGTTTGAAGTAGAAGGAGCAGGTTTCTCTAGAAATTTCTCTAGCAACGCGGCTTGTTCTTTAATAAAATTGACTGTAGAAACAGTTTTTGCTCCATCGCGCCCGGGAAGAGTCTTGCGAATTCCTTTAACAAGCGCAAATTTGGTAACAATATATTTCGTTTCGGTCACTTCAAAGTCTACTTCGGTGTCCCCGGATCTTTGTTCGGAATGAAATTTGAAAAGTTCATTTTGGTTGCTACAGAATTCTTTCCACGTGTCCTCCAAACGCTCGAGACGGGCTTCCAGGACCTCAACCCCAACTTCGTCGGCAATGTCTAACGAGAAATTATTCGCTCGTCTAATAGTACCCTTTAAATGGCCTCGTATTTGCTTAAGCACATCCATTATAAATAATTTGGTTATAGCCAATGAGGAATACCCAACACGTGCTACCTCCAGACAGGTAAACTTTACATCGAACCAGACCACAATTCTAACCACTATTTCACCCCGAATAGCAACTCCTCAGCAACAAATTTGACAGGAACTCAGATAAATCCAACTATGATAATCCACAAAAGATGACAACAATTACCCAGATACTTGTGTTACCTTATCCTTCCAAAGAATTTTCAGCAGTACTAGCAACCACCCGAAATGCAAATAGGCACGGAACCAACGAAACGAAATAATTTAATCCGGCTCGAAATGGACCAACTTTGGTAGCGAATTAAATGAAAAAAAAGGCGATATCCAAAACGTGACAATTTATTTAATCTTTAATTTGACCAAGACAATCGAAATAATCAAAAAAGATCCCCACTGGTTCGATAGAGGAAACGATGTTACGCGCTTGGTGGCTGCTAGTCAAGAGAGCGAGAAAAATCACTGCACAACAGCAAGAAGCTGAAAATATCCAAATTTCAACCGGTTAATGCAATTGAGCAACGTCGTACGGTTGTGTGTGTTGTATTAATCTAATTGATATCATTTACAGATCGCGTAAAACGACATAGAAGCACTGTATCGAACCATAGGGTAAATTAACAAATGTATAACGATAATTAAGTATATTAATTTAATCATTTACTTTGCAAGTTTTCTATTTCATAACAATGTTGTTGCAGATAGCTGATCAGCAGCAAACAAAAAATTCATATTTCACTTTTATATACCATTTTTGTGACCTTTCCTTGTACCAAAAACTTTCAAATTTTCAATTTCAGGTTGCTTATCAAACCAGAGCTCGAACGGGCTCTTTCCTTTCTGTGGACTGGGACCATATCTATTTGAGAGGTATACCGTAGTGTTAACAGCATCCGCTCAGAGTTTGAGTGGGAGAATTCTCGCTGTCAACATAGTCCTAGCTATCTCGACAATAAACCTCATGTCCCTTTCAGCACGGTCATTCTGTTCAGCATTGTATGCCACCGTGGTTTGATGTCGAATATTTCATTCACATGCTTATTTTTGTATTCAGATCCATTGTCGGACCTAATTGTCTTTATTACCCTATTAATATCTAGTTTTAGTGCATGCAGATATCTTTCAAAACAGGCAGGCAACTGACTCATTTCTTGCGTAAAAAGACATACCTGAAGTTAGAGAAGTCATCCTTAAATAGTGCGAAATATCTAGATCCGCCAATGGAACTCTGCTGCATAGGTCCACATAAGTCGGTGTGTACCAACTCCTGCTGAATTCGCCCTGGAGCTACTCTCTTTAAATGGTAACGGGCCCAATTTCCCGTAGACACACGTGTCACAAAAGAAGTCCTTATTATCCTGGTACTCGATATTTCCTTTTCTTAGCACCGACCGCACTTGTATGACACACAAATTTCCCAACCGCTCATGCCATAATTCCAGTAGTTTAGATTTTACAGCTACATTTGAGGAGCTGGCAGCGCTTTCAGCATCACAAACCACTTTAAATAGCATTTTGTATAAACGACGGCAACGCACTCCCATTGCAACAACACGATTATTTTTAATAAAAATAATTTTCCATACTTTTTGTCCATGGCAGATTTAATTTTATTTTTGGCACAAAATAAACATTGATCAAATACTTTTTTACCCAGGCACTGTTGTCAAATGATAAAATGTTAATGTTGCTTCTTCCAATTGCAAATATTTGTTCCTCGTTTCCAGTAACCACTGTCATAGGTTCCGCTAATTGGTCATAGTTTTCAAACCACTAGTGATGAAAACTCATGTGGTAAGACGCACCCGAATCCAAAATCCAGTCATCAGCTGTGACTAACTCCATTCCCTCGTTGCAAAAAATATCACAAACGAATGCATCAATTTTTCGTTCCTGTTCAAAGTTAACCACTGATTTTCTTTTCATTGGACATCCCCTCTTCCAATGTTCGCTCTCTTTGCACAAGAAACATTTGCCCTTCTTGTTATCGTTTTACCCTTGTGTATTTGCCTGTGTTTAATTTTCTTCTTCACAGCGTTCTTCTGGAAAACTTGTACCGCTAACGCTCTTTGTTCTTCACAAATTTGTCGATTTTACAAAAATCGTTATCCATATTAGGTCACAACAAACCGAACACTCGATCCCAAAAAAACAACGAACAAAACTGAGTGTTCTCTGTCAAACCGTAAAAAAAAAATTACAAAATCTCTGCAAAGTAGGTAATACCAATGCGAAAATGAAATAAATATTTCTTTTCCAAAATTGTAACTGCAATTGTCAGTTATCCTATACTATGACTGATACGACGTACATGCATTATGCCCAAATCACATCACTGCGTTAGTCGAAAGTTAATACAAGGGTATTAATAGGAAGCTATGGCAATAGTATTTCGTACTTCAAACTTCATGTGATATGACGTAACGAACGCGTAACGGGCTGGCGCAAATGTTGGGATGTGCTGAACTTGTACGTGCATTGTGACTGTTGGTTTGTTAGAGGTCCGTACATGACATCTCTCTGCAGGCAAAACTTATTACACGCACGAAGTAATAAAAATTGTGTTGTTATAAATAGAAATAATTGATGAAGGCGACGATACAAATTTGTAAAACAATTTGGGAAAAGATAATGTAAATTAAATAATTTAATTACATTAAAAATTGCTTTTAAATGCGTATTTCTCGACAAACGTTCATATTACTCTGCAGTAGTACTTGCGGAATATGCAAAATAACGATGCGGCAAGACATGTTTGCGACACATGCTTACTCGCTTATGGGTGCTTTAAAATGGATTGTCGGATCAAATGCGATCAGCTGGCGAGTACCTCCGAAATTTTTCCTACATAACGGGATAACGGTAGCACTAACGCAGTTTGTGATTTAGGCATTATGTTATCACTGGTTTCTATACCAAACAGCGTTGCCTCCATTTGAAGAAATCCACTGTAAGGAACCACTTTTTATACTAAAATTTTGGTAGATTTTTTTTTTTATTGTGATTAACAAATTTATTAATCCTATCCAATGGTACAAAACCTGGTATGAATAAATACTTACTTTTTATTTGTACATGTGTAGGTATATTATAATTACTAAAATAATGACTTCAATAAGTTGTTAACTCTTATATGTATTTTTAGCAGTTTCCAACATTTTAAGAGCACTGTTGTAAAAATAACTGACAATTCTTCAGTCCCTATGAAGCCGGTGAAGTGGGTCTCTAACATACGCATTGGAATGTGGTTTTATGCGTAAGATTTTTATAACTGTGGACTTTATTCCAAAAATTTGACTTATTAAGTAGTTCTTTCCACTGTAAGTAGAATAGCTTGTTGCCAAGACAAGACCCATCCCACTGGTTTTGGCAAAAATACCTGAAATCTTTTATATGGTGTATTAAACGATATAGCTCACACAACGAATTCCCTTCGCAATTAATTTCAACCAAAGATGTGCAATATTCATCTCGACCCTGCCACTAGCAGTTGAAATGTTTAATTGGTTGATTCAGTTCGAATTACAGTGAGTACAGGTCGTTACATCTTTTTCTTACCGTCTTCTTAATTTGGCTCTATCTTCACCAAATTTGTACAAATATTAATAATCGAACACTATCTAGTGCAAAGAATTTTATAACATATGATCGAAAATACGTACACATATTACATTCAAAAATTAAAACTACCTTTTCGTGAATGTTTTATTTCCTCATTATTTGATTTGACAAGCTGTTATGATGAAAAAAGCTATTATAATGATACTCTGTTAAATTTTGTTCGACGTCAGTAAGACAAATTCTGATTTCACATTTCAGTGAAATGACAATTGAAAATATGAAAATTATTATAATTATTACAAATTCGTACGGGGCGAATAGAAATCTCCTAAATTTACGAAAATAAATGGAAAACTCAAATAATTTATTTGTGTTATAAGAAGTATTCTACAAAGCCATTGGATGAAGTCAATTTTTGTTGCAATTCTTAAGAAACTTAAAAAAACTGCAGTTATAGTTTTTGGATCATTGTTATTATTATTTTTATATTTATCTTCATTCACCGTCAGTATTAGTACAATTTTGTTTTGTCTGGTTACATGAGTTTTACACTTAATTTAAAATTTGATTTTTTACGGATTTACAATTTTCGCAATTTAACATCGAATTTTTACTTTATTAATTACTTTTAAAATTTTTATATTTAAGATGTTTTTTTTTCGCGTCTATAATTTTTTCTTTTTTTTTTTTTTCTTTTTATGGCCGCCACAGACAACAGATTTTAACTATAAGGGTGTTCAATTGTAGTCCCACCCTTAAGTTTATTATTATGCTATTGACACCTAGAGGACACCTCTAGCGTTAAGATGTATTTTTCACATTCACTGTATTTAAGATGGTTGTCGGTTCCGGTGGGCACCCACTTGGGATCAAGACGACGAAAGTGGCGGGCGTGACGAAAATAAAATCCGAAGACAGCGGAAAATTTAAGTGTTCTTTTTTAATTTCAAACGTTAAAATCTCACAAGTATTTGTTCGCACAGCTAAATACACCAACATTTTGGTCCAAACGAGCCGGAACACCAGGATTTAATTAATTTTTTTGTGCGGACAAAAAGTGTGCTCCAAACCGCACGTTCTCCTCATTCGTCACCAAAAGTATTTCCCAAACCACACTTTCTCATCATTCGTCGTTGGATTGTCCAAAGGTGTGCGCTCCATCCCGTCTTGGCACTCAAGTCATCGTTTTTCAACACATTGTTGGGAAAAAAGTGTGCTCCAAACCGCACTTTCTCCTCATTCGTCGCCAAAAGTGTGTCCCAAACCACACTTTCTTATCATTCGTCGTTGGATTGTCCAAAAGTGTGCGCTCCATCCCGCCTTGGCACTCAAGTCATCGTTTTTCAACACATTGTTGGAAAAAAAGTGTTCTCCAAACCGCATTTTCTCCTCATTTGTCGCCAAAAGTGTGTCCCAAACCACACTTTCGCATCATTCGTCGCTGGATTGTCCAAAGGTGTGCGCTCCATCCCGCCTTGGCACTCAATTCATTGTTTTTCAACACATTGTTGAAAAAAAAAGTGTGCTCCAAACCGCACTTTCTCCTCATTCGTCGCCAAAAGTGTGCCCCAAACCACACTTTCTCACCATTCGTTGTTGAATTGTCCAAAGGTGTGCGCTCCATCCCGCCTTGGCACTCAATTCATCGTTTTTCAACACATTGTTGGAAAAAAGGTGTGCTCCAAACCGCACTTTCTCCTTATTCGTCGCCAAAAGTGTGCCCCAAACCACACTTTCTCATCATTCGTCGCTGGATTGTCCAAAGGTGTGCGCTCCATCCCGCCTTGGCACTCAATTCATCGTTTTTCAACAGATTGTTGGAAAAAAAGTGTGCTCCAAAGCCGCACTTTCTCCTCATTCGTCGGTGGACAAAAGTGTACCCCAAATTACACTTTCTCCTCATTCATCGTTGGACAAAAGGTGTGCTCCATCCCGAAATTGCAACCAAACCACATTTGTTCTCACACGTCGCTGGACCAAGGAAAGATTCATCAGCAGCATCACTCACCATCAAGCATCTTTAGCATCAACGCATACGTATATGTACAGGTAATGGTTATTTTAAATATCTCCATTGCATGCGTAAACATTTTGTAGTTGCATATATATTATATTTCTAAATATTTATCAATCGGTATATATTTCGTTCATTCGCGATGAGTTTGGAGGACGTAATTTTTGCTGCCGATCAGCTGGTCGAATTTCACGCTACGTTCCGTGAGGAACCTAGCGCTTCCTTTTCGCTTTCTCTTTTAGAAGCATGCCAGATTGAACTTCGTGATCTCTGGCTTCAAGTCAAAAAGGCTTATAACGACTTTGTCATTAAGTCTGCGGGCGACGAAGAGCTAAATGAGTCCCTTAGTGTAGTAAAAGCTAAATACCAGTGTTCATCCAACACATATTTATCTTGTTTAAGTGAGCTTTTAGAACGAAAAAACCCTCAATCAGAGAAAATGCTCAATCCACTTCGTAGCGCTCAAGAAAAGGCGAAGGAGCCCAGCTCTATCCCCAGTGCTCAAGGAAACCTTCTCACTGTTACACAAAATACTTCACCTGGTATCAAGCTCCCACTGTGTGTTACAGAAGTTTTTTATGGAAATTATTTCAAATGGCCCACTTTTAGGGATATGTTTACAGCTGTGTATGTTAATCATCCTCACATCAGCTCGGTCCAAAATTTATTTCACCTTCGAGCGAAGACCAAAGGTGATGCCCTAAACATCGTAACCAAAGTCTCGCTTACAGATGAAAATTTTGATTTGGCCTGGAAGTAAACAATCAAGTGAAGCTAATCCTCAGTCAGCAACCAATCCCTCTTGAGTCCGCCAAAGCCATAAAGGAACTCCAAAGCAGCATTAATGATGCATTGCTTGCATTAAAGTCTTATGGAGTAGGTGTAGAAGAGTGGGATGCGTTTCTTACATACTTATGCGCAACGCGACTACCCGACAGAACTCTCGCTCTCTAGGAGGAGTCACTAGAAAAGCCAACTGAGATACCTTCATGGGAGACCATGAACCAATTTCTTTCCAATCGGTATCGAGTACTCGAAAGTGTATCCGACTTTCACCCGGGGAATAAATCGAAAAACCCACTTCCGTCCCCTCCCTCAAATATCAGGACTGCCCGCGTCCGCTCTCATTATTCCAAGATTGCCCAGCTCTATAAGATTTGTAAGAGTCAACACCCATTACGGCTATGTCCGGATTTTCTAAATATGAAAACCGACGATCGAAGAAACGTAGTGCGCAAGCAAAAGTATTGCTTCAACTGTCTAGCAGTAACGCACACTGTACGTGAGTGTCGAAGTGCGAATACGTGTTTTAAGTGCAACAGCAAGCACCATACTTTGCTTCACGCCGACTCACCGGCGACTACGACTAGCTTCGTTTCTACATCAACAGACCCAACTCCGAATGTACAGTCCACCCCAGGCATATCCCTTAACGCCTTCTTCGCTACCACTAGTCGTCAAGCGCTATTAGCTACTGCGATAGTTCGCATTCGACATCTTGGTTGTGATTTTGATCTACGCGCCCTACTTGACCCTGGTTCGGAAGTTTCATTCATTTCAGAGGAAATTCAACGTCGATTAAAGTTGCCTACTCAATCCATGAGAGCACAAATTTCCCGCATGAGCTCAACTCTGACTGCTACTTTATCCAAACTCTGTTCATTCACTCTTCTATCCAAATGCGATAAGGACTTCACTCTTCACGCACAAGCTTTAGTGCTCAAGAAGTTGACGGGAAATTTGCCGTCTCTTTCAATTAACATAAATGAACATCCGCGGGATCTTAACCTTTCACTGGCCGATCCTTTTTTTAATCAAAGCTCAAAAATTGAGATGTTAATTGGTGCTGATTTGTATCCATCGATTATCCGCGATGGCACAAAGACAAATATTATTAAGTCTATTATGGGCCAGAACACCGTATTCGGGTGGGTTTTACTTGGCCCTCTTGACCCACCCACACGCCAAGCTCCCTGTTCGACAGTGGTATCGTTTTTTAATGAAGTGACTCTGGAGCAAGATCTCCAGAAGTTTTGGAAGCTGGAAGAGCTGCCACAAATTCCAGTGCTTACAGCAGCCGAGCA
This sequence comes from Pocota personata, assembly GCA_963082735.1. NCBI lineage: Eukaryota > Metazoa > Arthropoda > Insecta > Diptera > Syrphidae > Pocota > Pocota personata. Next base: position 113,115,494 of record OY720429.1, read on the forward strand.
ATTCTGTGAGACGCTGAACGAAGAGTCTACCTTTAAAAAACTCAACGGGAAGGTATGTAGTGCGAATGCCATTTAAGGAGGCTTTTCCCGAAGATCTCCCGCTAGATGATTCGCGCCATATGGCACTCAGACAGTTCCTTCGAAATGAATCACGCCTCCTCACTAACCCACGTTTGAAGAAGGATTATGATTCAGTGTTGTCAGAATATGCCTCATTAGGTCATATGGTACCCATACTTCCACCAGAAGAGAGTTCGAACCAGGAGGCCAATTCATACTACCTACCCCACCATGCAGTGATTAAATCCGACAGCCTCACCACAAAGGTAAGGGTTGTCTTCAATGCGTCACATGCAACCTCTAACGGTACAAGCTTAAATGATGTACTATATCCTGGTCCCACTCTTCAATTAGTTATTCAACCGCCGCCGTATTCAGTTGCATTTTTCTTTTTGCCCCGCAAATTAATTCATTGTTAATTTGTCATTTTTCGCCGCATAAGCAATTTCCCGCTTATTTTTTTGACCCACTTCGCGATTGTATAACTGTTCGCTGACGCGCCCTTTAATTTGTTGTCCTACTTTTTCGTGACCTTACGCAACGACTTATTTTCTGCCATGTCTTGTGGAATGTCGAATTGCCTAATCGATGATAGCAATGCCGATTGGATTGCTTGTAATGGCATCTGTTGCAAATCTTTCCATGCCATTTGTGTCGGACTTAACAAAAGAAACACGGTTTTCATTAAAGAAATATCGGCCAACCTCCTTTTCTTCTGGGATGAGTGTAAGGACATATCGCTGTCGCACGTGCTCCTCGCGATAAAATGCCTTAGTGAATCTAATGAAAACCACCATAAAAGTCTCGTTAAAAAAATAACAGAAAAACTGTCCAGCCTTGAAAATAGTGTAAAATGTGTCGAAGAACTAGGCGTTGCGGTACAGTCTTTAAACGACGCAATTAAATCCAAACTTGTTAACATTGAGAAAGAAATTGCTGGTCTTTTTGAGTTGGGTTTCGCAAGATCTAGTAACGATGAAACACCCCTGTGTCACCTCAATACTGTGATAAGTGATCTCAAAACAAAATCGGATGCGCAAATTATCGCACACCAAAATACGTGCGAGATCATTAACACAATGCGTGAAGACTTAGATTTTCATTTTCAAGCCCCATCGATTAATCAACCATCTCCCAAGCAACCTGATCCTATGCTCGAAGTGATTTTCGATAAAATTAGTGATGTCGGCGACGAATTAACCGTGGTTCGGTCGACTTTTTCTGATATTGAGGATAGCATTGGAACAATATGCAGCAAAATTGATCAAGTATCAAACCATACTCAGCATCACCCAATTGTTCAGTACAACACGTCAATCTTGGCTGAACTATTAGATACAGAAGTGGATCCGCCCTCACATCCACCTTCCTGTCTCCAACAGATGGTTGAAATGGATAACTCCAACGCAAGCGTTACAACTCACCAATCGGAAGTCACGGTAACGTTGTCTCCTCCCGCTGTCGCCCCACGTAAACTCATCAAACAGTTTGGCACTACATGGACACCTTCTGAGTGGCAGCGCAGATTGGACAAGCTAAGGATGAAGAACCAGATGGTCACTACCTTCCTCATCAAAGGAGCCCCTCACTACGCGGATGTCCCATGGATTACACAATTTTTCAAAAAGAGATTTGGTATTACCATCCACCAATGCATAATGCTCCTGCCATCCAGCCACAATAGTAATCGAAATTTCAAATTCGACTTACCGTCTCGATACGAATGGATATTTCAAAGCTCTACTGGTACTGATTTCAAGCTTGGTAAGATGCTCATCAGCAAATCGACCGATAAACTCTGTATTAATGATAAGACTGTAAATAAATCTAAGATTAGTAATAAGCATCCAAAACCTGTTTCCAACTCCCGACCCAAATCTGACACTAACTGGTTCCTAAAAACTAAATTATTCCCCAAATTTACCCCCCTACCATACCTAAACAAACGTCTTCTTCTTCTTCTTTAAGTGCACTTAATGTCGCCGCCCCACCGAAGCCCACACACAAGCGAGTTTCGTTTAAATTAAACCCAACTTCTCACTCTGGCACCTCTCAACCGCTACAACCCTCCGCGCCACCTGCCCTCACCACCAATTCTTTCCCTAATTTCAATCTCACAACTGGAGCCAAATACCCTAACTTTATCAGCTCTCATATTCTGAACCCCACAGCTAATGTCCCATCTAATACACCTTTCTCTTCAATCTCTTCCTCCACTGCTCCCAGTCTTGATCCGGTTTTACCGCCTCTAGTTAAACTAACACAGCAAACCTTCGACACCACAGAATGTCGCTACGCACCAGGCTAAGAGAAAAAAGGGTTTACGAGAATATACGCCTCTTTCTCGCATATCTTCATGACAAATCTGACTCAGTTTGCTATGAGGGTAAAACCAAAACAAGTGTCATGGTTTCCATTCAGCAGGAAGGCCTCCCCATTGAAATAGACAGTCTCAAGAAAATCTATATCAAGTTCCACGAGATTTTTAATTTGTCTCCTCAAAAAGTAGCAGATGACCTTGCTGCTTTTGGCAACTACGTACACTCTAAAAGAACGCAACATCTCCAACGGAGCCGAAGTGACCACAACAAATTTTTTCGTCCATAAACTGCCACTATCATCAGCACTTCAACTGCCTTCCCCCTCGTCTCTACACTACAATCTTCCTCTTACATTTTACTACCAGAACGTAAGAGGCCTACGCTCGAAAACCCAAGCTGTTTTGCGCCAATCCCATGCCCTCCCTTTCGATATCTATGCTCTGACTGAAACCAATCTGATCCCCGACATAAAGAGTCAAGAATTATTCCCCCCTACTTTTAATGTTTTTCGAGACGACGACCCTACCCAACCCTTGGTAGACTCTCCCTCTCGAGGTGTGCTACTGGCCATTCATAATGACCTTGACTCTTCTCTCTTTGCCATTTCTTCCTCTTCTAAGGTCGACTTTATTACAATAAAAATAACTTTTCCACACCGATCCCTGTACGTTATGTGTTGTTACATTCTACCAAATCAACCTATCGAATCTTACCAACTTGCTATAGACGCGATTGATCAAATAATCGACCTATCTGATTCCCTCGATGACATCCTCATTTTTGGCGACTTTAATCTACCTCTGCTGCAGTGGAGTCCTTCCGATGATGAATCCTTCTTCATTGCTTCAAATGCCAACTCCACTAAGGAATGTCTCTTCATAGATCGGCTAACTGATTCAAGTCTATGTCAAGTTAGTAATGTCTTAAATTACATGGGAAGGCAATTAGACCTTATATTCACAACTGATCCCGTTAACTCCTCAGTCTCGCTTTATCCCCTAACTCTGTCAACTATTGATAACTTTCATCCTCCCCTTCTTCTTTCACTTTTCCTCAATTCTCCACTTCAATCTACACCTCCTGCATTTCACACTTCTTACGACTTTCATAAAGCTAATTTCGGCAAAATAAATGCCTATCTGAGTAGATGTTCCTTTGATTTTGCTAACTTATTCTTAAACGAAGCCCTCACAATTTTTTACAGAGAAATGTTTAATTCCATTTCTCTTTATGTCCCCTTTTCTCGTCATAAAACTTCATCTTCATCCCCCCTTGGTATAATCGCAAACTTCGCGCCTTACGTAACAAGAGAAACAAGTTATGGGCAGCTTTCCTTCGTACCAATTCTGTTTTCGACTATTCCAACTATCTCGGTTCCTACCTTCAATTCAATCATCTTTATAACTCTCTCTACCAGCGGCACCTAATTAACGCTAAAGCAACTCTTATAAACGACCCTAAGTCATTTTTTCAATTCGTCAACTATAAAAAAAAATCTGACGGTTACCCTCCGTCCCTCTCTTTTGAAAACATATCTTCAACTAATCCGCAAACCATTGCCAACTTGTTTGCCACCTATTTTAAACAATCCTTCGCCGACAACTCTTTTGAACCAGACCCCTCTTACTTCACTCATCTTCTTAACTTCTCCGTTGGCCCCTTTCTGTCCCTGCCTTTTGATCCTGCTGTAATTGAAAATAAACTACAAAATCTTAATGATGAATTCTCACCCGGCCCAGATGGTCTCCCTGCCATTTTTCTTAAAAAATGCTCTTCCATTCTCTCCCTCCCCCTCTCTCATCTCTTCCGTGTGTCTCTATCACTAGGAGAATTCCCTCAGATTTGGAAGACCTCTTTCATAACCCCTATTCACAAAAAGGGATCAAAGAACGAAGTAACAAACTATCGCCCCATTGCTAAACTTTCTCATCTACCCAAACTTTTCGAAAGTATTTTATACGAAGCCTTAAGCTTTCAGTGCAAGTCTCTTATCTCTCCCACCCAACACGGCTTTCTGAAAGGTAGATCAACTACCACTAACTTAGTCGAATTCGTGTCCTTCGCCCTGTCTGCCTTAGAGAATGGCAAAGAAGTCGACGTTATTGCAACTGATTTTAGTAAGGCTTTTGATAAGATCATAACTTAATCCTCTTCAAATTGTCTGCCCTCGGTTTCGAACCCATATTGTTAAAATGGATATCTTCTTACCTGGAAAACCGTTCTTACAGAGTTCGCTTCAGATCCATCTTATCGACTCCCTTCTTGGCCACCTCTGGTGTTCCGCAAGGCAGCCATCTAGGTCCCCTTATCTTCATTCTAACCATAAACGATGTCGAGAGGGTTATTAAACATTCTTCCCTCCCTCTGTACGCTGATGATACCAAAGTTTTCAAAGCCATCTCTTCACCACATGACTACTGCCTCCTTCAACAAGACCTTGATAGTTTTTCGAACTGGTGCCTACAAAATCGCTTAGAGCTCAATATCGCCAAATGTCAATCCATTACCTTATCACGTAAGCACCACGTGTCCTCCGCCCGCCTTTACCTTCTTCATGGTCAACCTATATACATCGTTCAGTCTCTCCGTGATCTTGGAATATTGTACGATAGGGAACTAAATTTTCGTTCACATATTGATGAGATAATTCGTAAAGCTAACTCATCACTTGGCTTTGTCAAACGATGGTCCAAAGAATTCTCCGACCCTTACGTGACCAGATCCCTCTACATTACCTTTGCGCGCCCCCTCCTTGAATATGCCAGTCAAGTGTGGTCACCCTTTCAGCAAGTTCATGTGACCAGAATCGAGAATGTTCAACGTCGATTTCTTCGATTTGCCCTTCGAGGTCTTCCTTGGAACGATCCATTTATCTTGCCTCCCTATCAAAACCGCCTCAACCTCATCAACCTGAGTACTCTAGAGAAACGCAGAGATGTTGCAGACATTCTTTTCATTCATCGACTTCTTTCAGGCTCTGTCGATTGCGCATCTCTTTATAATTCAATTTTTTTCAATACCAACCCACGAAATTTACGATGCCCTCGTCTTTTCTATTTACCGTCCCACCGCACTTCATATGGATCTAATGAACCAATTTCCCGTATGCTGCGAAAAGTGAACTCAAACCTCACCCAGTTTGATTTTAACCTCAGCACCCCCTGCCTCAAAACCGAACTCCTTCACCATTCTCCTTAACTTTAAGTCTTAGTTTTAAGTTTTAGGTTTAAGTTTTAGCCTTAAGTTATTTGTAGCTTGTAATAAGCCAAATAAATGGGGGCTTTCGCCCCCACTAAAATTAAAAAAAAAAAATAAATTTAATTCAAAAGGATATTACCTTACTTATTTTAAATTGGCGGTCTTACAGGTATGTTTTTAATAGTGATATAGAGAAGATGTACAGACAGATCCTAGTCCACCCCGAGCAAACCCCTTTTCAAAGACTAATATTCCGTACGGCACCACAGCAGGAAATTAGAGATTTCGAACTGAGAACGGTCACATTTGGAGTCAATTGCGCCCCCTATCTGACGATTCGAACTTTGCGGAAGTTAGCTGAAGACATTAAAAATTCTCACCCCCTTGCTTCACAGATTCTGACACGTGAATTCTACGTAGATGATGTCCTCTCAGGAGCTCATCACATAGCTACTGCTCAAAGGTCTCAATGTGAACTAATAGACGCATTGAAATCAGCAGGTTTTAATTTAATAAAGTGGACATCTAATTTCCAAGAATTACTGAGCCATCTGCCTCGGGGCCATCTTTTAAGTCAAGATTTTCTACGAATCGATGAAAAAAGCTCGCTTAAGACCCTCGGAATACGTTGGAATGTTTCTTCTGATACTTTTTCCTTTAAGGTGCAACCAATTCCCTATTTATAACCATTTACTAAGCGATCGGTACTCTCCGTTATCGCCAAGCTATATGACCCTGCCGGTTGGCTGGCTCCAGTTGTGGTTACAGCAAAGATACTAATGCAACAAATATGGAAGGATCAAACCGATTGGGATAAAGGTCTTTTGTTCGCTACCGAACAACGGTGGAAGATGTTTTTATCCACTTTTCCCGACATTGCAGCAATCCGTATTCCTCGATGGGTGGAGTATACGCCCTGGGCACCTTGTCAAATCCATGGGTTTGGTGACTCATCGGAGAGTGCATATGCTGCATCGATGTATCTCCGGACTCAACAAAGTTCCGCCTCTTATACGTCGCATCTATTTTGAGCCAAATCGAAAGTAGCCCCTGTAAACCCAATTCCTTTACCCAGGCTGGAACTGCAGGGAGCTGTCCTACTTTCTAGATTCCCTCCTGTGGAATCACTGTTAGAGTGTAAACCCATTAAAACGTTTTCCAACCATATTCCGCCTGATTTTGAAATATTTCTGAGTTGATTTTCTTCTTGGCACAAGGCCATTTGTGTCGTTAGCTACCTGCTTCGGTTCATTAACGCATCTCGGAGTAAAATCTATCGAGCAAAAAATTCGGCGATCACTCTTTCACATGAGGAAATCAGCTGTACTAAAATTAGACTCCCTTACCCAACAAGATTATTTTCCAGTGGAGTATCAGTCTCTGTCTGAAGGACATCAAGTGAAACCCAAAAGCTGGCTTTCACCATTTAATGCCTTTCTGGATGCCGATGGAATAGTCCGCTCTCTTGGACGATTATCGGCTTCTACACTGCCGTTCAAAGAGCGCAGTCCGATTCTGTTGCCATATAATTCCCATTACTCGCAGCTCTATGTATCGTATGTTCACAAACTTTCACTACATGGGGAAACACAATTAATGATTCGTCTGATTCGTCCTAAACTAAAAAACCTGGTCAAAAAGTGTATCCGTGACTGTCAACCCTGCATCCGGTACAAAAAGAGAATGCACACTCAATGAATGGGTGCATTACCAATCGAAAGAACAACCCTTAGTCGTCCGTTTACCAATACTGGCGTTGATTTCGCTGGTCCGTTTTTATTAAAAACCTATTACGGTCGAAAGTGTCGCCTGGGCAAAGGTTATGCGTGCTTGTTTGTCTGCTTTGCGACTCGAGCTATACACTTAGAGGCGGTTAGTGATTTAACTGCTCAAGCATTTCTTACGGCTTTTACTCGTTTTGTTTCCCGCAGCGGTACACCCGTACAAGTGTTTTCGGATAACGGAACTAATATCGTGGGAGCCTCCAAGTTGCTGCTTCAGGACTTCCGTGATGCTCTTCTTCACTATCTTCTCATCATTTCGCCCAAATCAAATGGAACTTTATACCAACGGGCTCTCCTCATATGGGTGGTTTATGGAAAGCCGGTGTCAAAAGTTTTAAGACCTATTTCCAGAAGTTCGCTGGTAGTGCAAAGTTTATATTTGAGGAATTTACGACACATCTCTCACGCATTGAAGCAACTTTGAATTCTCGACCACTATCACCCATTTCGGAAAACGTACTCGATATCGTTCCGCTCACCCCTGGTCATTTTCTCACGGGTGGCTTACTATTCAGCCTTCCCGAGCCCACATATACAGATCAGTCTCTGAGTCTTATGAATCGCTGGAGAAAGCTCAAGATTCTTCATCATCAATTCAGCATCCGCTGGAAGGAAGAGTATTTGAAGGAGCTCCATAAACGTTTTAAATGGAAATATCCCCAGAGGGATATTCAGGTTAATGATCTAGTCGTTATTCGGAACGAAAACCTACCTCCTAATGAATGGAGACTAGGGCGAGTTGTAACATCGTGGCTCTGATCAAAGAGTCAGAGTAGTCGAAATCCAAACTCAAACAGGAATTCTCACACGATCAGTCGCCAAACTTTGCGTCCTCCTGCCTCAATAATGTCGTTCAAATCGTGTACATTCTCACGTCTTTGGGGCGAGCTATATAATACATGCAACCACACATATAAAAAAAAAAATTGTTACCGACACATGGGTCCTACAAATACCATTGGAGATATTTACTATAACTCATATCTACGATTTTTTTCTTTAAGTATTAACTAAGATGTAACATTCATGAATTGTACTTTCTTTAATTATCTTATAAACTCATATTAATTATAATTAAGGTTCTCTCTAAGGTTGATCCTCTCTCGTATAGTTTTTTATCCTTTTGAATTTGTGTCCCATAATTATTCAAGTAGGTATCACTTAGGTGTCTACTGCCTTTGTTAGAGTATGAATTATATTGCAGGAACTGCTGCAAGGGGGGCGGTAATGTTCAATTGTAATCCCACCCTTAAGTTTATTATTATGCCATTGACACCTACAGGACAACTCTAGCGTTAAAATGTATTTTTGACATTCATTGTATTTAAGATGGTTGTCGGTTCCGGTGGGCACCCACTTGGAATCCAGACGACGGAAGTGGCGGACGTGCCGAAAATAAAATCCGAAGACAGCGAAAAATTTAAGTGTTCTTTTTTATTTTCAGACGTTAAAATCTCACAAGTATTTGTTCGCACAGGTGAATACACCAACAAAGGGTTCTCTTACTTTTTAAGTACCGGAATCTGATTAACTGTTTTAAAAAAAAATGTAACTTTTGTTTTTAGCAAAAATGCGGTCGCGCGAAATCCGTTAGCGCTAGGAGAAACTTGGGTACATAATTAACATCAGCTTTAAGGGGGGTGTACACATGTAGTTTTATAATTGAGAATTTATCTGTCTGAGTTTTCCCGGATGTACTCTTTTTGGTCCGGGTTAGTTTTTCTAAATTGTCCGGGTTTGTCCGGACTTCTGCATTATCCAGCAATTAAAGTACTTCTCTCTTATTTTTTATTTATACCCAAAAAATCAATCTGGAATTACTCCAGTCAAAGAAACAAACAGAACCAATAATTGAAAAAAGAAAATTCTATATGAACAGATCTTTGAAACTGCCAAATATCAAAATAATCTTAATAATAGTTGGTATCACCAGTCTGAAAAAGTGTCTGAACTCTTTACATTATCTTTGTGCGCTTCTTGCCAAAAGTTTTGTGATGTCGATCCCTTGAAGCACTTTGAAACAAGCAAATGTGAGGGGTGCAAACTGTGGTGAATAAATTTGCAGTATTTTATGTTTTGAAATGTAAATATAACATGTTTTCCGGTGCTCACAATGCCCGGGAGAAAATGTACTTTTAATGATGAATTAAAAAGAAAGTCTACTTCCTTTAAAAAAGGGAAATACGATTGGGAGGTGAACTGCTCCATTTGCAACTGTACGCTCTGAATTGCAAATAAAGGCAAAAGTGATATCAAAGAGCGCATTAAATCTGCAAAACATTCCACGAATCTACGAGCAATAACATTTTTTTTTATTATTATTTTGTTTTTACTAGCACGCACTCTGGGAAAAATCTCTGGGCCCACAACCTGTTGACCTAGGTTAGGTTAGGTTTGATGGTTTGACGTAGAGTGTGAAACAAACTACGCCACACTTAGATCAGTATAGATCCATTGTGATGCCCAAGCTTCCCCACTCGTGAACTCTTTGGGTTCTTAAACCAACCCGATGTATTTGTAAATTTGGTAATCTTATTTACCTTGAAAGAAATATATCCCTAGTACTATTTTGAATCTAAGGTGGTAGAGTTCTGGACAATGGCACAGGAAGAAATATCTTTGTGTGATATTTTTTTTTTTTTTTTTATTATTATATTACAATCTAGTGTTAGGACTAATGAGCAATTTAATAATCAAGATATAGAAAATTTAAATTTGAAAAAGGATATAAGATACTATAATATAACATATAATTTATATTTGCCTTATTCTTTTTTCTCTTCGTGTAATTTTTAAGTAATAATTAATACAATAATAATTTTGAATTTTACATACATATAAATATGAATACTATAACAATGAGTTAATAACATTAATAATACTCAAGGCATAAGTGGGATTTAGGCCACTCAAGGCGGTGGGGGTTTTATTCACTCCGAGCGCCCCTTTTCGCTCGTTGTTGTCGCCTTTCTATGTATCATTTAAATTTACATTCCTTTATCTACCCAATTCAAGAAAACTGGTCCTAATACGCTGTCTTGAGGAACACCAGCTTGTATTTCTTTCAGTTCAGAATACTCGTTTTCATGTTTAATTCGGTAGTATCTACTAGAGTTATACAAATCCAATATTGTAGGATATTGCTTTGGCAGGCTTTTTTTAAGTCTGAATATCAGTCCATCATGCCAAACTTTATCAAATGCTTGAGCCACATAAAGTAAGACAGTGGAACAAACTTTCTTTTCTACTAGTGCGTTTTCTATAGTGTTGACTATCCTAACCAGTTCCATGGTCAATCGTTGAATGTTTCTTCCGAAAACCAAGTTGGTGTCCCGGAATTAGATATTTTCTTTCAATAATACTATTTAGTCTTTTCACCAGTATTTTTTAAAAAAATTTTCATATAACAGGCAGCAAGGATATCGGTCTATAAAAACATGGCTCGTGTGGTGATTTCCCTGGCTTTGCTATCATTATAACTTCTGCAATTTTCCAGAGTTGTGGGACATACTTCAATCTAAAAGAAGGGTTTATTATGTGTCTTAGTTTAATGTAGGCTTTTGTGGAAATTATTTAGAATTTCTCTAGTTATTAGATTGAACCCAGGAGCTTTTTTCGGTTTTTTACCTCGGCTGTTGTAGTTGGCTCTATATCTTCATCTTCTTGTTCTAAGTCCATGTCCAATACGTTATCATTTTCAACTGCGTTTGGTTTAAAGACCTTCAAGATATTCAGCAAATGAGTTTGCCTTTTGTTCGGTATTCCTCGCCTATTTTCCATTTATCATTTTGATAGGGGGATTTGTGAAGTTAAATTTTCTATGTTCTTAGCTGCTTTCCAGAGGGAATAGTTAGAACTTTTGTCATTCGATAATCTCAACAGATAGGCGGACGTTTTTCCATCCTTAAACTCTTTTATCGTCCTTCTAAGCTTTTGTGTAAGCCTAGTATGTTGCCATCTTTTCCTTCCTTTCCGTTTTTCAGCAATCAGTTTTCTTACTTCTAGTAGATAATTATTTCCTCTCAGCCTTTCTTTATATTGTGGAGTGTTTTGCCAAGCAGAATGTTGGATATCTTTTATGAATCTTTCGACATCATCATCTAAGTGTTGTGCGCAACATCTTATCGGTACTCTTAGTTTTTCCTTTCCTCAAGAATAGATTTAAGGCCATTCCAATTTATTCGAGAGTTTGTAAGTCTGGGGTTTACCTCTTTCGGAACAACGTTTTCACTCAAGGTAAGTAAAATCGGTGAGTGATCAGAACTTATTTCTTGACTTTCTTTTGCTTTTAAGAAATCGCTGTTTATATTTTTAATTAAGTCAGGTATTTTACCAGGATCTGATGGCCAATAAGTTGGTTTCCCAGTGGATATAGCCTTGGATCTCATATTTTTAATAGCGTTTAGCAGCTCTTTTCCTTTAGTATTTGTTAATCTTGAGCCCCACTGAGTGTTTTTGGCGTTAAAATCCACACCAACAATGAATCTACTACCTATTTGTTTAAAAAATTGTTCATAAAGTTGTTTGATGGCGTGTTTGGAAGGACTATAAATGCTAGCAACAGTTATGGCACAATTTCGGGTTTTTATGTTTACTGCAGTTGCTTGGATTTCACTTTTTGCAAATTTGAACTCTTCGTGGTGTTGTATGTTGTCCTTTATAATGACTGCACTTCCACCCCTCGCAGAGTTATCTGGATGTATGGTGTGATAGACTTTATAATTCTTGATTCTTAAATATGTTTCTCTGGTGAAGTGTGTTTCTGAAACCAGGCACACATCTATTTTGTTGATGTCAAGGGCTGCTTGCAACGGCCTTTATGGTTTATGGTCTTTGCTCTCCAACTGTTTCACTCTGTCGTCCAGGACGGTCACGTAGTTTTCTATTTTAGTTATTTTAGTAAGCATTAGCTGTAGAATTTGTTTTCCATCATCATCTTGAGATTTAGTGCTTTGCTCAGGCTGGGTACTCTTTACAGCTTCAGCGTAAAATGCGCTAATTGTTTTTTGTTGGAAGCCAGGACGCACCACATTCTCATCCTTGTTTACCGAATTGGTACTGTTTTTGATTTCGTTCGGTCGATTTTCTTCTGAGTTTAGTTTCCTCATCTTACTCTCTTTTATCTTTTGTAGTCCTTTTGCAATTGCACATCCTCTGTAGCTAGCTGTGTATACAGTGTATTCATTTCGCTGCTTCATTTGTAGGTTTAAGGCAATCCTATGTGTGATGTTCGCCTGCGCACTTTACACATCTTGGGTGTTTTCCGCAATACTTTTGCGTATGTCCATAAGCCTGAAAGTTCTTACATTGTGGAATAAGTTTAGTATTACTGAGCGATTCTATTAGCACTTTAAATGCATTATGCTATTGATTTCATAAATTTTGTTTATATTTTCTTCAGCACCGAATGACAGCATAAACATGTCCAGTGGATCTTTGGTTTTTCATTTTAGCCTATTTGCTGCATCAATTATTTTGTAGCCCTTAACTTTCAAATCTTCGATTATGTTCTCAGGTATGCAAGAGTGAGGTCAATTTTTTGCCATAACACGTATTGGCCTGATCTGTTTGTTTTCGTATGTGTGCCAATTGCATTTCATTTCATTAAATGCTTTGGAGACCATTTTATATTCATCTCCATCAGGGTCATTTATTTTAATACTTTTTTTGGTAACAATTTAATATTGAATTCTTTTTATCGTAGGACTGTTTTAACTTTTCCACAAAAGTTATCATGATTTGTTAAATCATCCACTATTATTTTCGAAGGTGATGGAATCTTTTTCGCTTCTTTAAGTTGAGTTTGAGGTATTTTATTACTCGATGTTGGTGGGGTTAGACAATCGTTTAGTTTTCTTTTCTTTTGTGTTGGTTTTTTGAATTCAATTTCTTTCGACAAATCTTCTTCATCCGTATGATACTCAATCTGGTCTGCTTTGTTCTGTTTTGTCTCGCTTTTACCATTTTGTGTGTGTTTTATTTAATTTTTTAGTGATTTTATTTGCTGTTCCAGGTTCCTTATTATTTAATGCAGTTCGTTTTTTTCACTGATGGTCTTTTGCCATTCATCGTAGATGATCTGCTCCCTTTGAAATCTCTTTTGGTTTTCTTCAAGGATTGCGTTGTTTTGATTTGGAGAAGAAGTTCCTTCTTTCTTTTTCTTTTCAATTTTATGCTCAGTGGAAGCTGAATTTGCTTTCCCTAGTACACTATGGGGTGGAGATCTACCCACCCCCATAGCGCCTTTTTTGTAGTATAAATTTATGCTCGGTTTAAGAATGAGTCGAGATAATTGAAGAACCAGGTTTGTGTTTTGGCTCTAAAAAAGAGCTTCAATAAAAAGCTTTTGATCAAATGTTTCATGCTCCGCTCTCGCAAGTTCTACAATCATTCAGCCCCCTTTCCTTGTTCTTCGTTTCTGTTTAATGAAAAACAAAAAAAAAGAGGAAAGGAAACGAAGAAAATATTTTCTTAAAACATTACCTTTTCTGATAACAACCAACTCCGTTTGTGTATCAGATCGGTGAAGCAGATGAAGCTCCTCAGGTTGATGAGTAAGGTAAATTTGTATTTGGTTTTAAAACGTTTGAATAATTGTTTTGAATTACGACACAGCTCTAACTTTGACTTATATTCACCAGTGTTGCCACTGTATGATTATTTGTCTGATAACGTAACTAGTTGTGTCCATTTATTATCCCCACTAAACCAGATAAGATATATCTGTTGAAGTGTAGGATTTCCTCTGTACGATTTTTATCGTAGATCGGCCAGAGTTTTCTTGTAATTATATAGAATTCAAGTGATGTCCATCTACTATTTGCTATTGCAATCATTTTATTTCTAACTTCTAGGTTCAGGTTGCAGGGTGGTATCTTAAAATAAATAAATAGGGCACTATGTAGTCTATGCTAACATTTCCACCCATGTATTTGCGTAAAATCTGCGCACTTAATCTTAGAGCACTTCCAGCTGCAGATTCCTGCGCAAATAGATCAGATGCTCAAACTGATTTGTCGGCCATCTTGCTGTCTATCCAAGGGCAGATGGAGCAGCTTCAGCGTCAGGTACAGGAGCAGGCGAAGCGGGTGGACCAGATATACGCACTTCTGACGGGCCTAAAGCACCTCCAGTCGTAATGGGTACGAGCATGGAGGAGCAACCCTTGAAGATCCTTGCGGTAAATGTGGATTCACTGATTAGGATCGAGCGAAGAGCCGTATTGTTTAAGTTGCTAGAAGACCAAACCCCTGATGTGCTTATTGTTAGCGAAATAAAGCTATCCCAGAAGCACAAATTGGGGCACAATAAATACAATATTGTCGGAAGAGACCGACCCAACTCCACACAAGGAGGAGGTGTTGCGATCTTCATACGCAAACAACTGCAATTTAAAGTTATGTACAGCGGCGAAATGCGAAGGTTCTAGGTGCTGGAAGCGTGTATCGTGTGCATCCCTCTCCGTAGTGGAAAGAGGATGCACTTGGTCGCACTCTATGCACCTGAAGCTACTCAATCTACTCTATTTATTTCAGAGCTCGAGACACTTTTTCGATGCCTAAGGCTGGAGTCGAAGGAGAATTATTTCATCATGGCCGGAGATCTAAACGCCAAACATAGAGATTGGGGAAACAACACACCTAATCCTAGAGGGAACCTACTATTCAATTGGTGGGGTCGGCACAATGTCGATTATAAACTCGATTTGAAAGCTGCAGATAGTTCGTCATTTCCTAGAAGCGGCTCCTATCTTTTTTTTTTATTTATTTTTTATTCCAGGGATGATACTTTAAAACATATAAATTAGACAAATGTTTAGGAATAAAATAATATGGTGACATTCTATAGCCTTACAAAGACTAGAGGCGAATGGCCCATTCAATAAATAAATATTCAATAGCTGTGGTTTTTTTTTTCAAATCAATCAAACAAAAACAAAACTATATTAATTTAAGACTAAATGATAAATGTAAGATACATATTTACGGAAATTAAACGATAAAAAGAAAACAAGTTAAACAGTGCTCATAAACAAATTTCTGATTTGAGAAACATCCATATTAAATAGCCACATTTTGACTTTTTATAAAAAAAAACCTTGTGTATTAATTGTTCTAATTTCGTATGGTAATTGATTAAATAATGTAGGTGCTGATACAGTATAAAAGTTGGAAAAATGTGTCTTGTTTGCCACTGGTACTTTTACTATTTGCGGAGAGTTTACTCTTAACCTGTATATATTTGAATATCTTAGTATTGAGCTGTATCCGCTACGCATAAAAAACACTTTAAGAACTTTGTAAACATATAGATGTTTTATTGGTAAAATTTGAAGGAGACGAAATAAAGGCAAAGTACTTGTTAATCTACTTTTTTTACAAATAATTCTGACAATATGTTTTGTGCTATTTGTAGTGGTTCAATTGTGTTATTGTAAGCTCCACCCCAACTCGTTAAACCATACTGTAGTTTTGAGTTAACAAGACCATAGTAAATTACTGTGAGAAGTTTTTTAGAACAATAAGGTTGTAACAAGAACATTTTACGCGTCGCACACATCATATGCTTTTTTAAGTCAGCTGCATGGATTTTCCAACTCAAATGCTTATCTATTGATACTCCCAGATACTTAAAACATTCAACAGATTATATTTTAAAACAATTAGAACAACAGGATACATCCATACGGAAATTGACTTTACCACAGTTATGAGCGGACATTGAAAGTTTTGGACACATAGCGGAGTGAAAAACAACATTACTTTCAAGCAGACTTGAATTTTTCAAATTGAAAAACATAAGCTTAGTTTTTTCGCTTATAATTAGTTCATGTTTTGCAAACCATTGCCTTAGCAGTTGCACGTCAGTCTCTAATTTTTCCACCGACTCGAATATTGAACTGTTTACGAATGTAAATGTCATATCGTCAACAAAAGCTGTTATATTACTACTCAAATTTTGTTTAAATATGAAGTTTATATAAATAAGAAATAGAATAGGGCCTAAAACCGAACCTTGAGGCACACCAATACGTAAATGCAACATATTACTAAAAACTCCGTTAATTTTAACTCGTTGAGATCTTTCTAATAGATAGGACTTAAACCAATTTAACATTAAATCCCTGAATCCAGCTTTGTAGAGTTTGTCCAGAAGAATCGTATGATTAACCATATTGAAGGCTTTTGTCATGTCAATAAATAATGCGATAGGACTACTATTGCTATTAAAACCGCTGCATATCTCACTACATAATTTTAAAATAGCATCTTCTGTCGATTTACCCTCGCGAGATCCAAACTGTTGATGGCATAAGTAATTATTCTTGTTTAAAAATGACAAAATACGATCTTTCATTACTTTTTCAAATAGTTTTGAGAACGTTGGAAGTAATGAGATTAGTCTATAATGGCTCACTGATTTTCGACAACCTTTTTTATGAAGAGGAATAACTTCAGCAGCTTTTAACGCAGATGGGAAAGTACCACAAATAACACTCATATTAAATATATAACATAGAACATCAACAATGAAGAAGGCAATACGTTTAACGAGAAAATTATTTATTCCATCCGAGGTACACGAATTTTTATTGTTTAGATTCATTATACGTTTATAAAGTTCTAGTGCTGAAAAAAGTTGAAAAACAAAGCTATTTATCTGAAAAGCATCATCAACTAGGTCCGAATATAAGTCACAACTGCAGTCGTTTTGAAAAGGATTAGGTTTGGAGTTTGATGCAATAGATGCAAAATAGCTATTGAAAATGTTTGCAATATTCATAGAGTTATCTACTAAAGTATTATCAACCTGAATTTCACTAATGCTTTCTCGTTTTTACCATTACTTAAAATGTTATTAACAACTCTCCATTCATCTTTTACATTACTTCTGCAGTTCTCGAATTTCTTTGAATAAAATCTTTCTCGACAAATAGCTACTTTTCTTTTTACTAACAGGCTGAGTTTATGATAGTGTCGCTTTAGATTGGTGTTTCGGGGGTTATTTTTACATTTTTTACGAATGGAATTTTGTTCGTTTATCATTTTAAGCAAAACCTCATTTAGCCAAGGCTTCATTCGTTTGAGCTTATTATTGGTACCCGACTGAATATTGGTAGAATTAGCAATACGTCCTTTTAATATTTTCAAAAAAGCGTCATAAGCTTGTGAAGGATTATTTTCTATATAAACCTGCTCCCAAAACTCAAACTTAAGGGCATTTACTAGTTTTAAAAAGTCTATTTCCTGTTTGTCTGGAAAGGAAATTTGTTTTATTATCTGTAACATTATCTATATCGAGCCTTAGCATACAGTAGTCAGTAATTCTCAAATCAAGTACCTCACTTGAAACCTTGTGCGACCAACTTTTTTGAAATCTTACAAAAATGTGATCAATGCAGGTTTCCGTTACGTCTGTTATGCGAGTTGGTTCGTTCACAAGCGATTTTAAGCCATATGAGGACATTAACAGCATATATTTGTCAGAATCATTGCTATCACTTAAAACGTCAATATTTATATCTCCTACAACAATTAAATTCTTTGATTTTACGTTCTTCAAAAGCTCATCCATATGTTCAATAAATACATTTTTGTTCAAGCCATTTCCATGCAAGCGATAGAAACACAAAATTGTAATAAGTTCATCATTTTCTTTGTAGGTAATTTTAATGATATCTGCACTGCTAAGATTATATTTTACTACTTCTTCACAATTGACCGGCTCTTTTATGAATACTGCTACACCACCTGCACTATACGAATTATTACAATTACCATATAATTCATAGCCCGGAATATTGTAATTGGATAGTTCGCACTCGTATAACCAGATTTCAGACAAAATAATAAAGTCAGCTAACAAATTCAACGAATCAATATGAGCAACAAAAGAATTAAAGTTTTTTCTCATACTACGAATATTTTGATGTATTAATAAGGTTGGATTAGGACTCTGATATATTTTTACGTTACTAGAAGAGTTAAAATTCATTTTTAATAAATATAAAGAGCTTACTTATAGGTTAATAATATCTTCAAAACACCTAACCTGAATTGCATCATCCCTTTCTTTCTTACGCAAAAATATTACATTTTTCCTAACCCATATAGATTTGTAGTTTTTCTTCACTTTTATCTTCCTGGTTTAATTGAATAGTTCTCGTACATGGGGAGTCAAACTGTCATTCATATAGATGTTGATACTATCAAAACGCTCACCAAAAAATTTCACAGTGAGCTTAACGTTTCTTTTCGCTCTCATTATGCTTTCCTGCGTTTGTCGGCGAGTCAATTTCATAACAAGAACGTTGGTGTGATCCTCAGATGCAATATCGCCTGGCGCACTGGTACTCCTAATTTCTATGTCTTTCTCACAAAAATCCACTCCCACTCCATCACGAAAAATTTCTACAGCAACTTGCATTGCATTTGAATTATCAACACATGGAACATTTACGATTTCCATAACATTGGAGAGATTAGACTGCTTCAAGAAATTATTTTTTTCTTGTAAGACACTGACTTTCGACTTAAGCTCTGAGTTTTCAGTTTGCAGTATGGATATACGAAATAAAAAATCTTTGTTAACATTCTTTAATTCTTTAATCTCACTATATATAAGTTTCAAATCAATTGTTTCATTTTCTTTAATTTGTTGTTCACAATTATTGTTCTCTTTTACACTCACGTTCTTAAGAGTAGCAGAGATAGCAACACTTTCTGCAGCTAGAGAGTTTCTCCGCACAGATGTGTACTGAGAGCATCTCCAGGTTTTTTTGTTTTTTTTTTTTCATGAAATCAAGATCAACGGGTAAAATGTTAACACAGCCACCATGAAAAAGATTTTTGCAGTCATGACATTCTATTTTTGCATCACTTCGTTCAACTTTTTTTTTTGCAAGCACAATACATGATTGATTTTAAGTAAGCGAACTTAAAAGATGAAAAGATGCGCGTATTTACGTTAAATGCTATGAGTATTTTCAGAGGCTGTGCGTTTAGTTTTGCTTGATGCTTTGCCAGGTATTGCAACGAAGTGCTACACCACCCACAGTCTTTACAACACTATCTGGATCTTATGCTGTTCGACGTACGGTTACAACTGACCGACATAGACCGACAAACTATAAACTGCCAGCACACATTTGTGTATGACAGTGACCATTGTGGACTCAGTGCCATAATAAAGATTCCCAACGAAATTGCGGAGTTGGAGGAGTTTGTCCAAACGTACTCCTACAATTATAGTAGGACGCGTTGGACCTGCTTCTCCAGAATTTTAACAAGAGCACTCTCCTCGAACTCGCTCTACCCACCGTCCAATACGAAACTGTCAAACGAGGAGATTGACTGGTACCTAAAACAAATGGAAGAGACAATTAAACGAACTATGTACAATATGATACTTCGGTATCAACATACTGACAGCGCAGACATATTCCGCAATGCAACAAATGACGTACTACACCAATACAAAAGTAGACTGCTGTCGAGACTAAAAACCTTATACAGACACAACTCGGAGGTTATGACGCTGAAGTCGTTGATTAAAAGCCTCCAGAAATTAAACAAGGAAAACTACAGACTTTCTGTCAATCTGCATTGGAACAACAAATTCGGGCTGTAAAATCCAACAACCCGAGTATGTTCCCGCAAATAAATAAAATATTTCGGAGGAATAACCAAAACGACCTTCCGTGTCTTAAGATCCCCCGAGCGATGAACAATGGACAAATACTAATAATAGCAGGTACAGATCCAGATAACGCAGTAGAGGGTGACAACTTCTTTGTGAAAACATTATACAATGTGTTCGTTGCCAAAGGTTCGGACACGCCGCGTCGAACTGCGACATGCAGCCTGGATGTGTCAAATGTGGAAAGAACTACAAAGCAGAGGAATGCACTCTGGGTAAGGATGGAGTGGCAGATAAGAGCCAGCTCTCGTGTGCTTTATGCCGGAACTCGGGACACACCGCAAGCTATCGGGGTTGTCCTGAGTTCCAGTGTATTAAGAAAGTAAATCTTGTTCGTGAGGAGAAGGTTGTAGTGAAACGTCAACCTGCTCCAATTCAAACACAATCCGTGACTCCCCAAGTGACCTACGCCCAAATGGCGGCAGGTCGAGGAAACGCGGAACAGAAAAGGTCGAAAGTTGCTTCTCAGGCCCCAGCGCCTAGAGCACCGGAGGCTCAAACTGACCTGCTGGCCATCTTGCTCTCTATCCAAGGACAGATGGAGCAGCTTCAACGTCAGCTACGGAAGCAGGCGAAGCGGGTGGACCAGATCTATGCACTTCTGCCGGGCCTAACGCACCTCCAGTCGTAATTTGTACGAACATGGAGGAGCAGTCCCTGAAAATCTTTGCTTTGAATGTGAATTCACTGATTAGGATCGAGCGGAGAGCCGTACTGTTTAAGTTGCTAAAAGAAAAAACCCCTGATGTGCTTATGCTTAGCGAAACAAAGTGATCCCAGAAGCACAAATTGGAGCACAATAAATACAATATTGTCAGAAGAGACCGACCCTACTCCACAAAACTAGGAGGTGTGTGTGATCTTCATACGCAAACAACTGCAATTTAAAGTAATCTACAGCGGTGAAATGCGAAGGTTCCAGGAGCTGGAAGCGTGTATCGTGTGCATCCCTCTCCATAGGATGCTCCTTGTCGCACTCTATGCAACTGAAGCTACTCAATCTACTTTATTTATTTCAGAGCTGAAGATACTTTTTCGATGCTTAAGGATGGAGTCGGAGCAGAATTATTTCATCATGGCCGGAGATCTAAACGCCAAACATAGAGATTGGGGAAATAACACACCTAATCCTAGAAGAAACCTACTATTCAATTGGTGGGGTCTGCACAGTGTCGAGTATAAAGTCTATTTGAAAGCTACAGATAGTCCGTCGTTGCCTAGAAGCGGCTCCTATCTGGATCTTATGCTGTTCGACGTACGGTTCACCTGACCGACATGGACCGACAAACTTTGAACTGCCAGCACACATTTGTGTATGACAGTGACCATTGCGGACTCAGTGCCATAATAACGATCCCCAACGAAATTGCGGAGTTGGAGGAGTTTGTCCAAACGTACTAATACAATTATAGTGGGACGCATTGGACTCGCTTCTCCTGAACTTTAACAAGAGCACTCTCCTCGAACTCGCTCTACCCAATGTCCAATAGGAATCTGTCAAAGGAGGAGATTGACTGGTATCAAAAACAAATGGACGAGACAATTAAACGAACTATGGGCAATACGATACCTCGATATCAACATACTGACAACACAGACATATTCCGTAATGCAACAATTGACGCACTACTGCAACACAAAAGTAGACTGCTGTCGAGACCAAAAACTTTATACAGACAGTTTACTGACAGACAAAATTTACATCTGCATTGGAACAACAAATTCGGGCTGTAAAATCCAACAACCCGAGTATGTTCCCGCAAATAAATAAAATATTTCGGAAGAATAATCAAAACGACCTTCCGTGTCTTAAGATCCCCCGAACGACGAACAATGGACGAATACTTATATCAGCAGGTATAGATCCAGATAACGCAGTAGAGGATGACAACTTCTTTGTGATCGAAGATCCACAGGAGAAGGTAGAAGCTATAGGAGCAACTTTCCAGGAAGTGTACGAGGTGAATGATAATATTTGCCCGAACCACGACCTGGAAAATCGCGTCCTTGTGCACGACTTCTACCTTCGAAGTGATATAGAGCACTGGCGATCCGAGAACATAGGTTTTACTGCGTCCAATGACGATAACATGGCAAATAATGTCATCAAAGATGAAAGGGTACATCCTCCGTACATATCGAAGGTAGAGCTCCAAGCGATCTTCGACACATTGAGGTGGAAGAAATCTGTGGGAATCGATGGAGTATCGAACATTGTGCTTCGACATCTCCTTCTAGAAGCGGTGCACATTGACACCACTCTGCTTAACAATGCGCCGAATAATGCACATTATCCAGCGCATTGGAAAACAGCAGTAATACAACCCATCCCCAAAAGGGGTAAGGACATTTAAATCCGGCAAATCTCCGATCGATAAGTCTCCTTCCGAGGTATTCGAGAAAGTGTTCAATAGAGCCCTGCTTAAGTGGACTGAGAACAATAATATAATTCCGGATACCCAATTCGGTTTTAAGGCGGGGAATGATACAATACACGCCGCGTCTAAACTGGTGTCGGATATCCAATGGAACAAATGCAAGAACCAATGCACGGGTGCCTGCCTGGCTGAATTGCACTTGGATAAAAAAAAATACAAAAAAAAACACAAAAAACAGAAAAAAATTTAAAAAAAAACAGCACTCGATAAAAAAAAAAAAAAAATATTTACGTAAAGAATACATAAGGTAGAATAAGATAGGCTAATTTAGAATAAGATAGTTTTAAGCTTTATTTTAAGGTAGTTGTTAAGTTATATATATAAGAATAAAAAAAAAAAAAGTTCATGTACTAAGTTTTTCCTATAATATTTTTCTTAGTAATAATTAAAATTAGAAAATTTAATTAGGTTTAACTTAGAGCGCCCGCATAGGGCCAGTAAGTTAGAATAAGAATAGCTAAGTTAGTTAAGCTAGTTTTAAGCGTTTTTTGTCTAGCTATAAGTTTAATTGAATTTACATAATAAAAATGCATTAAAAATGAATAAAATGAATGGAAAACAGCGGTAATACAACCCATCCCCAAAAGGGGTAAGGACACTTCCAATCCGGCAAATCTCCGGTCGATAAGTCTCCTTCCGAACATCAGAAAGGTATTCGAGAAAGTAATCAATAGAGCCCTGCTTAAGTGGACTGAGAACAGTAATATAATTCCCGATAACCAATTCGATTTTAAGGCGGGGCATGATACAATACATGCCGCGTCTAAACTGGTATCGGATATCCAATGGAACAAAAGCAAGAAACAGTGCACGGGTGCCTGCCTGATTGACTTGGAGAAAGCCTTCGACACCATATGGTTAGATGGACTCTTCTACAAGCTGATGGACAAAAGCAAACCCCTGCTGTACATATTTTATAACATGCTCACCAGTAAACAGTTCATCGTCAAAATGGCAATGTGACTTCTGCTGGAACATTTCTAATTAGAAATGGTTTGCAACAAGGTGCGGTTAATTCGCCGACCATTTTCAACATTTACACGAGCGATCTCGTAGGATCACTTCACCATGCCATAGCGTACGCAGACGACTTAATCGCGTACAGATCAGGACAAAAATCGAGGTTATTGCAATTCTCTTGCAACGTGACTTCGATAAGATTCAGCGATATTGCGATTACTGAAAGTTGAAGATCAACTTCGAGAAATCGGAAATTTTTTTTTAGGACGCCGTTGTCTGGTGCCTCTAGGGATACCAGAAACAATTGGCGAAAGTTCTCAATCGTGGAACTGCACGGACAGCCACTTACGTGTCGAAGTGTAGTCAGATACTTATGGCCCTAGTTAGACCAATATCTATATTTTAGCAAACATATAGATGCTGCTCTGGCCAGAGCCAAAGATGCTTATGCCCTTAAAAAGAGACTTTTTTATAGCAAACAACTCGATGCAAGGGTAAAGGTAATCTGCGACATGGACCTCATCCGGCCCATGCTCGTATATGGATGCCCCGTGTGGTTCAACGTGGGAGCAAGCTTGTTGGAAAAGATTCGGGTGTTTGAGAGGGCTTGCCTTCAGGCTTGCTTTCATGTGTACAGAACACCAGGGCTAACCTAATAAGAGTGGATAATTTTGTTACCAAGCCGATCCGAAGGCACATTGCAATAGCAATGAGCTCAACGAACAACCTGATCTTCGGGGCTTATTACCCCAATTACGAGTATCACGAGAGAGTGCGCCTTAACGGCTTTGTTCCCCCAGAGGCGTTCCTCTATTTTGATGAGAAGGGTCTGATCCAGGACAGATTGGCAGCGCCGCTAATCTTCCGCGTTACTCGGACAGTTGTGGATAGACGACTCAACTACGACAGAGACGTTGCACACGGTAGTTGGAGCGTCTCCGGTTTAGTACGGCGGTATCGGGTCGCGATATTGATGATGTACAACGTCAGTACGGCCATTTCTGGGTAGCCTGTTGAAGGTTTAAGGTTGGCTGTACTTTGCTCATGGCCGACTTACATAGTTTAGGTTTAGGTAGTTTAGCTTGTAGGTAATAATATAAAAAAACAGAAAAACAGAATAATAATATCCACTGCACTTGGATGAAAAAAAAAACACAAAAACACAAAAAAAATAAATAAAAAAAACAGCCCACCAAAAAAAAAAAAAAATAAAATAAGGTAGTTTAAGATTTTTAAGGTAGATTTTTAAGTTTTATATATGAGAGCAATCAAGAAAAAAAGTTCATTCACTAAGTTTTTTGTCTAATTTTCTTAGTAACACTTAAATTTAAGAGAATGAAAAAAATAAATAATTTTCAAGTACGTTACGTCAAGAGACATAGTTTTAAGTACAATATTAGGATTAGCTTAGAGCGCCCGCATAGGGCCAGTAAGTTGGAATAAGAATAGTTAAGTTAGTTAAGCTAGTGTTAAGCGTTTTTTGTCTAGCAATTAAGTTACAATGAATTTAATAATAAAAATGCATTAAAAATGAAAATGAATGAAGTTCCAATTCTCCTGCGGATTTTCGATCACAAAAAATGTCGTCATCATCGACAGCGTCCCTTGGATCTGTTCCTGCTGCTGTAAGTAAGCGTTCATTTTTCTTTGTTAGGGGGATTTTCAGACACGGGAGCTCGTTGACATCGTTCCTTCGAAATATATTATTAATCTGGGGGAACATACTCGGGTTATCAGACTTGATAGCCAGAATCTTGTTACCCCAATGCAAATTGACCGACCGCCTATAGTTTGCTCTAATTAGTATTTGCAGATTCTTCATCAACGATTTCAGCACCCTAACCTCCGAATTTTGTCTATCAGTAAATTGCCTATACAAGTTTTTAGTCTTGTAAGCAGTCTACTTTTTTGTATGTGCAGTACGTCGATTGTTGCATTGCGGAACACGTTGTCAGTTGGTCGATACCGAGGTATCGTACTGTCCATCGTTCGTTTGATTGTCTCGTTCATTTGTTTAAAGTACCTGTCAATCTTCTCGTTTGACAGATTCCTATTGGACGGTGGGTAGAGCGAACTCGAGGAGGGTGCTCTTGTCAATTATCGGGAGAAGCGAGTCCAACGTGTCCTACTGTAGTTGTAGGAATACGTTTGAACAAACTCTTCCAATTCCTCAATTTCATTGGTAATCGTTATTTCGGCACTATGTCGGCAATGATCACTGTCATACACAAATATGCGCAGACAGTTTATCGTTTGTCGGTCCACGGTGGTCAGTTGTAACCGTTCGTCGAACAGTAGTAGATCCAGATATAAGCCGCTTCTGGGAAACGACGGACTATCTGTAGCCTTCAAATCGAGCCGAAACTCGACATTGTGTTGACCCCACCAATTGAATAGTGAGTTCCCTCTAGGATTTGGTGCGCTATTTCCCCAATCTCTATGCTTAGCGATTAGATCTCCGGCAATGAGGAAATAGTTCTCCCCCGACTCCAGCCTTAGGCATCGAAACAATGCCTGGAGCTCTGGCATAAATAAAGTGGAGCAGCTTCAGCAGCATAAAGAGCTACCACGTACATCTTCTTTCCACTACGGAGAGGGATGTACACAATACACGCTTCTAGCCCCTGGAACCTTCGCATTTCACCACTGTACACGGCCTTATACCTAAGTTCATTACGAATGAAGATCGCAACACCTCCTCCTTGAGTGGAGTTGGGTCGGTTCCTTCTTTCTACAATATATTATAGTTTTTATGCCATATCTTGCGTTTCTGGGTTAGCTTTGTTTCGCTAACCAGACATACATCAGGGCTTTGGTCGTCGAGTAACTTGTAGAGCGATTCTTTTCGTTCGATTCTAATCAATGAATTTACATTCACCGCTAGAATCTTCAAGGAATTTTCAGTCGCGGTCGTACCCATCACGATTGAAGACGCGTTAGGCTAGGCAGAAGGGCGTAGATCCTGTCCACACGAGTCGCCTGCTCTTGTAACTGGCGCTGTATCTGCCCCATCTGCCCCTGGATAGAGAGCAGGATAGTCAGCAAGTTGCCTTGTGCCTCAGGTGCCTTAGGCACTGGGGCCTGTGCAGCTACCTTCTGTTGTTGCTGTACCGTGGTTCCCCCACCAGACGCCATTTGGGCGTAGGTGATTTGAGGAGTCACGGTTGCTTTTTGAACTAGACCTGGTGGGACTTTCACTACATTTTTCTGCTTACGAGCCAGATTTGCTGTTTTAATACATTGAAACTCAGGACAACCCCGATAGTTTGCGGTGTGTCCCGAGTTTTTGCATTTTGAGACAACCTGGTAGTCTAGGACTCTGATACTCCTTAGACCCCCCAGTTTGCTATCGGGCGACAGCTGAACCAGGAAGAACGGTAGTTTCCTCTTCTCCCTTTTGGCCCTTTCTGTGGTGAAAGGCTTAACCCTACAAAAGTGAGCCCGTCGCACTTTATTTTTTGGAGCATCTTAAGGAGCTCCTCCGGCTCGGTGGACGGTTCCATCCCTTTCAGTAGCACCGTTTGTAACTTTTCCCCCTTCGGGGTGAAAGAGAAGAACTCCGTCGTCGAGTCCCTTAACAATTTTTTTATTTTATTGTACTGCTCCACTGTGTTGCACTGGATGGAGTGTCTATTATCATTGAACCTTTTAATTGAAAAATTGTTGCCTATGGCCGACTTACACAGTTCTATGCTGTCCTTGAGCTCCATCTTGTACGTAATGATAGGTGGAACTCGCACCTTCCTTGGCTTATTGTGCTGCTGTAGTTGTTGCTGTTGTGTCTGTTGTTGTTGCTGCTGCTGATCCGGCTGCTGTTTTTGCTACAGTTGTTGTTGTTGTTTCCGCTGCTGCTGTTGTTAAGGCACTCCAGCTCATCGTTTTCGTCCTCTGACTCTGACGTAACGAGAGCGGCGAAGTTGTTGTTGTCCCCTAAGTAATTGGCTTTACCACCATCGGAGGCGAATGTTTATAGGTGATCGTGATCTGAAGACCTTTGCCTCTTCTTTCCTGCTGCTGCTGCTGCTGTTGCTGTACCAAGCGCCGCTTCCATCATTCCACCCGGCAGATTTTCAGATACAGCTGTTATGGAGGGGCACTTTACCAAGTTGGGAGTTATTTTTAATTTTCTCCTTTTCCCAGTACTTTCTTTGGCCACCGTTGCTTGGTGGCCTGACTTGGCTATCTCATCGGCTGATGATTGTTTTTCCGCTACTTGAAGTGTCTCCCATCACGGTTTGTTTTTATTTTCTTGTTAATTAAAGAAAAAAAAAAGAAGTCTGATCTTTGCGGGAATTGAACCCGTAACCACCGCCTTAAACATTTTCTCATTTCATTTTTAATGCATTTTTATTTCATAGTTCATTACACTTATAGCTAGACAAAAAACGCTTAAAACTAGCTTATCTAAAACTATGTCTTTCGACGTAACTAACTTTAGTTTCTTTATTTATTTATTTTATTATTCTATTAATTATTATTACTCAGAAAAATGTTTAATCAATGGAAAAAAAAATTAGTATATGAACTTATTTTTGAATCTTCTTATATACACTTACAAACCTACCTTAAAATAAATCTTAAACTACTTTACTCTAAAATAGACTATCTTATTCTACCTTACGTATTTTCATACGTAAATTTTTCTTTTTGTTTTTTTTTTAATTTTTTTTATCGAGTGCTGTTTATTATTATTGCTTTCTTTATTTTTTTTGTGTTTTTTGTGTTTTTTTTTGTGTTTTTGCATCCAAGTGCTGTGTATTTATATTTACTTTTTTTATTATTAAAATATTACTTACAACCTACCTAAACTACCTAAACCTTGAACTATGTAAGTCGGTCATGGACAACAAACAGCCAACTTCAAACATCCAACAGGCTACCATGGATTAAGAGGAAACGACGAAGGAGTTTCCCCTCTTTCGGCTAGCCACCAGAAATGACCGTACTGACGTTGTACGTCATCAATATCGCGACCCGATACCGCCCTACTAAACCGGAGACGCTCCATACTTCCGTGTGCAACGTCTCTGTCGTGGTTGAGTCGCCTATCCACAACTGTCCGAGCAACGTGGAAGATCAGCGGCACCGCCAATCTGTCCTCGATCAGACCTCTCTCATCAAAATAGAGGAACACCTCTGGGGAACAAAGCCGTTAAGGCGCACTCTCTCGTGATACTCGGAACTGGGGTAATAAGCCCCGGAGATCAGGTTGTTCGTTGAGCTCATTGCTATTGCAATGATAACAAAATTATCCACTCTTATTAGGTTAGCCCTGTTGTATAGGACCTCATTAGGATAGAATTTTATGTACTGGGACTCTGGTGTTCTGTACAAATGAAGGCAAGTCTCTTTGTAAGGGCAAAAGCACTTTGGCTCTGGCCAGAGCAGCATCTATATGTTTGCTTAAATATAGATATTGGTATAACCAGAGCTCCAGGTATCTGGCTACACTTCGACTCGCAAGTGGCTGTCCGTACGGTCCAACTATTGAGAAGTTTCGCCAATACTTCGTGGTATCCCTAGAGGCACCAGACAACGGCGTCCTAAAAAGAATGGTTTCCGATTTCTGGAAGTTGATCTTCAACTTCCAGTCATCGCAATATCGCGGAATTTTATCGAAGTCACGTTGCAAGAGAATTGCAATGACCTCGATTTTTGGTCCTGATCTGTACGTGATCAAGTCGTCTGCGTACGCTATGGCATGGTGAAGTGATCCTATTAGATCGCTCGTATAAATATTGAAAAGGATCGGTGAATTAACCGCACCTTGTTGCAGACCTTTTTCAATTAGAAATGTTCCAGCAGAAGTCACATTAGCATTTTTGACAATGAACGGTGAGTATTTTATGAAGCATGTACAGCAGTGGTTTGCTTATGCCCAGCCTGCTAAGCTTGTAGAAGAGTCGTCGTGTCCTTTAACAAATCTTTAATTTTTTAATACTGTTCCATTGTATTGCAGTGGATAGCGTGACTGTCTTCATTTAATCGTTTAATAGAAAAATTGTTGCCTATGGCCGACTTACACAGTTTAATGGTGTCCATAATCTCAGTCTTGTACGTATTTTTTATTGGCGGTACCCTCGCTCTGTTGCGGTACCCTCGCTCTGTTGCGGTTGTTGTTGCTGTGCTTCCTGCTGCTGCTGCTTCTGCTTCTGCTTCTGCTGCGGTTGTTGCAGCGTTTTGTGCTGCTGTTGTTATTGCTGTTTATTCGGCTGCTGTTGTTCTTGCTGCTGCTTCTGCTGCATTTGTTGTTGCAGCTGGCCTTCTGGATGCTTCTGTTGTTTTTGAGCGCGCTAGAGCTCTAGCTGCCGCTCCCTCTCTCTTCTTGCCATTTGTTTGGCCTTAATGGCAAGCACCCTCTGCTCTAGCTGTCTGATGCTGCTAGTCAGACTTTGAACTTCTTCATCTTCATCGAAGGATGTCAGAACTGAGAAGCAATTGTTATCGTCTCCGATGTAGCGGCCTTCCATTTTTTTCATTTTTAATGCATTTTTATTTCATAATTCCTTAAACTTATAGCTAGACAAAAAACGCTTAAAACTAGCTTAACTAACTTAACTATTCTTATTCAAACTTACTGACCCTATACGGGCGCTCTAAGTTAAACCGAATACTTAAAACTATGTCCTTCGACGTAACGAACTTCAAAATTGTTTATTTATTTAATTTTTTTAATTTTAATTGTTACTAAGAAAATTATTATAGAAAAAACTTAGTGAATGAACTTTTTTTTTTTATTCTTATATACATAACCTAACAAACTACCTTAAAATAAATCTTAAAACTGTCTTATTCTAAATTAGCCTATTATAATATAATAAATATAAATTATATTATTATTATTATTATTCTATTAGCTATTACTGCTAAGAATAATGTTTAATCAAATGAAAAAACTTAGTACATGAACTCGTTTTTGATTGTTCTTATATGTATATAAAACTTACAAATCTACCTTAAAATAAATCTTAAACTACCTTATTCTAAAATAGCCTATCTTATTTTACCTTAAGTAGTTTTATACAATACGTAAATTTTTTTTTTAATTTTTTTTTTATTTTTTTTTTATCGAGTGCTGATTTTTATGTTTTTTGTGTTTTTTTTTTGTATTTTTGCATCCAAGTGCTGTGGATTTATATATTTTTTTTTTTCTTTTTTATTACCAAAATTTTATCTACAACCTGCCTAACTAAATAAACCTTAAACTATGTAAGTCGGCCATGGACAACAAACAGCCACATTCAAACATCCAACAGGCTACCCTGGATTAGAAAGAAACGACGAAGGAGGAACGCGGAAGATTAGCGGCAATGCCAATCTGTCCTGGATCAGACCTTTCTAATCAAAATAGATAAACGATTCTGGGGGAACAAAGCCGTTAGGGCGCACTCTCTCGTGATACTAATAATTGGGTAATACGCCCCAGAGATCAGGTTGTTCGTCGAGCTCATTGCTCTTGCAATGTGCCTTCGAATCAGCTTGATAACGAAATTATCCACTCTTATTAGGTTAGCCCTGTTATATAGGACCTCATTGGAATAGAATTTTATGTACTGGGACTCTGGTGTTCTGTACAAATGAAGGCAAGCCCTCTCAAACACGCGAATCTTTTCCAACAAGCTTGCTCCCACGTTGAACCACACGGGACATCTATATACGAGCATGTGCCGAATGAGGGCCGTGTAGCAGATTACCTTTACCCTTGCATCGAGTTGCTTGCTATAAAGAAGTCTCTTTGTAAGGGCAAGAGCAAATTTTCCTCTGGCCAGAATAAAATATACATGTTTGTTAAAATATAGATATTGGTCTAGCCAAAGCCCCAGGTATCTGACTACACTTCGACACGCTACTTCCAGTCATCACAATATCGCTGAATGTTTTCGCTCCTTCTTACTTTTTCCCAGGCGACAACCTGGTAGTCTAGGACTTTAATACTCTTTAGACCATCCAGTTTGCTATTGGGTGAAAGCTGAACTAGGAAGAACGGCAGTTTCCTCTTCTCCCTTTTTGCCTTAGCTGTGGTGAATGGCTTGACCCCTACGAATTCGAGCTCGTTGCAGTCTCTCTCTTTAAGCAGCGCAAGGAGCGTTGCTGGATCCGTATACCGGTCTATCCCCCTCAGTAGCATTGTTTGCCGCTTTTCCCCCTTCGGGGTGAAGGAGAAGAACTCCGTCGTCGTGTCCCTAAGTAATTCTTTAATTTTTTTTATATTCTTCCACTGTATTACAGTGGATAGCATGTCTATTTTCGTTTAATCTTTTGATAGAAAAATGATTGCCTATGGCCGACTTACATAGGTCGATAGTATCCTTCAGCTCAATTTTGTAAGTATTAATTGGAGGCACCTTTGTCTTTGAAATCGTCTGCTGTTGCGGTTGTTTGTGCTGCTGCTGCTGTTTCTGCTGCTGGTGCAGATGCTGCTTTTTCTGCTGCTGCTGTGCTTGTTGCTGCGTTGTTTGCTGCAGGACGCCAAAACAGCGAAGTTATTATTTTTGTCGTCTCCAATGTATCGGAGTTCCCCACCGTCTTAGATATATGGGTATTCGGCCGAGTCATCTGACCTCTGCTGCTTCTTTTCTGCTGCTGCTGTTATTGCTGTGCTCGGCGCCCCTTTCTTCGCTCCACCTGGCAGCTGTTCAGCTGAAGCTGATGTGGAAGGACGCTTTACGAGGTTAATAGTAGGTTTGAGTTTCCTTCTCCTTTTTCGGTCGCCTCTGTTACTGGGTGGCGTGATTGAACTGTGTCAACGACTGACGCAGTCCCTACACCCGCTGGTCCCGCTAATGGGAGCGCGGACCGCTCGCTTTCCACCACGTGTTATTGTGTGTTTTGATTAATTTTTTTTTTTTTTAATGAAAAAAAAAGTCTGTAATCTTATTTTCCCTGGCCGGGAATTGAACCAGGGTCTCTGGCTTGATAGACCAGCACCACATTTGTTCATTTCATTTTTAGTGCATTTTTATTAATCCAATATATTAACTTACATGCTAGACAAAACGCTTCAAACTAGCTTAACTAACTTAACTATTCTTATTCTAACTTACTGGTCCTATGCGGGCGCTCTAAGTTAAACCCAATACTTAAAACTGTGTCTTTCGACGTAACGAACTTCAAAATTGTTTATTTATTTAATTTTTTTAATTTTAATTGTTACTAAGAAAATTATTATAGAAAAAACTTAGTGAATGAACTTTTTTTTTTCATTCTTATATATATAACCTAACAAACTACCTTAAAATAAATCTTAAAACTGTCTTATTCTAAATTAGCCTATCTTATGTTACCTTCCGTATTTTTATACGTAAATTATTTTTTTTTTTTTTTTTATCGAGTGCTGTTTTTTTTATTATTTTTTTTTTATGTTTTTCGTGATAGTCGTAACTGGGGTAATAAGCCCCGGAGATCAGGTTGTTCGTCGAGCTCATTGCTCTTGCAATGGGACTTCGAATCAGCTTGATAACAAAATTATCCACTCTTATTAGATTAGCCCTGTTGTATAGGACCTCATTGGAATAGAATTTTATATACTGGGACTCTGGTGTTCTGTACAAATGAAAGCAAGCCCGAACGCAAACCCTCTCAAACACCCGAATCTTTTCCAACAAGCTTGCTCCCACGTTGAACCACACGGGGCATCCATATACGAGCATGGGCCGAATGAGGGCCGTGTAGCAGATAACCTTTACCCTTGCATCAAGTTGCTTGCTATAACAAAATCTCTTTGTAAAGGCAAAAGCAAATTTTCCTCTGGCCAGAATAACATCTACATGTTTGTTAAAATATAGATATTGGTCCAGCCAAAGCCCCAGGACTACACTTCGACACGCAACTTCCAGTCATCACAATATCGCTGAATCTTATCGAAGTCACGTTGCAAGAGAATTGCAGTGACCTCGATTTTTGATCCTGATCTGTACGCGATCAAGTCGTCTGCGTACGCTATGGCATGGTGCAGTGATCCTATGAGATCGCTCGTGTAAATGTTGAAAAGGATCGGTGAATTAACCGCACCTTGTTGCAGACCGTTTTTAATTAGAAATGTTCCAGCAGAAGTCACATTGCCATTTTTGACAATAAACTGTCTACTGGTGAGCATGTTATAAAGTATGTACAGCAGTGGTTTGATTATGCCCTGCCTGCTTAGCTTGTGGAAGAGTCCCTCTAACCATACGGTGTCGAAGGCCTTCTCCAAGTCAATCAGGCATGCACCCGTGCATTGGTTCTTGCTTTTGTTCCATTGGATATCCGAAACCAGTTTAGACGCGGCATGTATTGTATCATGCCCCGCCTTAAAACCGAATTGGGTATCCGGAATTATATTATTGTTCTCAGTCCACTTCAGCAGGGCTCTATTGATCACTTTCTCGAATACCTTGCTGATGTTCGGAAGGAGACTTATCGACCGGAGTTTTGCGGGATTGGAAGTGTCCTTACCCCTTTTGGGGATGGGTTGTATCACTGCTGTTTTCCAATGCGCTGGATAATGTGCATTATTCAGCGCATTATTAAACAGAGTGGTGTAAATGTCCACCGCTTCTAGAGGGAGATGTCGAAGCACAATGTTCGACACTCCGTCGATTCCTACAGACTTTTTCCTCCTCAATGAGTCGAAGATCGCTTGGAGCTCCACCTTCAACATGTACGGGGGATGTACCGTTTAATTGGCGATGACATTATTTGCCATGTTATCGTCATTGAACTCGGTAAAACCTATGTTCTCGGATCGACAGTGCTCTATATCATTTCGAAGGTAGAAGTTGTGCACAAGGACGCGATTTTCCAGGTCGTAATTCGGGCAAATGGTATCATTCACCTTGTACACTTCCTGCCTCTACCTTCTCCTGCGGATCTTCGATCACAAAGAAGTTGTCATCACCTACTGCGTTATCTAGATCTATACCTGCTGTTATTATTATTTGTCCACTGTTCGTTGTTTAGGGGATCTAAAGACACGGAAGGACGTTTTGATTATTCCTCCGAAATATTTTATTTATTTGCGGGAACATACTCCGGTTGTTGGATTTTACAGCCCGAACTTTGGTGTTCCAGTGCAAATTTACAGAAAGTCTGTAATTTTCTCTAATTAATTTCTGGAAGTTTTTAATCAACGACTTCAGCGTCCTAACCTCCGAGTTTTGTCTGTCAGTAAACTGTCTGTACAAGGTTTTAAGTCTCGACAGCAGTCTACTTTTGTGTTGGTGTAGAGCGTCAATTGTTGCATTGCCGAGGTATCGTATTGTCCATAGTTCGTTTAATTGTCTCGTCCATTTGTTTTAGGTACCAGTCAATCTCCTCGTTTGACAGGTTCCTATTGGGGACGGTGGGTAGAGCGAATTCGAGGAGGGTGCTCTTGTCAAGGTTCTTGAGAAGCGAGTGCAACGCGTCCTACTATAATTGTAGGAGTACGTTTGGACAAACTCCTCCAACTCCGCAATTTCGTTGGGAATCGTTATTACGGCACTGAGTCCGCAATGGTCGCTGCCATACGCAAATGTGTGCAGGCACTTCATAGTTTGTCGGTCCATGTTGGTCAGTTGTAACCATACGTCGAACAGCATAAGATCCCGATAGGAGCCGCTTCTAGGAAACGACGGACTATCTGTAGCTTTCAAATCGAGTTTATACTCGACACTGTGCCGACCCCACCAATTGAATAGTAGGTTCCCTCTAGGATTTGGTGGTTATTTCCCCAATCTCTATATTTGGCGTTTAGATCTCCGGCCACGATGAAATAATTCTCCTCCGACTCCAGCATTAGGTATCGAAAAAGTGTCTCAAGCTCTGAAATAAATAAAGTAGATTGAGTAGCTTCAGGTGCATAGAGTGCGACCAAGTACATCCTCTTTCCTCTACGGAGAGGGATGCACACGATACATGCTTCCAGCTCCTGGAACCTTCGCACTTCACCTGTACATTACTTTAAATTGCAGTTGTTTGCGTATGGAGATCGCAACACCTCCTCTTTGTGTGGAGTTGGGTCGGTCTCTTCTGACAATATTGTATTTATTGTGCCCCAATTTGTGCTTCTGGGATAGCTTTGTTTCGCTAACCATAAGCACATCAGGTGTTTGGTCTTCTAGCAACATACGGCTCTTCACTCGATCCTAATCAGTGAATTCACATTCACCGCAAGGGTCTTCAAGGATTTCTCCTCCATGTTCGTACCCATTACGGCGTTAAGCCCGTCAGAAGTGCGTAGAACTGCTCCACCCGCTTCGCCTGCTTTTGTACCTGACGCTGAAGCTGCTCCATCGGTCCTTGGATAGAGAGCAAGATGGCCAGCAAGTCAGTTTGAGCCTCCGTTGCTCTAGGCGCTGGGGCCTGAAAAGCAACCGTCGGTCTTTTCTGTTCCGCGTTTCCCCGACCTGCCGCCATTTGTGCGTAGGTCGCTTGAGGAGTCACGGATTGTGTTTGAATTGGAGCAGGTGGGCGTTTCATTACGACCTTCTCCCGACGAACCAAATTTACTTTCTTAATATACTGGAACTTAGGACGACCCCGATAGTTTGCGGTGTGTCCCGAGTTCCTGCATAAAGCACACGAGAGCTGGCTCTTATCTGCCACTCCATCCTTACCCAGAGTACATTCCTCTGCTTTGTGGTTCTTTCCACACTTGACACATCGAGGCTGTATTTCGCAGTTCGACGCGGCGTGCCCGAACCTTTGGCAGCGAATGCATTGCAAAATGCTTTCGCTAATTCTTAATTTTTCCCATGCGACAACCTGGTAGTCTAGGACTTTAAGCTTGCTATTGGGAGAAAGCTGAACTAGGAAGAATGGCAGTTTGCCGCTTTTCTCCCTTCGGGGTGAAGGAAAAGAACTCCGTCGTCGTGTTCTTTAACAAATCTTAAATTTTTTTATACTGTTCCACTGTATTGCAGTGGATAGAATGCCTGTCTACATTTAAACGTTTAATAGAAAAATTGTTGCCTATGGCCGACTTACATAGTTCAATTGTGTTCTTCAACTCTACTTTGTAATTATTAATTGGCGGCACTCTGGTCTTCGTAGTCGCCTTCTGTTGCTGCGGTTACTGTTGCTGTTGCTGCTGCGGTTGTTGCTGCTGCTGTGCTTGTTGCAGCGTTTTCTGCTGCTGTTATTGTTGCTGCTTCTTCTGCTGCTGTTGTTGTTGCTGCTTATTCGGCTGCCGCC
The DNA here is from genome assembly GCA_963082735.1 of Pocota personata. NCBI lineage: Eukaryota > Metazoa > Arthropoda > Insecta > Diptera > Syrphidae > Pocota > Pocota personata. The sequence goes on from OY720429.1 coordinate 113,152,106, forward strand.
GTCGGAGATGTACGGGAAGTCGACAGAGTCATCCGACCTTTGTCGCTTCTTTTCTGCTGCAGCTGCAGTTGTTGCGCTCGGCGCCCCTTCCCTCACTCCACCTGGCAGCTGTACAGCTGAAGCTGATGTGGACGGACGCTTAACCAAATTGGAAGACGATTTTCCTCTTCGACGTACCATCTACAGCCACTGTTGCTTGGTGGCCTGATTTCACTGCCTCATCGGCTGATACTTTCTTATCAGCTGGGTTGGGTTGGGTTAACGGTTCGCCACCACTACCTCTAGGCTTACTCGCCACTTGCAATTTCACCTTTTAATTCTGTCCTTTAAAACACAACGATTTTAAACGAAAAGCCGAAACACATCTGCACACTATGAAAGTCTGTGAACGACTGATTTTTTTTTGCGTGTTTTCTTCATTGCAATTATAATTCCTTTAATGAGACTTATATATCTGTTACAGTTTGTACAATGTTCTGTTTCTTTCTTACGTTAAAATAGCGGCTGTAAATTATGGTCTGCTTACATGGTTACTAATTTATTTATTTGCCTCATGGCAAGGTTGCTATATTGGGACTGCTCTTGCTCCCGGACCAATATATTGCTGTTACTTTTGACTTTAAGTCTTAAATCTACTTAGCCTAAACTAATCTAATTAAAACTAAATGGCAGAAGTGGATATGGAGTATACACAGTACACTTTCTCTCTCGCTCCTGCTCAGGTACAATTGATTCCATGAAAGACACATCTGTGTGTGTTATACTTGTGAATTGTTACTTATACACTTCGTTTGGAGCGAGTACGCTATGTATTTTCAGCGTATGAGTTTTCTGAAAATATGTATATATTAGATCTATTGGAGACTATAGGGAGCACTTCATTTGATTTCCAGTGTATAATTCGATTATTAATTCATTTTCGGTTAAAATTAATGTCTGCTGGAAATGGAATGAAGTGTTCTTGTAAGAATATTAATACGATAGTAAATACTTAAAGTAGTTACATGAAGGATAAGTTTTGTACCCCAGTTAAATAACGATTTTTGTTATTAAGTCTTTTTAATAGGTAATATGCTGTGTGAATTGCAGTAAAATTCAGCTAGCCACGATTGTGGCCAGGGATCGTTTTTTGATAAAATAATAGTGGCGCTCCATCAGGATCCGAGTCCAGATCGAGTGCCAACACCCCGACAGGTGAAGCTCGTTATCCCATGTGGTACCGGCTTGAGAAGACGGCATCTCTCGCATGAGGTCGTTGTTGATGCTATTTAGTTTGATAACAGTTTTTTTAATTAGGGCTAATGAATATCGCATAAGTGGAATGACGTTTGCCTCTTTATAAATAAATGAGTTTGAGTATCTTGTGGTTCTTGTTTCGAAGTTCTTGTTGATGCAATGGTGAAGTATCTTTCTTTCCGGAGTTTCTAGGTTCGAGGATAGAGTGGGTGAAATGCTAAACCAAACCAGGAATGCGTAAGTGAGAACGGGGGCGAATTAACGTTTTATAATGAAGTAGCTTAGTTCTTTTTTGCAGTGTTCTACATTTTAATAGGGGCATCAGTTAGTTGGACACTTTCCTAGCTTTTTCAAGGTTGATCTTTGCGCGCTTGTTGAATTTTAGCAGTTCGTTAAAGTGCACGCCAAGATACTTTATGTTCTTCTTATTATGGTTGATATTGTCATCTAGTCTTAGAGCTAAGTCTCTACTTTCTTTTACGACTCCCTCAACGCCTTTTCCAGAGGAGTTCCTGAAGCAAATGAGTTCAGATTTGGCATTGTTAATCGTGATGCCGCACGTTTTATAGTACTCGTTAATAACATTCAGGTGCCTCTCCAGGAGGCGCGTGGCTGTGGTGAGGAAGGTGTCACTGACATATACAATAGTGTCATCCGCGTAAAGCAGTCCGGTTGAGCTGGGGTTTCACCTTTAGCGAGGATGTGTGGAAAGTCGTAAAGAAAAATATTACACAGTGGGGGGCCCAGTGTGGAACCTTGTGGAACACCGCTGTCGCAGGCGCTTTTGTTAGATCGGGTGACTTGAATTTGTATAAAAAAGACCTGTCTCCGAGGAAACTGTCAAGAAGGTTAATGATATGTGGAGAAAGGTTAATCTGTGCGCATTTAAAGGGGAGACCCTCTCTCCACACGCTGTCGAATGCTCTTTCTATATCAAGAGCGCAGGCTACGGTACATTTCTTGGACCTCAAATTAGTGGTAATGTTATGTAGTTTCATAAGTGCATGTACTGTGGAGTGTTCCCTGCGGAAACCAAATTGCTGATCAGGGATGAAGTCAATCGGGTTGTCTTCTAGGCAAAGTATGTTGTTTAGTATTATTCGCTCGAGTAATTTTCTCACGTTGGAGAGGAGTGAGACCGGTCTATAATTACTGATTTTTTTGTCATTTTGTTTTTTAAGAATTGGCACAATTCTGGCCAGTTCCAAGATATGTGGAAAGTAGCCGTTGTTTATACAGTTATTAAAAATAATGGTAAGGAATTTAACCGCTAGGGGTTTTTAAGAAGAAAGTTGCTGATGCCGTCTGGGCCAGAGAATTTTTTGGGTCTGAGTTGTCGGATTATATTAGTTACTTCCGTGCTGTTCGTGAAAATATGCTCGGCGTTTGGCGCGAGTGCTGAGTTGCCTGCACCAAAGTTGAACAAAACAGGAGTTAAGGAGTCTAGTCTTAAGGTTGTGGTTGTCAATTACCCTAGAGATTTACAAGTTAAAGTTAGGAATTTTTGTTGGTAGGTCGCTTTGAAATAAGTTTCAAAAGCGCTAACGATACTGCGCTCGTTAGTGAGAGTTTCATCGTCTACTATGACTTTACTAATAAATGAGTTTTTTTTTTACCTATAATAATTCTAGAAATTGTGTCTTGAAGTTCTTTGTTGAGCCAAATTCTAACCTTGTCTTGTATGATTTTCCTGAGTAACGATATTCTGTTATAAGTGTTGTGATATATTCTTTTAAGATTTTGTTTGCCATTGTTGTTTTAGTTTAAAGAGTTGTTCAATCTCATTTGGGAGGTTTTTGTACTTTTTGAAAGAAGTAGGAATCCTGGTGGTATGTTGGTCCACTGCGTTCTTAAGTGTTACATTAAATTTTTCAATGTAAGTGTCTATGTCCGTGTTTGATAAGCAGCAAAGTTCAGGGGGGGAACACTAAGCTAAGAGTGAATCCAGGCAGTCATAGAAGTTCGTCTAGTTAGTCTCCTTGTAGGAGTTAATTAGAGTTTGTTCTTGTAATAGAACCGAGGCTACATTGTAATATGACAAAAAAATTGTCGACACTCATTTACAGTCAAGCGAAAAGGGATGTGCATTAAAGTTATAACGTGGTAAAAGATTGAGTTTTTCTTTTTGAATTTGTGATTTACATTAAGATAGTTAGTGCCATTCTCATAACAAATAATTTTCGGCTTCAACTTAGCCCGAAACATGGTCCTTCGAGCATTTTAATAAAAAGACCAGTGTAAAGTAATAATTATTTCAACAAAAAGAAAGAAAAGTGAAAACCAGTGCGGGTAAAACCGAACAAAGTGGATACAACGAATTAAAAGCGGCAAGAAACTACTTCAAACGGATCCTGATACAGCTACCCAACCGGTGTCAAGCGGATACAATGGATTAGCAGTGGCAAGAAACTACTCCAAACGGATCCTGATACAGCTAGCCAACCGGTGTCAAGCGGATACAACGGACCGAATTGTGGTCTCAACAAGATCAACGTTGAAAAGCGGACATCGAGCAGAGCAACGGTTGGCAAACGGTCATCAGCGGTGCTACTACAATTTTCCTCATCAAGGAACAAAGGATAGATCACATAACAAGTGTTGTGAATTTAACTCCTTTCCACGCCATGTCTAAAGTGGCTAAAAATATCGAAGCGCAAGGAATAGCGCTTAAAGAAATACAAAACGACTTTAATGACTTCCAAAAAGATATCGCGTCGCGAAAGTTAAGGGGGTACGTGAGTGCGCGGTTACAAGAGTTAGAGGAAGTGTTGAAAAGGACAAAAAAAGAACACCACGCGATTGTTAATAGTACAGAAGATGCTCTTAAAGAAAAATATTTAGAGAATGAAACCTTTTCAAAAATAAAGAAGATTTATTTCACTTTCGTTGGTTAATTGCGTTACGAATTAGACAAGTTCGCGGAAACAACTGAGTCGACTTTAGAAATTTCTCTGTCAAACACAACTAAATCCTCAGTTTCTGAAATACACCTCCCTCCAATTCAAATAAAGCCATTCTGTGGCAAATTCGAAGAGTGGAGTGAATTTCATAATTTATTCGAGAATATGATACATCATAATGTTGATCTATCAGATGTTCAAAAAATACGCTATCTGAAAACATATGTGTGCGGCGAAGTTGCGCGCTTAATTCAGCACCTTCCCATCGATGGTAAAAATTATATATCAGCATGGGAAATATTAACCGAAAGGTTTGAAAACAAACGGAAGCTTGTTAATACACAGTTAAGGCTTCTAATGGAACAAAAAAAGCTTGCTCATGAATCCGCTGCACTTTTAAAAGTCTTGCACGATACAAGCATAGAATGTGTCCATGCACTTGCGAATCGGGATAACAGTAGATGCATGGGACAGTATTTTAATATACGTCATCTTAAATAAACTTCCTCATCAAACTCAAAGGGATTGGGACGATAAATTAGGCACATCTAAGGTTCTTCCGGACTGGAAATCATTTACATGTTTCATTGAAGGTAGGTTCAGTTCAGGTAGGCAATTCCGTTGTCGACTTTGCTATGCTTCTCATGGCATTCGGCATTGCAAAAAGTTTTTGAACATGGACGTAAGGAATCGTACAGATGCTATAAGAAGAAACGCAATTTGTTCTAATTGTTTAGGGTATGATCACCATGCTTCAATTTGCAGCAGCAGCAACAGATGCTACAAATGTGTGCATAAACACCATACATTGTTGCACATAGAGACAGAAAATGTGCAACAGCAAAATAACCACCAAAGATCTCAACAAACTACAAATTTCCAAGGCCGTAATAGTTCTCAGTACGAGGCACAGAGCCATTTAATTCAAAATCCAAACAATTTCATAACGCCAGACTCCTTACAGAGTGAACGCGATGGTTCTTCCACATCAAAGGCAACTTTCAATTCACATTTCAACCAAATGCGAACTAAAGGCTGAACTATAATAGTAGAATGCTTTCGTACGACCACTTCCGAAACAGAGCGAATACACAGGATTTGTATTGTGTGTCCATAATAGCTTTTTGCTTCGATTCGTTAAGTTTCGTTCACTTTTGCTCACTTACGAAAGAGCGAATGGATTCGCTCTTTCGTAAGTGTACGAATGAAAACTTGACAAGCGGTCCCCCATCTAAGTACTAACAGCGCCCGATGGTGCTTGATTTCGGTAATCGGACGAGAAGCTTTGCTTCCGAACACATACGCCTATTATGGGCTACTTGAACAATTGACAGTACTGAAGGAAACTTAACGTAGAATTATGACATTAGCTTCGGATTGCTTCCGACTATTATAGTTCAGCCTTAAGGCATTGCTGGCTACCGCGCTTGTAAAGGTTTTCGCCTCTAATGAAACCAGTCATGTTTTTAGATCATTAATTGATCCAGGTTCCGAGGCCACATTCATCAATGAAAGCGCAGTTCAATTACTTAAACTTAGAAAAGCGAACGTCACTGAGTTAGGTCTAACGTCCACTGGCACTTCAAACTATCAGGTCAGTCTCACTCTTTTCTCGCTATCCAATCCGTCTCTCTCCCTGGATATCAAGGGTTTTGTTTTCTTTCGTTTTCACCAGGGACAGAGGAAAAATTGGGACCATTTGTTGAAACTTTCATTAGCAGATCCATCATATAATATCCCAGGAAAAATCGATATTTTATTAGGTGATGATGTTTATGCATCCATTATCCTGGAAGGGGTGGTAAGCAGTCAAATGGGTTCACCGGATTCACAACAGACTGAGCTGGGGTGGATTCTCACAGCTCGACTTCACAATGAAACAGTCTGACAGTACAAAATCACCATAACTCCTTAGATGATCAACTAAAGCAATTCTGGGAGATAGAGGAAGATTTCGGTGACAGGAAGCTGACGGCAGAGGAGGAGAGATGTCAGCAACATTACAGAGAAATAGACATAGTACACCTCATAGCTAAATGGAGGAAATTCAAAGTAGCATTCTCGGCAGACATCACGATGATGTACAGACAAATATGGATGGCAGAAGAGGATACGTCGTATCAACTAATCCTGTGGAGATCCAAAAGGGAAGTTCCTGTTAAAACATACGCACTCAACCCAGTCACGTTCGGTACCGCATCAGCACCCTACTTAGCAGTGCGGACCTTGCACCAGCTTGCTACTGACGTGGAAAAGACCCTAGAGGGTGGCTGTGGTGTAGTGGTAACATCAACGCTTGTCACGCTCTTGGTTCACGGTTCAAATCCTGATCTCAACAATCATCTATTTATTTCGTCTGAAATAAATAAAAAAGTCGATCAATTGCGAAAGCTTAGTCAACTCTACTGCGAAAGCATAACACTGGCAGTAGGGTGGTCATATGGCTTAAATGCAACTTGATCGTGATGATGACATCAGGTGAAGGGAAAAAAATACTGTGAATCATGAGCAACGACAAAAAGCAAAACAAACAAGCTCCCCAGTTATCTGCACACCACCCTTGGAGTTTACTGAAAACGTTATACCACCTAAGTTTCAAACCCACTACACCAATCTTTCTTTCTCTCTCTCTCTCTCAATTTCTTCAAACGCCCGTGCCCTGAAATAATTTAATGGTATTCATATCCCATTTGGCGCGTGCAAATTATAAAAAAAAACCAGCTCATTAAAATCGTCCAAAAGGAACTGTTTGGTGAAGACATCAAGGCGCTGAAGGAGAAAAAACCTATTCCTAGGGGGAGTGTGATTCTCAGTCTGAATCCCTTCGTCGATTCGGATGGACTATTAAGGGTAGGAGGCCGGTCAGCCAACTCAGCGCTACCATTTACTCAGCGACATCCCATAATTTTGTAAGATTCACATCACTTTACAAGGTTGATTGTTAGTGAGGTGCATCAACGTACACGCCACGGCGGGCAGCAAATGATGATGGCTGAAATAAGAAACGAAGCTAAAGAAATTAGTAAAGTCAACGATTCACAAATGCGTTCGATGGAAACGCTACAACGCAAAAATGCATATGCAGTTAATGTGCAACCTTCCAGCAGAACGATTCATTCCCTCCAGGCCATTGGCGTCGATTATGCTGGACCTGTAGAGGTAAAAATGTGGAAAGGTAGATGCAACCGATTTTCAAAAGGGTACATAGCTGTGTTTGTTTGTCTATCAACAAAGGCGATTCACATCGAACTAGCAAGTGACCTCAGCGCAGCAGCATTCATTGCAGCGCACAGGAGATTTGCGTTCAGACGTGGCACCTGTGCCAATATGTATAACGACTGTGGCACAAACTTTAAGGGAGCGAACAACGAGCTAAGGAAGGACAGCAAGTTCATATCAGCGGAATGGTCAGCAGAAGTTGCCCAGAGTCTTGCTTCCCAAAATACAACGTGGCACTTTAACCCTCCATCGTCACTACACTTTGGCGGTCTTTGGGAAGCAAGGGTCAAATCGATCAAGCACCACCTGAGAGAACCATTGGCGCCTCTAGACTGACGTTAGAGGAATATGCAACACTTCTCGCGCAAATCGAAGCATGCTTGAATTCAAGGCCGTTGTGTCCCATGACAGCTGATCCCGACGATTTGACAGTGTTAATGCCTGGACACTTTCTCGTAGGAGCCCCACTCACCACTCTTCCCGACAGAAATTTGAACGAAAGAAACATCAACAACCTAGATAGATGGAGATATCTTCAAAGACTGACGCAGGACTTTTGGAAGCAGTGGAGTGCAACTTATCTTCATTTACTCCAACAGCGCCCAAAATGGTGTCGACAACAGCCAAACATAAAGGTCGGAGATGTTTGTAGTGGTGAAGGAGGACAACCTTCCTCCATCATTATGGGTACTTGCTCGAATGCAAGAGCTACACGCCGGTTCGGATGGTCTGACGCACGTGGTGACCATTAAGACGGGTACGACGATCCTAAAACGCCCAATCGCGAAACTATCCCCCTTACCAATCTCGAATCCGTCACACAAGTTTCTTTTTTAAAAAAAAAAAAATTTTGAACTATAAACTATGAATTAAAATCAAAATAATGAACTATATTAACCCTCTTGAACTTTCATTTATAATACAACCAATAGTTAACCCAAATGAACTCTTAGTCATAATACAAACATAAACTGAAATATAAAATTTAAAGCAAATCATTAAACTCACCTGAAGCATATCCTCACCATAGATGATCCTCAAATCTTGCAGCTAAACATTTCATTTTCATAACATTATGCTCTTTTCATGTTAACTCAATCTAATGCTTGTTTTTTTTCGTTACATGCACGGGCGAATAAAACTCCATTCAAAAGCAGATAGAAACAAATCACAGCGAAAGATGACAACAAGAAACACTTATGCACCAGATTCAAAATACAACAAGGTACTGCAAACAAATATGGACATCACAACTTCCATCTCAAAGGCGGGGAGCATGTTGGTTCCCAACAAATGCATATCGACATCACTTCATTTCAACACAGTTTATCTTCACGCAACGTACAAACGATTTGAGCTATCATATTATCTATCATGTATTTGAATTATAAACTTCACATGAACCGAGCACATTTGACACTTCAGAAGCGATGCAAAGTGTTTTAGCACATTGAATTAAATATCGAGATAGGAAAGATATATAGGTGCAGATGCAAACTCCATATCATCGATATCTAATAATAACGCACATATAAACACGATATATATATAAAAAAAATCACTTTTGTCACCGAATTTATAATTTACACAAAAATCACAACAACCACCGCGCGATTAAACATCAAAAACTGAACTGTCAAACGTGCAAGGCTAGATCGTTCACATGCATGCTGTCTCTTTCTAACAGTAACCAGACTCATAAGAATCAGCTAGTTAAACACTCTAGCTAATTAGAGTGAAATTTATGCTAAAACCTTCTTAATGGCCGACTTGGAGAAAGAGAAAGCATGCATGTAAAGCTCCAACAAATTAAGACATGCATCTCTCTCTAACCTCATACTTGTCATAGGGGGCTTTAATATTTAAATGTAGTAAACGAGAAATATTTTACTCATTTAAAGGAGAAATTTTGATAATATAATTATGTAAAAGGGTCACCAACCCCATATAGAATGTAAAGCTTAACAGCTGTTAGACACCGAGGCTACATTGTAATATGACGAAAAGATTGTCGACACTCATCTACAGTCAGGCGAAAAGGAATATGCATTAAAATTATAACGTTTTTAAAAGATTGAGTTTTTCTTTTTGAAGTGCAACAAGATAGTGCCATTTTCAACAAAAAAATAATTTTCGGGTTCAACTTAGCCCGACACAGTCTGTATATAAAAGTTCCGATCTAGGTGGTTAGTAGGTGATTGAAGACTAGAAAGTGGTCCGAGAAAGACGAGCTCCTAGGGAAATTAGGAGAAGGGGAAATTATGTTGATCAGTGATGGGTTGAAGTTCCTGAGCCAATTTTCGAGGCTTTTACCGTTGTGATTATACCTGGAGTCTCCCCAGTTAGGGCTTCTATCATTCAAGTCTCCCCGCATTATTGTTCCGTCAAAGGAACTACACAGAATCTCAAGTCTTTTTAGTTCTTCAGTTAGAGTTATGCCCGGAGGGTTTGTGCGGTTGTGTGTATATGGGGCCCATGAGAATGTTTTTAATAACGTTGTTAATTTTAATCTTGATGGAGATGAAAATACTAGGGATGTGCTGTGAGTGCCAGTTAATGATGTTGTACGGGATGTTAGATTTCGTGGCAATTGCGACACCTTGATGCGCATCGTTGCGGATAATGTTATATGAGTCAATGAAGACCTTATGTCTGGTATTCAGGTGCGTTTCCTGATAAACGCAATTTTACTGTTGCTAGCATGGAGAATTTTTTGAAGCTCTATTCAGCATGATTTGCTTGACGAGTTCTAAGTACGCCAATCTTTTCTGAACTATAGACTCAAAACTGTTTATGTTGGACATAAAGTCCTCGATTCTGGACAAGAGAACCTTTACATCTACCCCAATGGGATCCTTAGAAAGCCCAAGAAACTGGTTGAGTGTGTTGTCGTTAGCGGGTTGCTTGCTGGAATCAGTGTGGGGGGGGTGACCTTCGTTGGGGGGAAGTGACTCGCAAAGGTTATCTTCGGCGAGATCTGGTTTCCAGTTGGGGTGAGATTTAATAAAACCTTTCTACTGTCTCTCTTCGCCTGAACTTCCCTAAAGATTTGCTTCCTCTTTCTCTCATATTGTTTGTATTTCTCGCAGCCCCTATAGTTATAGCAGCGTGATTTTTGCCGCATTTCACACAAGTGACCAAAGACCCTTCCTCCCTGTTATATGGGTAATGCCCAGGTACATGTCGCGTGACACATTTAACGCATTTATAGCTATTCCCGCAGTTCTTGGCTAAATGGCCGAAAAGCTGGCAACGCCTAAACTGAACAGTCCCATTTTTCCACTGGGTTTTTCCCAGGTGACTGGTTTTCATCTTCTATGCCGGCAGTTGTACTCTTGCTTGGTGAGTTGCTGTCCTCGATTGTTGCGGTTTCTTGCTTGTTGACTGCTTCGTCTTTTGCTTGTATATTCTTGTTGGCTTTTGGTGTTCCCTTGCATAGTATATCAATGTCTTGCAGAAGAGCGATTTGGTTGGTGGAGTGTTGCGGTGTAATTTCCATCATGGTGTCTATGAAAGTAGCGGCGGTCTTGTTTCGCTTCATCGGTTGGGTGCGCCTCTTGTGGCGGCATTAGGTCCATTGCTGTAACACCCACTGGGGTCAGGGGGTATTTTCGGTGAGTTGATTCGCCTGGTTGTTGAAGGCTAATTAGATGCTGGACTGCATCCAGCCTTAGTTGGTTGCTACGAGGAGAGAGCGCAGCCACGTGTTTGGTTTTGGATTTTGTTAAGTCCTTAGAATTCATTGGGGAGCATCTTAGGTGCACTCCTTGCGAGAGTTGCCGGTGTGGATACACGGTATTGTGTGGTACCCACGTTTCGTGATGTAGCTCCTGATTGGTCGTCGAAGAATAAGTTATTGGTTTTGAAAAAAACCTTTTTTTTTTGTTTTTTGCTAGTTTTGGTGACCACGTTTTTGTGATTCCCTTTTGCATAGACTCGGACTTGTTGATTGGTTTTGAAAAAAAACCTTTTGTTTTTATGCAAATGAAAAATCCTGTGGTGACCACGTTTCAGGTGTTGCGGCTTTGTCGATGAATCCTTGTCCATCCGTCGCCAGGTTGGCGATCGGTTACCGAAAAGTCCTTTCACTTGTTCAGGAATATTTCTGGTAACTTCTGAGTGAGACTTTAGAAAAACTTCCATAAAAAAGAAAACAAAAACCCGAGAAATTATTTTAATTTTTGATCTTTAGAGAACGCACTTGCTATCGTCAAGATGGTAGATCGGAAGTCCGCGTGTCATTTCATTTTAATTTTTAATGCATTTTATTAATGTAATTCATTAAACTTATAGCTAGACAAAAAGCGCTTAAAACTAGCTTAACTAACTTAACTATTCTTATTCTAACTTACTGGCCCTGTGCGGGCACTCTAAGTTAAACCTAGCATTTAAAATTATGTCTTTCGACGTAGCGAACTTGAAAATTGTTTATTTATTTAATTTTTTTAATTTTAATTGTTACTAAGAAAATTATTATACAAAAAACTTAGTGAATGAACTTTTTTTTTTTTATTCTTATATATATAACCTAACAAACTACCTTAAAATAAATCTTAAAACTGTCTTATTCTAAATTAGCCTATCTTATGTTACCTTCCGTATTTTTATACGTAAATTATTTTTTTTTTTTTTTTTATCGAGTGCTGTTTTTTTTATTATTTTTTTTTTTGTTTTTCGTGATAGTCGTAACTGGGGTCATAAGCCCCGGAAATCAGGTTGTTCGTCGAGCTCATTGCTCTTGCAATGGGACTTCGAATCAGCTTGATAACAAAATTATCCACTCTTATTAGATTAGCCCTGTTGTATAGGACCTCATTGGAATAGAATTTTATATACTGGGACTCTGGTGTTCTGTACAAATGAAAGCAAGCCCGAACGCAAACCCTCTCAAACACCCGAATCTTTTCCAACAAGCTTGCTCCCACGTTGAACCACACGGGGCATCCATATAGGAGCATGGGCCGAATGAGGGCCGTGTAGCAGATAACCTTTACCCTTGCATCAAGTTGCTTGCTATAACAAAATCTCTTTGTAAAGGCAAAAGCAAATTTTCCTCTGGCCAGAATAACATCTACATGTTTGTTAAAATATAGATATTGGTCCAGCCAAAGCCCCAGGTATCTGACTACACTTCGACACGCAACTTCCAGTCATCACAATATCGCTGAATCTTATCGAAGTCACGTTGCAAGAGAATTGCAGTGACCTCGATTTTTGATCCTGATCTGTACGCGATCAAGTCGTCTGCGTACGCTATGGCATGGTGCAGTGATCCTATGAGATCGCTCGTGTAAATGTTGAAAAGGATCGGTGAATTAACCGCACCTTGTTGCAGACCGTTTTTAATTAGAAATGTCCCAGCAGAAGTCACATTGCCATTTTTGACAATGAACTGTCTACTGGTGAGCATGTTATAAAGTATGTACAGCAGTGGTTTGATTATGCCCAGCCTGCTTAGCTTGTGGAAGAGTCCCTCTAACCATACGGTGTCGAAGGCCTTTTCCAAGTCAATCAGGCATGCACCCGTGCATTGGTTCTTGCTTTTGTTCCATTGGATATCCGAAACCAGTTTAGACGCGGCATGTATTGTATCATGCCCCGCCTTAAAACCGAATTGGTTATTCGGAATTATATTACTGTTCTCAGTCCACTGAATCAGGGCTCTATTGATCACTTTCTCAAATACCTTGCTGATGTTCGGAAGGAGACTTATTGACCGGAGATTTGCCAGATTGGAGGTGTCCTTACCCCGTTTGGGGATGGGTTGTATCACTGTTGTTTTCCAATGCGCTGGATAATGTGCATTATTCAGCTCATTGTTAAACAGAGTGGTGGAAATGTCCAAAGCTTCTAGAGGGAGACGTCGAAGCACAATGTTCGATACTGCATCAATTCCCACAGATTTCTTCCGCCTTAATCAGTCGAAGATCGCTTGGAGCTCCACCTTCGATATGTACGGGGGATGTACCATTTCATCGGCGATGACATTATTTGCCATGTTATCGTCATTGAACTCGGTAAAACCTATGTTCTCGGATCGCCAGTGCTCTATATCATTTCGAAGCTAGAAGTTGTGCACAAGGACGCGATTTTCCAGGTCGTGGTTTGGGCAAATGGTATCGTTCACCTTGTACACTTCCTGGAAAGTCGCTCCTATAGCCTCTACCTTCTCCTGGCGGATCTTGGATCACAAAAAAGTTGTCATTCTCTACTGCGTTATCTGGATCTATACCTGCTGTTATAGGTATACGTCAATTGTTCATCGTTCGAGGGATCTTAAGACACAGAAGTTCGTTTTGATTATTCCTCCGAAATAATTTATTTATTTGCGGGAACATTCTCGGGTGTGTGCGTCAATTGTTGCATTGCGGAATATACCTGCGTTGTCAGTATGTTGATACTGAGGTATCGTATTGTCCATAGTTCGTTTAATTGTCTCGTTCATTTGTTTTAGGTACCAGTCAATCTCCTCGTTTGACACATTCCTATTGGACGGTGGATAGAGCGAATTCGAGGAGAGTGCTCTTGTCAAAGTTCTTGAGAAGCGAGTCCAACGCGTCCTACTATAATTGTAGGAGTACGTTTGGAAAAACTCCTCCAACTCCGCAATTTCGTTGGGGATCGTTATTACGGCACTGAGTTCGCAATGGTCGCTTCATACACAAATGTGTGCAGGCAGTGTATAGTTTGTCGGTCCATGTTGGTCAGTTGTAACCATACGTCGAACAGAATAAGATCCAGATAGGAGGCGCTTCTAGGAAACGACGGACTATCTGTAGCTTTCAAATCGAGTTTATACTCGACACTGTGCTGACCCCACCAATTGAATCGTAGGTTCCCTCTATGATTAGGTGTGTTATTTCCCCAATCTCTAAGTAAGTCCCCGTGTTTTCTTCATTGAATGAACTGTATGAATGATTTGTGTTTGAGTAAATTCTACGTGTAGTGTTAAATGAGGGACGGGAAATTTGATTTGGGAAATTTCCCAAATGTATTTTTTTTTGTGTGTTGATTTAATTCATTAAATATTAGTATTTTGGGGTATATTGTTTTAATAGTTTTTAATTTTAAAAAATGTTTGTTTTAATTCTATTTAGGGGTGTTGTGAATACTTTCGTGTTTTGATATTAAATTAACATATAATTTTTTTCTCTTTTTTGATATTTTACTTGTGAGAAAAATGTATGGATGTATTAATGAGTAAAGGCGTATAGATACGACTTTCGAAAATGTATGTATGTAAATTATAATGTGTTTAAAAATTCATTAAATTAGGGTGTGTGTGTGTATGTAAAAATTCATTAATTTAATATAGTTTAGATTGGAGATTGATCGGCTTTTATCTTGTTGTTCGGAAGCAGACTTAACTTTGCAATATTTCGTTTCAGTTCTCCGGTTTGCGTTTTTATTGTGACGACGCGAATTAGATAGTCTGCTCCAGGGTGTAATTTTATAACCCGGGCCATCGTCCATTTTGAAGGTGGAATCCTCTCATCTTTTAGAAGAACCAAGTCTCCTAGCTGCGGTTGTTCTTCGGTCTTCAGCCATTTTGGACGTTGCTGGAAACGCAATATGTACTCCGAACTCCACTGTTTCCAAAAGTTTTGATAGAGTTGTTGAATCCTTTTCTAACGACCGTTGTAGCAGATGTTTTCATCGTCGGCACTTGGTTCCGGTATACTTTGCATGGGTTCGCCTATCAAAAAGTGTGCTGGGGTTAAGTCGGTGAAGTCTTCAAGATTGCTGGTGAGTGGACACAGAGGCCTTGAGTTTAGGCACCATTCTATTTGTGTCAAAAGGGTTGACAACTCCTCAAATGTAAGCGTGGAGTTCCCAGCAACTCGTTTTAAATGGTACTTCACCGATTTAACTCCAGCCTCCCATAATCCGCCAAAGTGTGGTGATGGAGGGATGAAACTCCATTTAGTTCCGTCTGTAAGTAGAGTTTCTGCTACCTGCTCCTCGGAGTAGTTTGCTGCTTTCCGAAGGTTCTGCAATTCCTTAGCGCACCCACAAAATTTTTCCCGCAGTTGCTAAATAACTCCTTGCAGGTTCCTCGCCTGGCAGAGAATCTTCTAAAAGCAGCGATGAAAGCCTGAGTCGTCATGTCGCTAAGCAGTTCCAAGTGAAGCGCATTGGTAGCTAAACAAACAAAAACTTCAAAATATGCCTTAAAGGTTTTTGACCCTCGACCCTTCCATGCCTTGACTTCAATCGGACCAGCATAATCAGCTCCGGTGTAGGAAATGGGCTCATGAGTTGTTGAATGGGTTTTGCCTTTTGCCTAAAACAAATGTTGCAGTTATGGATACTTTTTTTGTACAGCGTTTTTGAGGCTTAATATCCAACAACTTTGATAAAGCTGAGCTACCATCTGCTGCGTTCCACCATGATACGTTGTAGCATACGCGTTCTTTACAATCAGTCGACTAAAATAGTGACTTGGTTTCAAGATGATAGGATGTTGTTGCTCGTAGCTTAGATTTGAGTTCTGTAACCTACTCTTAAAATTCCAGCCTCATCAACAAAAGGATGTAATGCCTTTAGCCCCTTCATGTTAGGTTGAGTTTCATTCTTGTCGACAAAAAACATGCTCCTTTGGACGATTTCTACGGCAACTTTCAACGCTGAATCCATCTCCGTCGGCGAAAGTGTCATCGGATACTTTTCCGTTCGACGCATGTTGGAGATAAATCTGGAACAATATGCCCAAATCCGCAGCAGCTTCCGAAGATTCGAGTGACGATGTATCAGCAGATTGATTTCATTGTCTCCTGTGATGACGCAATTAGATTGAATCTTCCGCTTCTCTTCATCAGTTGTCACCGCCGTTGGTTGAGTCGGAGCTTCAAAGCTCCATTCGGACCACAGGAACTCTGGCCCATTCCACCAAAGTGAATTGCCATTCGAGTTGGGACGTACCGCCAGATGCAACAATTTGTAAGACGCTGGATCTCTGCAACACGATTGCTTACAAAAGTTTTCTATTTGCTGGAGGTGCCATGATCCATGCCAACGCAATCTTCGAGTTTGACCAAGCATACGTCGTAACGTTGTCCAAACTCAAGACTCTCGCAGTGTAGTCCAAGAGTACCGCTACCATGACTGCTCCACAAAGCTCAAGCCTGGGAAGGGCTACTGTACCCAAAGGAGCAACTCTTGTTTTGGACATCAAGAGATGAACGTGAATGTTGTCTTCGTTATCTAAAACACGTAAGTAAACCACCGCTCCATAAGCATTCCCACATGCATCACTAAAATCGTGTAATTCCAGATTCTCCCTAGACGAATCCACCGGGGTATCTGAATCTTCTCTATGGATGGCAGTTCACGTCGACAATCCTCCCACTGGACCTTCAGTTCCGCTGGAATTGGGTCATCCCACGCTAGTCCGCAGCACCACAGCTTTTGCATCAAAATGTTCATCAAAATGAAGCACGGCGAGATCCATCCAAGGGATCAAAGAGTTTAGTGATAGTTGGCAGCATCGATCTTATTGTTGGAATTTCAGATGAATTTACGAAGACATTCCGAAAATAAAAGAAATCTCCTACGGGGACCAAATAATACCTAACGTCTTAATTTGTGGAGTAGAAGCAACTTCGAAAGGTAAAGAAAACGCAAATTCCCTTTGATCCACAGGAATATCTTTTAAAACCGCATAATTTTTGGCTGTCCACTTCCGCAGGTTGAAACCGGCAGATATCAGCAAATGTCTCGACTCATCACGTGTTTTTCGGGCATCTTCCAAAGTGTCAGCTCCAGCTATCAGATCGTCGACTACATCCCTTTTCGGATGACCTTCGCTCCAATCGGATAACGATGTTCCCCTCGTCTGCAGCTCTTCGTTCCAAATGTGACTGTCTGCAAGGGATACATCCGTATGGGCAGAGTTGGGTTGTCACGCCACAGGATAAGCTGGTAATACGAATCCTCCTTCCTCATTTGTATCTGCCGGAACATTTTTCTATGTCCGCGGTGAAGATAAATTAATACGTTCTCCATACTAACACTATATCATTAATGCTGTTCTGCGTTTTACGTCCTACAGTAAGTGCTCGTTCAACGACTTACCATCTAGGGTCTTTGCGGCGGCATCAAAGACCACTCTTAGTTTAGTCGTCGTGCTGGATTCGTTCAGAACAGCGTGATGCGGAACAAAATTATAATAAAGAGTATCGAGAACATCATCGCTGAAGCTATCGACCTCGGACATCTGCCCCAAATCCAGGTATTCCTTAATGCACTTAACACACTCCTTGTGTAGTGTCGGGTTTGCCTGAAACCGTTTCTCCAATTGATGAAACCCACGCAAGGCACCTTGCTTCGAGGGTCCAAGCGGGGGAATCAATCCATACTTAAAGGCAAGAGGTACTTCGTATCTTCCACTGGGTAGGCGTGTGGTCGTTTCTATAAAATGCTTCTCACAAGCGATGTCTTCCTCAGATTCAGCATCGGCACCCTTCTTCAATTTCCCTAACCTTTCGTACTTGGGTGTCGATGTCAAAGACCTTTAGAAAACAATTTTTTAAAGCTTTTGGTGTCTCTATAGGTACTCTACCCAGTATAATCCATCCCAATTTCCATCTTCGCCTCGTATAATATCCGCTAGTATAAAATCGGCAAATACGTCACTCTCTAGTAGCAAATCTGCTGTTGCCGGTTTGTAGAACGTAGGGTCTGCTAACTTCAAGCCGTTGAGGTGTTTTCAGTTGTTGAGTGTCAGTCGGGAGAAGCCTAGTCAGTGACCGGAATACGAAGGCTTGTGTGCTGGACTCATAGGTAGAGCGCAGAGATGCAAAGGTTATGTCAACACATTTGTGACATGATCCGCTGCTGATCTTTCCCAGCCCTGACACTTGAACTAACGTGCTCCGCGTCCTCAGGTTGAGCATTGGTACTGCTGCCTCCGTGATGAAAGTCGCCTCTGATCCTGGATCAATTAAAGAGCTAAGATTGAAATACTTCCCCCTAGATGACCTGACCTTAACGATTGCAGTAGCTAATAAGACTTGGGAGGTTGAGCCCTGTTGTGCATAGTAATTGTCTACTGTTGGGTTGTCTGCAGTTCCTGGGCGTGAAGTATTTGTGCCCACTGTAGAGATCATTATACCATTTTGTTGTTGGGATGTAGGTGGATTAGTGGAAATTTGATACGCCTGTGTTTTAGTGTTTGTATTTTTTGTGGGGTTGCAATGGAAATGCGTTGAATTTGAGTGTCATGACGGATTGGCATGTGATTGTGACTGAGAATTTAATATGTGCGTACTATTCGGGTAATTTTCATGAATGCAAAAGAGTGTGGTGTTTTTGTTGACAGTAGTAGCAACGTGCCTGGCTAGGACAGAGTTTGGTAGGGTGACTATAGGCAAAGCAGTTGCTACAAACACCTATTTGGCTAATAGTATTGCATCGTTCGGCGGGACTCATTTTACTAAACCGATTGCATTTACGCAGCGAATGTTGCCCCTTACTACATACCTTGCAACTGTATTTGCCCTGTGGCTTTTGTTGTAGGTGAAACGAATTTGTATTTACAGGACCTCTCGCACTATAACTCCTGGGGAAACCTTGGCTGGATTTGGGCTTTTGCTTATCGACTTCCTCTAACGTACGGAATCTCGCTTCAAGTAGGGTGGCCGTGGTGTAGTGGTAACATCATCACTTGTCACGCTACAGGTTCACGGTTGGAGTCCTGATGCCAATAATCATCTATTTATTTCGCATGAATTAAATAAAAAGTCGATCAATTGCGAAAGCTTATGTCAACTCTACTGCGAAAGCATAACACTGGCAGTAGGGCGGTCATATGGCTAAAATGCCACTTGATCGTGATGATGACATCAGGAGGACGGAAAAAAATACTGTGAATCATGCGCTACGACAAAAGCACCCTTGGAGTTCACTGGAACTTAATACCAGCTGAGTGTCAAACCAACTACACCAATCTGTCTTTGTCTCTGCCTCTTTCCCTTTCCTCAAAATGCCCGTGTCCTAAAATTAGTATAAGGGTATTCATAACCCCTTTCGCACGTGCAAATTATAAAAAAAAAAAAAAAAAATCGGAAAATTTCTTAAAAGTTGGTAACTCCTTGTCCGATCCTAGTTTTTCTTCCCACAATTGTTGGGTTATGGGCGGAAGCTTCTGCAACATACTATATACGACGATTGTATCCCAATCCCTAGTCGGCACACCAAGATTTTTAATGGAATGCAAGCACTCAGTGGAAATGTCCAGCAATTGCTTCACTCCTTCGGCTGTCTCGTTCTGCAAAACCTTCTGATTGAAGAATATCCTAAGTTGCGCATTCACTAGGATTCGCTTATGGTCGTAGCGCGAAGTAAGGATGGATCATGCCTTGTTATAGTTACCCTTATCGATGCTGAGATGGTGGAGCAACCGTTCAGCCTCACCTGACAGGCTCGACTTTAAGTGGTGTAGCTTTTGCACTTCGGTTAATGACGACTTTGTATACACTAACGACTCAAACATACCATGGAACGCCACCCAATTCTCATAACTACCAGAAAATGTTGGCAGGTTGATCTTGGACAGACGCAATTCACTTTGAACAGAGGCTGCGTGAGCGGTACTTGATTTAGCAGCCGCCGGTACCTTCTCCAACACATCAAAGAGAGCCGTTTTGTACTCAAGGTAAGTTTCCCTTATATTATCAAAAACCAACTGATTTTCTTCAATAAGGCCCTTATCTTTATCCTCAGCTGCACCAGCCACCTTTCCATTATTTAAGACAGCTTGATGGTAGTTGTCCTCAAGAACTGCAACTTACTTTACTTATGTCCTGTATCCCCTTGTGGGTCCTAGGGCCTCTACAACGCCTACGCGCCATCGTGTGCGATTTCTGGAAATGTGCCTCAGCTCTCCCCAACTCTTTCCCAGTTGCCGTGCTTCCTTCTCAACTGTTCTGCGCCACGTACTCCTAGGACCGCCGCGTATCCTGCCATCCTGGGTAAGCGGGTTCCATTGCATTGCTTGGTTAGCTATGGACCTGTCACCCTTTCGGGGAGTGTGACCGATCCACTGCCACTTTCGTCGTCGTATGGTTGTGCCTATAGGTTCATGGCCCGTTCTCTGATAAAGCTGTTCGTTAGAGATACGGTTTGGCCAGAATATCCTTAAGATGTAACGTAGACACCTATTGACAAACGTTTGCAGCTTCCTCGTGATAGTGACGGTCACTCTCCAGGTACCACATCCATATAGCAACACGGATTCAACGTTGGAACGGAACAGTCGTAGCTTGGTGTTTAAGCTAATTGCATTACTTCGCCAAACTATGGATAGCATCCCAAACGCAGATTTTGCTTTACCTATTCGGCTGGCTATATCCAGTTCGGTTCCGCCATCGGTTGAGACAATACTCCCAAGGTATTGGAAACTCTCTACTCTCTCAACCGTTTGTCCAGCAATGCATATATGAGTTGATGAGTTTGGTCCTAGGCTGATCATTTTTGTTTTTGCCGAGTTAATTTTCAGCCCAACGACGTCTGCTTCCCTCTCCACATTTGCTGTCATTTGGTGAAGGTCCATTATTCTGTGAGACAGTAGGCATACATCGTCGGCGTAGTCGAGGTGTTTGAGTTCAGATGTAAGAGTCCATCGAATTCCTCCATTTCCTGTTGATAAGGCCGCATTCAGCACATCGCTAATCACCAATAAAAACAATATTGGTGAAAGTATGCAGCCTTGCCGAACTCCACTTTGGACTTCGAATTCCTCAGACAGCCTTCCTCTGTGCAAAACGTGACATTTGGACCCATCATATGTAGCTTTGATAATTGCTATTAATTTATCCGGAATGCCTCTCCTGCGCAAGGCACGCCAAATAAATTCCCGATTGACACTATCAAACGCCTTTTCAAAATCGATGAACAACAGGTGAAGTGGTGATCGATATTCAACACATTGCTCGATGATGATCCGCAGGGTGTTGATGTGGTCGACACAGGAGGATCCAGAGCGGAAACCTGCTTGTTCGGCGTCAAGTGTGTCTTCAAGGTGTTCTTTGATTCGCTCCAGGATGATTCTAGCTATTATCTTGGCTACAGCAGGCAGCACGCAGATACCTCTCCAGCTTTCGCACTGCATTAGGTTGCCTTTTTTAGGGAGCTTGACAATCATTCCCTTTTTCCACTCATCTGGAAAACTCTCGGCTTCCCATGTTCTAGCGACAAGTGGGAACAGTAGCTCTGCCGATGCTGTTGGCGCAGCTTGAAAAAGCTCCGCGGGTATGCCGTCAAGTCCTACCGCCTTATTAGTTTTCAGTGCTTTGATTGCGGTAATAATCTCTTCTTTACTGGGGGTTGTGGTGCGAATTGGGGAACTTCTTTCTACGGACACTTCAGTCTGACTTGGGTGCATATTGCTGGCGAATACTCGGTTTAGAACCGAAGCAAAATGCTCCTTCCATCTCTTCAGTTGATCCTCATCCGATATTAGCAACGAACCGTCTAAGCCTTTCACTGGGTGTTGAGTAGAGCTTCGGCCACCTATAAGCTCTTTAGTGATTCTATAAACGGTTCTGCTGTCGCACCTCGCTGCTGCTTCTTCTGCTTCCGTAGCCAGCGCATTGATGTAATTGCGCTTGTCACGTCTCACGCTATGCTGTACTTCTCTCATCTTCACGCGATATAGGGACTCAAGCTCGATCCTCCCTGCTGCTGGAGTTGCTGCAATTTGAGCTCTTAGCTGTTTTCGTTCGTTGATCCTTCTCCAGGTATCCTCGGAAAGCCACGCCCTATGGTTTCCCTATGATCGACCGACAATCCTTTCAGCACCTGATGTGAAAACAGTTTTCACAGCGCACCAATGGTCTTGGATGGTGGCGGGCAGGGAGCTGCTGATTGTTTCCACTCCACGTGAGAGATGGTCCCTTAATTCTTGGCGCACTGTGGGAACTCTCAGTCTGTCTACATTGAACCTAGGTATTCTTGTGTCGTTAGATCTACGAACGGCAGCAGTGCGTAGTCGGAGAGTAGCTATCATAAGATGGTGATCTCGTACCAACCCCATGTCGGCACCTCGCCTGTTTCGGACGTCTAGGAGACTACTTCGAAAACGACGACTGATGGCAAAATGGTCAATTTGGTTGGAGGTTGCTTGCCTGTCAGTTGACACCCAACTGATTTTATGGCAGGCTTTGTGCTCAAACATGGTGCCACCTATGACAAGACGATTTGCGTTGCAAAAGTCAACAAATCTTTCGCCGTTGTCATTCCGATTGCCTAGTCCGTGCCGTCCCATAACATGTTTGAGCCCTTCGTTGTCGCAGCCTACCTTGGCATTCAGGTCCCCCATCACAATGACAATGTCGCCATTGGGTGTTGCATTATGAACAGCTCCCAACTGGTTGTAGAAGTTCTCCTTTTCTTCCTCAGACGAACCATCCGTGGGGGCGTAACACTGTATGATGGTGACGCGACGTACTCTCGTCCGGAATCTGGCCGTTAAAATCCTATCACCGTGCGGTTGCCAGGTAATTAGGCCTCTGCGTGCTGTTGGCGTTAGCAGCAGTCCAACTCCATATCCACGGGGGTTTCCGGTTGGTCTTCCGGAGTAGAGTAATACAGTATTACGCGTTGGGGATTGGTACTCACCCGCATCTAACCATCTTATCTCGCTTACTCCCAATATGTCCAGCCTATATCGCATGAACTCATGCTCCAATTGAAGGAATCTGGCGTTCTGAGGTCCTTCACTCTGAGAGTCAAGGAGCGTCTTCACATTCCAGAAACCAATCTTAGTCCGGGTACGATAGCCAAAGGTCGTCAACGTCCTTATCCGAGGCATTGTGTCGGTTTCCATAGCTATTGTAGTTTCGGTAACGCGGGTTGCTGGCCCAGGTTACCTAGCCTAGGCATAAGACCCTAGACAATCTCGCACTTGCAATTTTGGCCTATATGTATAAGGATTTATACATGCAGTTGCCCGGGGACCACCACGAGGAGGTAAAGCAAGCACTACATTACGAACTTGATTGTTGCGCTACTGGTCCAATCCATGTTTTGGACAGTCAGTAGTTTCCCGATCAATCGCCATGCAGATCCTCAAGAACTGCAAGACTACCATTCAACATATTTTTGGTTCTTTTGTCTTCTGGAGCGTTCTGGAATTTGGCGAAATCCGCACTAAAACATTTTTCAATAACTTGTCTTCCCTAGCGCTCATTTTCCCAATTTGTAAGTGGCAAAGGCATATGTAAAAAAAAGGGGCAAATATGGCTAAACTCACTCACCTTTATTAATTTGTGGTACTCCTCAGGCGTTTGTAAAGTATTTCACGGCGCGGGAATACTTTTATATTGCAGAACTCTTTAATTACGCGTCGTGGGAAACCGATTTACAGGAAAAACTCACAAGGCATTGTCTTTGAGTAAAGGTTTTATGTCTTTTTTTTGTTAAAATAATGTCACTATAATATTTTTCTTATCTTGCAGACATGAAACACATACATTGTCACTGGAAACTGACTTAATTTGGCTCGAATAGATCAAATGTTGAGACTGCTCAACTGCGTCTTTGTTCTTGATTTGGAAGAAGAAAACCGCACACCCTTTTTGCCGTAAACTCTGTAAAAATTTCAGTAAATGAAACGACCGCTTTTCAACGTTATAAAATTACGAATAATTCTTTATTTTAAAGAGTTAAATATATATATACGTTATATAATGTAAAATGTCAAACTGACTTTTTGTTACGAAAAATTTGATAATTCACAATAGTACCTTTTACAATTACAAATTTTTGTTTGAAGTTTTTATTTTTAGCAAACAAAATGTTTTATCGCCTTCAACAGTAGTTATCAGACATTGCTTCTCCTTCATAGAAGTCTATTAAGTCTGGGATTTTATTCTGATCTACCGATCAGTGTGTTGGCATAGCACTTGAATGAAAATCACAATTTAATGCTTGTCATGTTCAATATAGCTCTCTACCTTTGGTGTTCGTCAGTCTTGAGCTACAAAAGGTATTTTTGGCATTAAAGTCACCTCTGACTATAATATAACTTCCCAATGTTTGGAAAAATCTAATATAGTCGTCTTTTTTTAGATTATATTTTGGCGGGCAGTATATTGCAGATACTTTCATTTTCATTTTGTTTAATACGTGTACAATTATGGTTGTAGCTTACATTTTTGAGTCTTTTACGAGTAACGCAGATTCTACTCTTGACCTAACCGCTGAATGTATAGCATGATAGCAACAATATCCAGATATGTTTAACTTAGTAGATCTGGTTAGGTGACTACTGTGATTAAGCAAATATCTAATTTTTCTGTATCTAAGAAAACTAATAACTCTTCAATGTACAGCATTAACCAATTTGCATTCAAAGATACTATTTTTAGTGCATTATTCATACTGACTCTTTGGTCGCTTTGTATTTAATAAACTTGTCTAATTGCTTGAATTTTTCAAATATTTTATTATTTGTGTCTTTTTATTCTACAAGTCTTCTGTTCAGTTTATCTACCATATTAAACATTTTCTCAAGGATTTCGCTATCGTAGTGTCTCACAACTTTGTTGGGTTCTTGGTGTTTACTAATTACTCGTACTATAGTAGGTTGTTTCTTTTGAATTACGTCTTAGTATGTTCTTTTTGCCTAGTATTCTCTTTTGCGTGTTGTTTTTTATTAGTAATTTCTTCAGTAGTCCCTTTGTGTTTAATACTTTCAACGTATGTTTTAGCCACTGTCTTACTATTTGTTACGTTGTTTGACCTTGTTTTATAGGGTAGCTCCTTTTCTACTATCATTTTCTTTTATAATTGTGATTTTCGTTGCTGGTTTCTGATTTTTTGCAATTCTTGGCTACCTCACATCCCCCATAGCTTGCAGGATAGTTTTTCTTGCAGTTGATGCAGTTGGGTGGTGTGTTTTTGTGGTAAGTGTTTTCCGGCACATCTGACATATCTTGCTTCACGCGAGCAATATTTCTGCGTGTGGTTAAAACCTTGACACTTTTTGCACGGTGGTATTGCGTCAGTTGTTTTCCGCAGTGGTTCAATTTTAACTTTCATGTTATGAATGGACCATATTTTCTGCTTTCTCTTTACTGTCAAATGTCAGCATAAAGAGTGGAAGTGCTCTATTCTTCACCTTTTTTTTTTGTAATATGTTCACTGCATCGAGCAAGTGCATGCCTTTCTGTCGCCAATTTTCTATAATGCTTTGCCTATCATATGTTGACTGGATGCCCCTAGCCATAAACTTAATGGGTCTGTAATTTTTGTCTTCATAGGTAAACCATTGAATTTGAGTTTCACTAAGTTTTTTCACCAGAGCTCAATATGTCTCTGAATCTGGAGTATGAATTGTTCCAAGCTACTATTTTATAGTTCTTGTTTGATACTGAGTTCAGAAGTGTCTTAACCTCAGCGAAACTGGCTATTCCAATTATATTGATTGGTGGAGGTGGTCTTTCCTTCTTAATATCTGGTTAGATGGGTGTTACCTTATTTTTTGTAACATTTTCTTTGCCATTTGTGGGCGATTTGGCTGGACTTATGACTAGTCAGTTTCTCTAAGGAGTTCCTCCTCATCTGTGAGGTACTCACGGCATTTTTCTTGCGGTTTTGACTTAAGTTCCTTTTTGACTAGCTCTTTTACTTCATTTTGTAAATGCTTTGTGATCAGTTTTATATTGGTAAGTTCTCTCCGGAGTTTTTCATTTTCAGCCTGCATTTTGTTCATTTAGAGGTTCGCCGCCAGAAAAAAATTGTGGCATTTCGGATCGCTGAAATTCTCGAGAGTAACCAAATCGGCCAGTGGCACTGGATACTGTCAAAGCTGAATCCAGCAGACGAAGCAACACGAGCAAAATATACGGCGAAGTTCAAAGTCGAAAACAAGTGGTTGAGCGGTTCATCATTCCTCGGATTACCCGAAGAGAGCTGGCCCACGCAATGGGATGACATCAAAAGCTGGGAATGTCAAGAAGAGATGAAGCCTAGATTTGGTCTGCACTCCGAAACAGTGAGTACGCAAGTTTTTTTATATGTTCAGGTTCCGGAAATACTTGAAACTGCTCAGAACATCAGCCTGGGCGATCCGTTTCATCAAAGCGTGTCAACAGAAGTCAATGGAGAAGGGGAAACTCTCAGCTACGGACATCGATGATGCCGAACGAGTTTTATGTGCTGAAGCACAGTGCGATGGCTTGCAGTAGAGACTGCCAGCAGCAAGTGGCCAAAACAAGTAGTCTATTTTGTATAGGCATCATACATAGACGATTATGGCCTATTGTGTGTATACAGCACATTGATGCTTGCTACCACAATTTAACACACAGCCAAAGATCCAATATTTTTGCCAAAACAACATCGGCTTATGGAATTGGTGGTGGACCATTATCACATCCGCCTGCGCTACCTAAATGATCACACCATAGCTGAAGAAATTCGCCAGAAGTTTTGGGTGCCAAGTAAACGTACTGAAGGTGATAACTGCTTGCCTGGCTTGTAAAGTTCCAGCCGCCATGCCATCGCCACCTCTAATGGACTACGGGTAGCTTCCAGACAACCGTCTCTCGACGTTCATCAGGCCATACACCTATTCCGGCCTAGATTATTTTGGGCCAGTCCGCATTACAGTCGGGCGACGACAGGAGAAAAATGGATTACACTGTTTGCGTGAATGACAGTGTGGGCTCTGCACTTGGAAATCGCTGGTGACCACCTACCAACGGATGCCTGCATTTTGTGCATCCGTAGATTTCCTAAAAGTATAAGGAGGGATAATGCAAAAACTTTCTTGGTGCAAGGAACGAGTTCTTGACTGCAAACATCTTCGATATTGAGACCATCAAATGGGAGCTCGCTTCAAAAAATATGGGGAGGTTTTTCAACTGCCCGTTAAACTCACACGCTAGAGGAAATTGGGAGAGTTTGTGTGCTCCATGAAACGAGTTTTGTCATATTCGCTTCATGAGTTAGCGCCTCGATCAGAAACGTTCTACAGTAACTTGATTGAAGCAGAGAACATCATAAATAGCGGCCCGCTTACACACTTGCCTGTGTCAACTGAAGACGAAAACTTGATGACACCAAATTATTTTCTGCTTGGTTGTCCTAACTCAAAGCAGACTCCAGACCCATTTGATCCAAAAGCACTTTGCCTTCGAAAGCAGTGGCGAGTGAGTCAATAGATAAGGGACCGTTTCTGGAAGAAATGGGTCCAGGCGTATCTGCCGATGCTCACGAGGAAATGCAATGGTTCCAGCGAGTTCCGCCTTTGGAAGTGGGAGACTTGGTACTAATATGCGACGGCGATGTACCAAGATCCGAGTGGAGTAGAGGAAGAGTTGTAAGAGTGTTCCCAGGATCAGATCAAGAGGTTCTTTCAGCTGAGGTAAGAACTGCTGTCGCGGTGTTCCGAAGACCAGTCGTGAAACTTTTTAAATTGGATGTCGGTAAGGCTTTGAAGGATCCGGGTGCCTGACGGGGGTGGAGTGTTAGAATATATAAGGAAATGTAAACGTTAGCGGTCTGGATTTTTAAGTCGAATAGAACTCAGCCTCTTGAAGTTTGGAAAAGTCATTTGGTTCCACTTCTCTCTTTCTAAATTTTTTCACTGGAAGCGCATGCAGCCGGACGTGTCTGCCAAACAAATTAAGTTTATTAAAATCAACTAATTCAATTTGTATTTTCAAAATGTATTTTTTAGAGAATAAACTCTCTGTTGCAAGGATTGTTCAATTCTGCAGGGCATCCGGGGGAACGGTGACGTCACATGATAGTTATGCTTTGAAAACATGGCCGATGTGCTTGTTTGTACTTATTTAGCTTACAGAAATAAAATAAAATTCTGACATATTATGATTGAAATAATCTCATTTAAGATATGTTCGAAATTGCAATTGACTAAATAAAATCGATCATGGAATGATCAAAAATTTTGAAGTGCTTCTAAAAATAATTACAACATTATGACGTTTTTATTGCTTAATTGATTATTTATTTATCAATTTTTTTTTTTTTTTTTTTTTCATTACTAATATAGATTCCATTCCCCTTAGTCAAAATTCACCCTAATTCGCAGTTTTCCTTGGCCGAAGTTCGACTGTAATAAACTCGTTGGTTCGATTGAATAGTGACCGAAAATGCAACAGAATAAAGAGCATTAAACCGAAGGCAAGCTAATGATTTGATAAGAGTTGTGAAGAGGCTATCAGGTTGAAAGAAGTAAGTTTTCGGTCTTATAAAGCTAACAAATCTGAGGAAAACCGAAAGAAGTTTAATCAAGCCCGAAAAGACTGCAATGCCCATATTCGACGTGTAAAATTCTTACGTGACTTAATGGCGGCTCGGCGACGATGATGACTTACCCAAAATTTATCGTGGCGGCTTGGTGACGAGAATGATATTCCCACAAAATGGCGGCTCGGTGGCAATAAAAATTCTTACTTCCTTGGTCAAGATTTGTTTTATTTCTTACACAAGATTTATTTCATTATAATTTAAATTACGACGCACGTCTTCATCCGACCAAGTTTCTTTATTGTATTTGTCTGTCTATTGCAACACTCTCTCCCTCCTATCATCCTGCTCGTTCCTTCCCAAAAAAATGGCTACCCAGGCGAAGTTGGCTCTGGTTTTAAGAAACTCTTAAGGTGCTAACATCCCTCCCCCCGTGGATCACTCCGGGATTCACCATTGACGGCTAAAACGGCTAGTTTCGTGGCTGGACGTCGCATCAACCCACTGGAAGTCCTTACTTCGGCGACACGGATGTGACCATCTTTGGCTGGAAAAACCTTTGTAATACAGCCCTTCTGCCACTGGCTTCTTGGTTGACTGGGATCGCAAACGATTACTAAGTCGTTAACTTGAAGTGGTACAGGCTTGTCGTGCTACTTAGGACGTTGTAAAAGTTGAGGCAGATACTCGACAACCCATCTCTTCCAGAAACGATCCTTTAAGTTTTGGGCAATTCTCCATTGTTTTTTTTAAACAGATCTTCATGTCGACCGGATGCGGAGTTTGTGTTGAATTAACACACCCCAGCAAAAAGTGGTTGGGGGTAAGCGGCTCATCTTGGGCGGTTGACAGCGGGATGTCCGTTAGTGGGCGAGAATTAATAATGTTCTCAGCTTCGATTAAAACACTTCGAAGGGTCTCGACCCGTGGCGATGTTTCGTGCAACGTCTTGGTGAGGAGTCGTTTTATTATTCTTATCAGGCGTTCCCAACAACCACCGGAACTTGGATTCGCGGGACAATTAAAAATCCATTCAATATTATTCTTTGCGGCCTCGTTGCTTATACGATCGGTGTCCAAAAGTTGTTCGGATTGCTTCAACTCTCTTTGTCCACCGATGAAATTCGTGCCGTTGTCACTTCTGATTCTTGCCGGTATTCCTCGGCGATTAACGAAAATCCTCAGGCAAACTATGAATGCATCTGTCGACAGGTTTTCGGCGAGTTCTAAATGAGCGGCCCTGATCGTCAAACAGATAAAAATAACTGCCAATCTTTTTTCTCTTCGGCGGCCGATAGATACATTAAAAGGGCCAAATAGATCTACCCCCGTGTATGTGAAAGGGCGAACGTATGGAGTGACGCGATCAATTGGTAGCTGTCCCATAAAGAGTGATGTTGGTTTGGCTCTGTCATTTTGGCATGTTTGGCAATTACGTTGTACAACTTTAAGTACTCTCCGGAAGTGTGGAACCCAGAATTTTTTACGAGTTTCATTGATTGTGGCAGCAGTGTTTTGATGGTGAAACTTCTCGTGGAAATAGTTTACGATGAGTTCGGTGAGGATATGTTTTTGTGGCAGTAAAATGGGTCGTCTAGCACTAAAAGGCAAACAGAGTGCTTCATCTATTCGACCTTGTGCTCTCAGGAGACCATATTCATCTAAATATGGGGTGAGCGCATACAGGGAACTACTTTTGGAAATCGGTTGCAAGTTTTCCAAGGCAGATAGTTCTTCGGCAAATGTTTCCCTTTGAACCATACGACATAATTGCTTTTCGGCGTCTTCTAGTTCAGTGACCGTGAGAAAGCATCTTGGAAGTGATTTTTTGTCTTTGCGTAAGCAGTTTACCAGTTTTTTTGTGAAACGTAACATCCAGGCCGTCATTCGTTTAAGCCTTATATAAGAAGAAAACTTGTTAAAATGTATGAAATTGCTACTTGCCTGCATATGTAAGAAGACACTGGTTTTAACTTCTTCTTCTAGCGGTTCCAAGGGTGCCTCGAGTTGAAAAGTTGGCCAATCTTCCTCCTTGTGGTTCAGGAATGCTGGCCCATTTATCCATGAACTGTTGGTATAGAACTTCGGTGTAAATCGGGAGCCGGTTGCTTCATCTGCTGCATTCTGGTTTGTTGGTACCCAACGCCATTGGGTTGGACAAGTATTACTGGTTATTTCGGCTATTCGGTGGCCAACGAAGGGCTTGTATTTTCTTTCGGCTGAGTGAATCCAATACAGGACGGTACGAGAATCACCTCAAAATATTACTCGGTCAATTTGTACTTCGTGGCTTTTGCGAATTAGTTTATGTAGGCGTACACCGAGAACTACAGCTTGAAGCTCCAATCTGAAAATTGACATCAATTTCTGAGGCGCAGTACATGTTTTACTCATAACAAATGCGACATCAATTCCATCCGCATACTCAATACGAAAATATCCAACGGCAGAGAAGGCGACTTGGCTGGCATCTACAAATATATGCAAATCGGTGCTTGTGGATATCGGCAAATTCGGCGTAACATCTTTTTATTTTGAATTCCTTAACCCTCTGGAACTCACTCCACCAAGCGATCCATTTTGTTTGTATCTCAGCTGGAACCGGGTCGTCCCAACCGATATTGCATCTCCATGTATCCTGTAGTAGTATTTTGGAAAATATTGAAAAGTCTGCCAGTAGCCCATATGGATCGAAAACGACCATTACGATTCTTAGTAACTCCCTTTTCGTTGGGGCTCGTGATCCTCGTATAACTTGCTGAGGAATTCGGTGGAATTTGGTCAAACACTATGCGCAGCTTTTCCGGCTTATGAGGATTTTGAACGGCAAAATGAAGTAAATACCACACTGGCTGTTTAGTACTTCGCATCTCATCTGCTGAAAGTTTTCGGGCATATCCTTTTTCAAAATATTTGGACATCTCTCTTCGGTATCTGTCGGCGAATTCAACTTCACGGCTCATTTTCCTTTCAATACTGATAAGTCCTTTTTCTGCCATTGCGTAGCTATTCGGAAGTGCTGGTGCAAAGCTTTTCCACAGTAAACCAGTTTCAAAGTGCTTACCAATGAGTTGAGTTGTCCTCTCCATAA
Source organism: Pocota personata (assembly GCA_963082735.1). Taxonomy (NCBI): domain Eukaryota; kingdom Metazoa; phylum Arthropoda; class Insecta; order Diptera; family Syrphidae; genus Pocota; species Pocota personata. The sequence goes on from OY720429.1 coordinate 113,183,771, forward strand.
TCTGTCGGGCTCTGGCGTCATCTTTAGATTCCAACGTTGTAGGCGTAGCATTTACTCCGAAGTTGTCTGCTAAGAAATACTCGCCCACCATTTGATGCAATTCGTTCAATGAGTGGTTCTCCCGAATATGATGGACGATGGGATACGAGGAAGCTGGTTCCGATGTTGGTCCATAGGCTACCCAGCCCAACTTTGTTTTTGCGGCAATGGGCGCTGAAACAGTTGATTGGATAATTGTCGTTGATACTCCCAAATGAACGTGGTCCAAACCGATCAGCATAACTGGTTTGATGTTCGTGTAGTCTTCCAAAGGAACAAATTCCAAATGTTCAAAATCAGCTCTTTTGAATGACTGGGTTGGTAGATCTAAGTTTTTTACTGTTCGAATATTCTTGACGGTAAATCGATGATTTTCTGCATTTCCCTCAATCTCCAAATTGACTCGTGATGATCGTTCTGTCGTTATCTTTTGGCCGTACCACTGTAATGTCAACGGCTGAGATGGACCCTTAAGTCCGAGTTGGCCACACGTTCCTCTATTAATGAGATAGCAGATCCCTCGTCTAACATAACATGAACCTCAACTTTTCCATTTGGGCCAAACAATGTGACGGGCAAAACTTTAAATAGTTGGCAGCAAATAGTATTTGGTGTACGACGGCAAAGATGAACCGCATTTCTCTGAGAAGTTTCTTCGTGAAGCATCCGATGATGATAACGACGGCAGCCATTTACTCCACACAATGTTTTGGTTCGACAGTTCATAGAGTTGTGACCTTTGGCTAAACAAGAGCAACACAATTGTTGACTTTTTACCTTTGTCCAGCGGTCTGCAACACTAAATGACTTAAAATCCCTACAGTCCACAAGTTTATGGTCATTACCACACTGAACACATCTGGCATTTCTTTTTGGCACATTTTCATCGATATGCATAATTCGACGTAGTTGCTGCGGCTGTGAGCTACTTCTCGGCATGGATTGACCAGATGGCGGCATTAGTCCAACAATTCTGGCGAGGTTACTTAACCATGTTGAAAAGTCTTCAATTGTTGGAAATGGTTCTATATCGGAAGCATGTTTTGCCCACTCAAACTGTTTATTTGCTGGTAATTTCAGGACTAATGTTTCCAAAAGCGATGGATTTGATAAGTGTTGTTGGCAGTTTGCAGATGTAAGAAATGCAACTACGTTCCGAACTCTGGTGGAAAACAAAATAACTTGTTCCATTTTGGCTTCAATTATTGCTGGAAACTGTTGTTCCTTGCTCAGTTGACATCTTACAAGCAAATCGGGTCTTCCAAAACGAAACTCGAGCTCCTCAATCGCATTGGGAACGTCTTCTGAATATATTAGCATTGAATCCACTGCCTCTTTGGCAGGGCCGACCAAGCACTTTTGAAGGCGCATTAAATTATGCCTGTTGTTGTACCTAAAGTCGTCGGTGGTATCTTTAAAATTGGCATGAAATAAAGGCCACTCTTCTGTTTTGCCGGAAAATGTAGGCAAATCATATAGTCTGGACTCGTTTTGTGGAACTAAGATGCTATGATTTACGTCGCTGTCGGCTTCTGATGACGATGATGGCTCTGGCCTTGGCGATGGCCCTGGAATCGGCATACTCACCACCGCTTGCTGCTGCTTTTCAATGGCTGACCCATTTGGCAAGGATCCTATCCGGCTACGAAGACTGGCGATTTCCTTTTGACTGTCAACAGTGTTGTTTTGTAGTTGCTCAACTGACACCTTTAGAGCATTTATGCTCGTGACCAATGATGAAATTATCTCGCTGTTAAGAGCTTGCGTCGGCGGAGATGCCAAGTCTTCCGTATTCGGCATTGTGGTTATATCCCGATTCTTCTTACTTCACTTTACGATCCGTTATCTGGTCTTCTCCTGGCAATTATAATTTGCGTTGGCTAGCAAATCTTAAAATCCTTTTTCTCCTCAAAATGGCGATTTGTTCAATGTAGTTCTTGGACAAACGTAGTACGGCAATATACACAAAATAAAGAAAACATGTAATGGCGGCTCGGCGACGATGATGACTTACCCAAAATTTATCATGGCGGCTTGGTGACGAAAATGATATTCCCACAAAATGGCGGCTCGGTGGCAATAAAAATTCTTACTTCCTTGGTCAAGATTTGTTTTATTTCTTACACAAGATTTATTTCATTATAATTTAAATTACGACGCACGTCTTAGTCTTACTTGGGCAAGAGTTATTCGAATACAATATGTGTTTTTAATTTAAATTCAATTCCGACGCACGTCTTCATCCGACCAGGTTTCTTTATTGTATTTGTCTGTCTATTGCAACACTCTCTCCCTCCTATCATCCTGCTCGTTCCTTTCCAAAAAAATGGCTACCCAGGCGAAGTTGGCTCTGGTTTTAAGAAACTCTTAAGGTGCTAACAATGACCAAAAATTGAGGCAAAAAATCCTACAATGTCCCGAAGGTAGTAAAAATTGGTGGCCATTCGTCAAAAATATTAAAAATTCTGCCTTGTCTGCCATCCCCACGCTCATTTACAATGACATTCCAGCTATCTGCTCCTTAAACATAGCCAATCTGCTTGCTGCTCACTTTGCAGCGAACTCCACGTTGCCAGATAATGCTTTGTCTCCACCTGTATTTGAGAGCGCAAAATTTTCAATGGGGCAGGTTCACTTTCGCATTCTTACAGTTGCAGGAGTATTCAAAAGTCTTAACATACACAAATCCGCTGGTCCAGATGGTATCCCCCCCATAGTTTTGAAGAGGTGTTCTTCTACGCTGGGAAAAATTCTGCGTAAGCTTTTCTGTCTATCCTACTTTTCAGTGCTCTTTCCGACTAGATGGAAAACAGCATTTGTCCAGCCCATCCCTAAACAATGCCAATTTACTTCCCTGTTCAATTACCGAAACATTGCACTTACGTCCCTTCTTTCCGAGGTCATGGAAAGACTGATAAATCGTCAGCTTATGAAATATCTAGATTCATGAAAACTCCTTAATGACCGTCAGTATGGTTTTCGTAGCGACAGGTCTACTGGTGATTTGATGGGATATCTCACCGAGAAGTGGAACCAATCTCTCCATCACTTCGGCAAAACTAAGATTGTTGCGCTTTATATTTCAAAGGCATTTGACAGAGTTTGACATCAGGCTCTTTTATCGAAAATGCGTGCATATGGCATCAATGAGTCTCTTCTTCAATGGATTAGAAATTACCTTTCGGGGCGTTCAATACAAATTGACTTGGAAGGCTTCAAGTCTGCAACTCACCAAATAAATGCTAGTGTTCCCCAAGGATCTGTTTTGTCTCCGACTCTCTTTCTTATTTTTATAAATGATCTCTTGTCTGCAACTTCTAATCCAATCCATTCCTTCGCTGATAACAGTACCCTCAGTTTTTCATATTTGTTCCCTAACTCACATCCTTGCTCTTCGGCCGTAGAAGGGGAACGGTAACGTATGTTAAACACATTACATTCCGACCAGGACAGCATAATTAAATAGGGTTCAACCAACCAAGTGGGATTTAATACTTCCAAAACTCAATGCTGTCTTCCGTCTCTCAAGCGAAACCAAAACCCTCAACCATTATCCATGGATGGTACTTGCATCACTGAAACCGAAAGTCTTGCAATTCTCGGTATGTGTATTAATAGCCATCTTCTATGGAACGATGACATATCCGAGGTTTCCAAAAATGCTGCAAAATCTCTAGGATTCCTTAAACGATGCGAGAAATATTTTACCCCGTCTGATCTGGCCTCAATTTATAAGGCCTCCATCCGCCCTAAGCTGGAATATAACGCCCATATCTGGTCTGGTGCACCCAAGACCGTTCTGCACAATCTTGATAGGGTACAGAATCGCGCGTTAAAACTTATAGGCGATGGAGATATTGTGAATTGAAGACATTCACTTGAACATCGGAGAAATGTCTCATTTCTCTCTCTGTTTTATCGTGTTTTTTTTTTTATAAAAAAAGCTCCAACGAAATCGCAAGTAGCATTCCTCCCCTTAAAAATTTCACCCGCAATCCGCGTTATGCTTCGAATGCACATCAGTTCACCCTAAAGCCAAACTTCGGTCGTACTGTTAAATAAGGGATTCGTTTATTAGCCGAACGACATGAATGTGGAATGATCTACCAAGCTCTTCATTTCCCCATCACTACAATCTTCAAACATTTAAAGCCAACGCGCACAGGCTTCTCATCTGTTCCTCTTCCCCTTTGTCCTAAAAGCCCGTGCCCTGTAACAGTAAAAAGGTATTCATATTCCTTTTGGCGCTCGCGAATTATAAAAAAAATAAAAAAAATTTAAGACATGTATTACGATTATGAAATAGTAATTTTCGTGAGCACTTTCTCCTTCTTCTAAACTGCAAACAAAGCATTGCAATGCAGTGAATGAGTCAATGAACTGTTTTAAAACAAAATAAAGTAAAAAGGAATAATGTAATTCTATTAACAGTCATCGACTATCTCTCGAGCCGACAACATCGTTCCTCGGTCAGGGTTCTCGCTCTTTTTTCGTTGGTGTCTTTCCCTTTATCTCCATAGCATTCTCTCTCACTCACTCGCGTATAGTAGTCCTTGCGTAAAGTAAAAAAAAATCTTAACGCTTATAGTGGTTTAAAAAAATAAAAATAAACGGGTCCTTGGGGCCGTGATGTGCTAGTGGGGAATCCATATTGCATTCTCGCAGAAGAATTGCCCTTGGAACCCAAAAGTAAAAGACGTAAGAGACCAAATTTCGAAAATTTCACTCCTTTGAATTCCGATTCTAACTCAAAATTCGTTGTAATCTCTCCCGCCGGTCCCAGAAAACCTAAGCATAAGTACTGCGTATGAAAGTATTAGCCAGTTGCACGATGGCAGTCTACTGATTCTCGTCAAGTCAGAAAAAATAGCTAAAATCTTTTTATCCAGGAAAAAACTCTCTAATATATGTGACATTTCCGTGAATCTACATGAGCACCTTAACACGTGTAAAGGTACAGCATATGCCCCGTGCTTAATTAACGTATCAGAGAAAGAAATAGTCGATGAAATGAGTTCACAAGGAGTTAAAGAAGTTTACAAATTTAACAAAATCGTTGACGGGAAACAAAATCCCTCTGGACTAGTCCTCTTCACATTTGACCTTTTCCGACCCCCCACTACCGTTAACGTTGGCTGGTACAACATCAAAGTAGACGAATACTACCCCAACCCCATGCGGTGCCGCAGTTGCCAAAAAATTGGACATACCGACAAACGCTGCAACGGCACTCCCTCATGCGAAGGTTGCAATCTCCCCCCCCCCCCCCACTCGCCCGAAAAATGCACACGTATCTCATGTACCAACTGCTTCGAAAGCCACCCATCATCTTTCAAAAAATGCCCGAAGTTCACACAAGAAAAGGAAGTTCTTAAAATTAAAACCATGCGTAAATGCACTATGGCAGAAGCCAGGCAAGCGTTCAGGCAACAATACCCTCCACCGACATCCTACCCATCTTATTCTGAAGTCGCTAAAATTCAGCCCAAACTGTGCCCGCTATCCAACCAGAGATAGCCCCCATACAAAATAACATTGAAAATAACTCCAAAGGCTCCACAACCGCTGAGCTTACGTCACATCTAAATGTACATATATCAACAACTCCCAATACTCAAATAAAAGGAAAATCGCAATCTTTCACTCAAAGCCCGTTGGTAATTGCCAACGACGACTCTAACACTCAATCAACTTCAACCAATTCAATCCCACACCAGCAATACCAAAAAAGCTTCAATACCCCTGCTCACCACTCCCCACCCAGCAGCCCAAAACGCACACACCAAACTAACAATACCCAGCTTCACGCCCCCCCAACACTCTCCCCTATATCTAATCTAACACAAGAACAAATAAAACAAAATAATTATTTTCTTAAAGAACTAGAACGAATAGATGAAGAAGACATATAAAAATAAACCTAAAATTCGCTCCAAAAAGGCATCACATAATATGTGCCTCAGCATACTGTGCCGAAGCCCTGACTATCTCAGAATAAAGCTCTACTTAAGATTCTCCAATGGAACCTCAAAGGCTATGCAAACAACTACGATGAGCTTAACCTACTGATAAAAGATCAAGACCCAAGTGTAATATGCCTGCAAGAAGCCCATTGCCCATTCGACACTACACCAATCCCTCCCAAAACATTCACGCCCTATTTTAATAATCTGCCTTCCAACACCACTGCAAAGCAAGGTGTCGGTCTGCTGATTAAAAATAATATCCCGCACAGAGAAATTCTTATTATCTCCAATATAGCTTGCTCCGCAATAGAAATTTTACTACCGTCAAAAATGACTATTATTTCGTTTTATATTCCACCACAACAAACCTTTTCAAAAAACCAACTTGAGTCGATGTTATACCAAGTAAGCTACCCCGTCATTTTAGCAAGTGATGTTGATTCATGGAATACCCTTTGGGGATCCTCCACCACAAATAAAAGAGGGAAAATTATAGAAGATTTCATTACAGACTCTAATCTCTCTATCTTTTTTGACGGTCCACCAACCCATTTCTCCACTCACAGCACACTCACACACGTTGATATCACTTGCTCCTCCCCAGAGGTTCTTCCCAAAATACACTGGTACACTTCCGAAGATCTTCACAATAGTGATCACTTCCCAATAGTCACTACCGTAAAGTTAGAACCATATGCCAAACCAATCCCCCCCTTAATCAAATTCAAAATCGAAACAGCAAACTGGACGGATTTCAAAAGAGAGATTACAACACTTTTAACGGGAAAAAACGCATCTGGTAATCCAAACAAAGAGGCTGCAATTATCCAAAAAGCAATCAGATCGGCTGCTAACTCAACTATTCTTCAGACTTCTCTAAAACACCACAAGCACAGTGTCCCCTGGTGGAACAAAGAACTCGCAGAACTCCGCAAAGCTAAAATGGCTGCTTGGAGAGCTTACAAAAAAAGCCTAAATCAAGATAATTTAATAGCATTCAAAAAGAGCAATGCCAAATTTCGGAGACAGCTCAAAATTGCAAAAACAAAAACCTTTGAGGATTTCACCTCCAGCATCAATCCCGACGCCTTCCCAGCATAAATTTGGAATAGCATTCGTAGCATTCGATATATGAGTGGTAACCCCACATCACTTGCCATAAACTATATTAAAACAGAGACCCACACACTCTCCGAACCAACTGAAATTGGTAATTACATTGCCCATAGCTGGTCCAGCTTCTCGAACGATTCCAACTTTTCAACCGCCTTCTACAACCAAAAATGTGCCAGTAACTCCTTTGCCCAACTCATCGAGAGAAATATCTTTGTAACCGAACTAGAGGCATGCCTTAGTAAACTAAAAGCGTTAATCCCCGGCAGGGATAGGATATCGAATCCAATGATTTAAAACCTTCCAAATGATGCAAAACAAAGACTCCTCAACCTTTATAACAACATTTTTAATACAGGTGTCATCCCACAAAGCTGGAAAACAGCCTCTGTTATACCAATTTCTAAGCCAAAAAAAAATAAGCTTACAATAGAGGGTTACCGCCCAATCTCCCTCCTCCCATGAGCTGCAAAGGTACTCGAAAAAATAGTAGCAAAACGAATACTCTGGTATGCAGAAACGAAACACCACCTAAGTCGAAACCAAGTCGCATTTAAAGCTAATCGAGGATGTACCGATGCCCTACTCTACATAGATAACTATATATCAAGAGCACTGAGCTCCCAAAACCATGTGTCAATACTAATCCTAGACTTCGAAAAAGCGTTTGACAGAATAGGAATCCATGTAGTTTTAAACAAACTCAAAGAATGGGGTGTTGGCCCTAAAATCTTTCACTTTGTGAAATCATTTTTTTGTAATAGGAAATTTTGTATAAAATCTAATAATACCTGTTCTGCCAATTTGCCTTTACATAATGGGATTCCCCAAGGATCACCCTTATCCGTTATTTTATTTTCTGTTGCATTTGATAATATAAGCGACATATTATCGAAGCACAAGTACTTAAGTCATTGCCTATACGCAGATGACATATACATACTATGCAAAAAACAAAATGTAACAGAAATAAAAATACACCTATCTAACGCAGTGAAAGATATTTTAGAATGGGTAAGCTCCTCAAACTGCCTAAATGTAAAGTTCTACATATTTGCCGCAAGCAATCTTGTTCATCTCTTGCAATAAGTATTAACAAAGTCGAATTAGAAAATGTAAAAAATCTAAAAATCCTAGGACTAGTATCTAATCAGAAATACAGTTGGGGTAGCCACTGTTTAGATCTTAAGAAGTCTCAAGCTGTAAGTAAGATCGATTACGGCATCTACATATACGGCAACTGCCCAAGCTCAACTCTTCAAATTATAAAACCAATTTACCATCAGGCAACCAGATGCAGCGTCGGTGCCTTTCGCACAAACCCCATAAGAATCATATTGGCTGAAGCAGGACTTCCTACTATCGAAGAGCGAAGAATAGTACTGAAAAATTGCTTGAACCATCTGGCCCAACCCCTCACGGCTCTCTTCTATCGCACAAGGAGTCTTCCCCAAGCTTTGGAAGAGCTCTTACATAATTACCTTTCACAAAAAGGGTCCCAAGAATGAAATCTCCAACTACCGGCCCATTGCTAAACTCTCCTGCGTTCCTAAGCTCTTTCAAAGCATTATTTACGATACAATGTTCTTCCATTGTAAGTCTATCTTTTCCCCTAACCAGCACGGATTTCTTAAGGGAAGGTCAACAACTACTAATTTAACGGAATTCATATCTACGACTCTGTGTGCATTAGAGGATGGCAAAGAAGTTGATTTAATTGCCACAGATTTTAGTGAGGCCTTCGATAAAATCTCGCACAGAATCGTTCTTTTTAAACTCAAATCCCTTGGCTTCCAACTGAGTTTCATTGGGTGGATTAAATCCTACATTGAGGAACGCCAGTACAAAATACTATTTAGGTCGGCTGTATCCGACCCCATTAAAGCCACTTCCGGCGTCCCTCAAGGTAGCCATCTTGGTCCCCTGATTTTCATTTTGTCAATTAACGACGTTGACTTCATCATCAAAGACTCTTATCTATCCATCTACGCTGATGACATGAAAATCTTCAGGCACATATTAAACCCCGCCGACTCTTGCCCACTTCAAGCTGACTTGAACAACTTTTCAACCTGGTGTCAAACAAATTTTCTTGAGCTCAACGTCAACAAATGTCAAGCTATTACATATTCCCGAAAGCGTCTTCCAGCCCCTAGATCCTATTTCATCTCTGACAAGCTCGTCCCTTCTGTAACTTCATTATGCGATTTGGGTGTTATCTGCGACAGAGAACTAAATTTCCGCTGCCATATTGACAACATTATTAGCAGAGCCAACTCTGCGCTCGGTTTCGTAAAACGCTGGTCTAAAGAATTCTCGAACCCCTACGTCACGAAATCTCTCCACTTCACATTTGTTCGGCCAATCCTCGAATATGCTAGCCAAGTATGGTCCCCCTATCATGATACCTATTCCCTTCGAATAGAGGCTGTTCAACGCAGGTCTGGCAGGCATAACTTACGCCCCTATGAGAATCGTTTGAAATTAATTAACGTACAGCCACTTGAAATACGTCGAGAAATTGCTGATATACTCTTTGTACATCAGCTGTTAGCAGGAAACATCGACTGCCCTAATCTGCTCCAAATGATCTCCCTTAACACTAACCCACGCCTCCTGAAGTCTGTACCCATCTTCCGTCTCAATTTTCATCGCACCAATTATGGTTGTAACGAGCCAATATCTAGAATGTTACGTTTGGCCAACGGCGCGCACAGCTCTTTTGATTTTCACTGCAGCAGATTTGCACTTAGAAACGCCCTCCAGAATTCCACTTCCACTCCACCGCCCTAATTACTTTAGTTTTAGTTTTAAGTTTAGTTTTTAAGTACTTAGCCTTAGTCTTAAGTTGTGTTTAGTAGTAGTCTAGTTTTAGTGTAGTTATTAAGTTCTGCTTGAATTAAGCTAAATAGATAAATAAATAAATAAACACAGTCATAGCAAAGCTTTACCCAAAACTATTTTTTTTCATACAATTCAATAATCGACAAAGAAGTCAAACTTACGCCAGTACGCAAACGGATAAATATAATCCCTTCCGCCATCTATAACATCTTCAAATCCAATGAAGACATCGCCCCTCCAAAAACTGATTTAATCAACTCCACAGTTCCACAACCTCCATGGCTTATAGATTCAGATTGTTTTATTATGGATTTATCATTACATGAGAAAACAGACACGAATAACGAGATGTACCGAAAACTATTCTTAAGTATTACCACTGATCTCAAAGCCAAAGATTGGAATTTTAGCCGTCCGTGAAGGCTCCAAAAGTACCGACAATACATCATTCGCAGTCACGTACGACGACGGCACCACATTAAGGATTAGATCTCTCCTACAAATAGCATACATATTCACCGCAGAAGTCCTCGCCATCCTTATAGCCCTACAAGTCACCGCAAAATCGGGAAAAAATATGTGATATGCACCGATAGCCTCTCCACCATTAAAGCTATCACTAACATTAACAACAACACATCTTTGATCAATATTATCAGGAATCTATTGATAAAATCTCCCAAGACCACAAAACTGATGTGGACTCCTGGGCATGTCGGCATCCGAGGCAATGAGCTGGCAGACAAAGCCGCCAAATTTGCAAACAACGCATCCAATGTTTACACTAAGGGTGATCTGATTTTTTTTTATAATTTGCACGTGTTAAAGGGGATATGAATACCCTTATACTAATTTTTTAGAACACGTGCGTTTTTGTGGAAAGCGAAAGAGACACAGAGTAAGACAGAGTGGTGTAGTTTGAAACTCTGGTGGTATTAAGTTTATGTAAAACTCCAAGGGTGGCTGTCCAGGTAACTGGGGAGTATTTTGTTTGTCTTCGCTATTATTGTCGTTGCTTATGATTCACTGTATTTTTTTCAGTCCTCCTGATGTCATCATCACGATCAAGTTGCATTTTAGCCATATGACCACCCTACTGCCAGTATTATGCCTTCACAGTAGAGTTGACTTAGCTTTCGCAAGTGATCGACTTTTTTATTTATTTCATGCGAAATAAATAGATGATTCTTGACATCAGGATTCGAACCGTGAATCGACAGCGTGACAAGCGATGATGTTACCACTACCCCACGGCCACCCTCAAATAATGTAGCATAATGCAACAAATTCCGAAGTGTCTTTTCATTCTGGCATAATTTTGTTCCGAAGTGTCTTTTCATTCGAGGTTCGTGTCTGCAATTAGTCTCCACAGTTCGTGTCCACGATAAGAGACGGATAATATGACGGATAAGAGAGAACAAGAGATTATTGGCTGCAGCTGTCATCCTGGAATTATTACATCAGAATTTTCTTGTTCCAGTGGTCGAAGAATTTGCTAGAAGTTTCTGGCTATTAGAAATGCGGCTATTTAAGGACAGATGGCGATCGAGACAGGGCAGTTGGTTTTGAACCCCACTAGGAGATTGGAAAAGTGATAATGGGCGAAGTTGTAATTTTGTGATAAATTGAAAGTTGAGAGTTAACAAGAAGCAATTAGTTTGGATTTGTGAATTAAGTAATTGAAAGGAGATAAAGTGATTTCAGAAGAAAGAGACCTTGTAAGGAAGGAGTTTGCGAAGAATAGTATAGTGTGAACTTGCATTATTCTATAGACTAAAAAATAAAGAAATAATTTCACAGGATATTGTTTTATCTACTACAAAAGAACCAACTACAAAAGAACCAACACCACAAAATCGCACCCTGCTTATCCCACAAACATCTCAAAAACCAAAATCATAAACTTCATCCGACTCCGGCTGGGCCACACTTCAGCCACTCACCTCCACCTCATAAAGAAGGAGCCTCCTCCAATCTACGCTACCTGCCACACCATCATCAATCTAAAACATCTGCTACAAAACTTACTACGTTTATATGCATACTTGAATCCAGCTTCAACCCGGGTTGAAATTCATATAAACGCACGACTCAGCTGACAGAGCTGGATCAAGTTAGAAAAATGCATGTATACCTGGGTTAAGGGTTGAAGTGACATGTTGTCTCTGTGTGTGTGTGATTTTAGATAACGAATCCAACACAACAGAACACTAACACAATCAAAAGCAGAATGTCTGCTATACTTATCTGTCAGTTCAACCACGTTTGAATTTTTCAATCTTTCGACTCGGTGTGTAGAAATTCTCAGATCGAAATCTCAACTCGATCCCAACTCTATTCCTCGATTCTGCATTTAAACGTGGTAACTGTAAACGAATAAGACCATACATCGACAAAAATAATATTAAATACATTTGGAGGAAAAGATGTTATGGAAATATTAAAAAAACTCAAACATACTGAACATTGAAAGAATTCATGAATTTTGAATAAAGACAGACATTCGTGTTTAACTAACTTATAATTAAGATAAGATTACATTAAACTTAGTATCATAGAGCGGTAAGCCTTTGCAGCTAGTAGCTCGTAAATAACTGTTAGCACGTAATTTATTACATGTTTAATAAATAAATAATAATAATAATTTCTATTAATTTTTTTATTATTATTCTTATTCATGATTTATATTACAAATACATGCAGAATATGATTTTCAGCCGTGGGTTTTTTTTAGCTAACCGACGAAAATCGAATTCATTTCCTATTATTACCGAACGGAAAATACACAATTCAAATAGTCTTGTTACTTACTGAACAGGAGCCCACCCATTCCAGATTTGTTTATCAATCAGGAAATTTCTGGGTAAATTCACCAATTTTGGAGGTGAAATTACGAATTTCCTGGGTGAATTCACGAATCTGCCGCCATCTTGGGGAGTAATCATGAGTTCTATAAATAGTGCGTGAAATGTTACAAATTCGTAACCACACTTGTAGGCACGTGGAAGTCACGGGAAGGTTCGGTATCTTACTCGTTGATTTCTGCTCTTTATTGATTAGTTTCTTGTTCCATATCTGCTTAAATACTTTTAGGCATTATTCTTGAGAACGAGTTTGCATATAGTGAAGTGAAATACTGAATTTACCGGGAAAATGGCGGATCCACTAAGTTTGCTTCGTCAGTATAATATAAACAAAAAGGAAATTGTTGAAAAAAATGGTCAAATTGTTTTTGGAGAATTTTCGTGGCATAAAACTGTGAAGACAAACTACTTGAAATATGGGTACGTATGTTGATTTAGTATCTGCATCGTTTTAACTAATTATTTAAAAGTTCTGGCAAAAATGGATCAGCAAAGGAATATTATACCCTAGAATGTTTGCTTTACTTACTCAGAAATGTTATTTTACAGCATTCTGTTTACGTCCGTCAGTGTGCAGTAAGTATTCTTGCACGTGCATTTAATTTTGTCAAGTAAATTGTTCAAAAATGTATTTTGTAGGCCGAAGATATCCCAGCGGTTAATCGCCCCGATAGAAAGGAGCTGCTGGCTTATCTTAACGGGGAAACGTTGGCTTGTGCTAGTATTGATAAAAGTGCTCCGCTGGAAATCCCAACGCAAATTAAAAGGCCTACAGAAAGTGATGGGTCTGGTGGCGAAGTTTTTGCAAAAAAATCGCGCTTTGAAGATGTGCAAGTACAAAAGGTACGTGAACAATTGGCAGCGCGGTGGGCTGTAAACAGGAAAGAAGCTACTGTGAACGTGGATAACATAAAATCTTTGTCTGAGACTATGTCAGTTGAAAAAATTGCTGCTATCAAGGCAAAGAGACTGGCTAATAAAAGAACTACAATCAAGCGACATGACAACGAAGACGCTATGGGTACCGATTTAAGGGCTATAATAGATTTTGACGTTGATTCAACGAAAGATATTATAAGTAAGGAGCGACAATGGAGAACTCGAACAACGATTCTTCAAAGTACAGGGAAGATATTTGCAAAAAACATTATAGCTCTATTGCAAGGCATTAAAGCCCGAGAAGAGGGGCGCAACAGGCCAACGCAAAGTGTAAAAGTAATGGAACCGGTACGGATATCTAAACCGCAGCAGCAACTTGCGCAGTACAATAGGTACGATCAGGAAAGATTTAATCGCCAAAAAGAAGGTACGCAATCCATTTTATGAAAGCAAAATGTTACTTTACCCATTAAACGATCAAAGAGAATCACAAATTTAGGCACCACAAAAGTAGTTTTGCTTCCAATCAATTTTTAAGTTTCTCATCTGAAAGAAAGTTTACTTTCGTGAAAAAAATCGATCTTGAGATTTTGGTCAATGTTAGCATTACTATGATAGAGAAACTCAAAAAAGTGGGTCTTGCAGTTCTGTCCGTCTGGGTATCAGACTGCAGCCTTAACAGCTGGACGGATTTGCTTGAAACTTCATATCTTCGGCCGGTGGGGTACTGCCTAGAGGCGAAATCCGAATTTTCATTCTAGCCTTGAAAAATTTGCAAAAAGATCAATTTAATCGGAAATTGCTTTAAAGACCTGAGGTAATATGGACGTTTACAGATTGCGTTTTAAATTTCTGGCATCATATGACGATACATGTTAAAATTTTTTTTTTTTTTATTAGCTTTTTAACGCATAACGAAAAATCTTTTTTTTTTTTATTTTAATTAATTTTGCCTAATTTTGAAATTCAAACAAATTACAAACAAGAACGTTGGACCTAGAAGTGCCATTTTTTATGATATAGGCATCATTTCGAAATTTTTTTTTCATTCACCCTATTACTTATTAAATTAATCGAGGACCTATTGAATGTACCTATATAGATGCTTTTAGTGTAATATGGTTTATGTGGATGTTATTCATTATAGTTAATTTGTATTTAATTAGCCTGTGTGATTTTATAACATAAAAATCTAAAACAAATAATCATTTTGGGAACATTTTAAGAAACAAATTCAAATTAGTGTGACTCGCAAATAATGTGTTTCTTACGACCCAGTGATGTATCGTCTCATCGATACCATTGAACGCTGTCGTCGATAGTTTGATTTATGTAACTCTCACTATCGTATCGTCTATCGTTTATCTGCTTCTAAAGTTTGAGTACTACGAGAACAACAACACTGGTGCCATTATTGACATCTGCGTAATTTCTCTGTATTTCTTGTAAATTTGAGAAATGTAATATTTGTTTATTTATTTATTTAGCGGATAATCCACTATTTAAATTAATTTTACAAAATCACACAGAACTTCATTTTATAATTTTTAGATTAATAAACGAATTTACCTATGAGGATAATTACATCTAACAAAGCTTATAGTTCTTCTTTTAAATATGGCAAAGTTTCTTTCGTTTTTGATTTCTTTAGGCATTGAATTAAATAATTGAAAACCTTTGTATACAATACTGTTGTGTTGCGTTTGATAGGGTGGGAGGTAGTCTGAAGTCTCTTCCTCCGATCACCAAGCACATCGGTCCGTGAGTTCTGCGATTATATTAGTGAATTTTTAGTATCATGAATCTAATGAATGGTGATAATATTGTGTACAACAGTACCTTTCTGTAAGATATTCAAAAAGAAGGTACGCAATCCATTTTATGAAAGCAAAATGTTACTTTACCCATTAAACGATCAAAGAGAATCACAAATTTAGGCACCACAAAAGTAGTTTTGCTTCCAATCAATTTTTAAGTTTCTCATCTGAAAGAAAGTTTACTTTCGTGAAAAAAATCGATCTTGAGATTTTGGTCAATGTTAGCATTACTATGATAGAGAAACTCAAAAAAGTGGGTCTTGCAGTTCTGTCCGTCTGGGTATCAGACTGCAGCCTTAACAGCTGGACGGATTTGCTTGAAACTTCATATCTTCGGCCGGTGGGGTACTGCCTAGAGGCGAAATCCGAATTTTCATTCTAGCCTTGAAAAATTTGCAAAAAGATCAATTTAATCGGAAATTGCTTTAAAGACCTGAGGTAATATGGACGTTTACAGATTGCGTTTTAAATTTCTGGCATCATATGACGATACATGTTAAAATTTTTTTTTTTTTTATTAGCTTTTTAACGCATAACGAAAAATCTTTTTTTTTTTTATTTTAATTAATTTTGCCTAATTTTGAAATTCAAACAAATTACAAACAAGAACGTTGGACCTAGAAGTGCCATTTTTTATGATATAGGCATCATTTCGAAATTTTTTTTTCATTCACCCTATTACTTATTAAATTAATCGAGGACCTATTGAATGTACCTATATAGATGCTTTTAGTGTAATATGGTTTATGTGGATGTTATTCATTATAGTTAATTTGTATTTAATTAGCCTGTGTGATTTTATAACATAAAAATCTAAAACAAATAATCATTTTGGGAACATTTTAAGAAACAAATTCAAATTAGTGTGACTCGCAAATAATGTGTTTCTTACGACCCAGTGATGTATCGTCTCATCGATACCATTGAACGCTGTCGTCGATAGTTTGATTTATGTAACTCTCACTATCGTATCGTCTATCGTTTATCTGCTTCTAAAGTTTGAGTACTACGAGAACAACAACACTGGTGCCATTATTGACATCTGCGTAATTTCTCTGTATTTCTTGTAAATTTGAGAAATGTAATATTTGTTTATTTATTTATTTAGCGGATAATCCACTATTTAAATTAATTTTACAAAATCACACAGAACTTCATTTTATAATTTTTAGATTAATAAACGAATTTACCTATGAGGATAATTACATCTAACAAAGCTTATAGTTCTTCTTTTAAATATGGCAAAGTTTCTTTCGTTTTTGATTTCTTTAGGCATTGAATTAAATAATTGAAAACCTTTGTATACAATACTGTTGTGTTGCGTTTGATAGGGTGGGAGGTAGTCTGAAGTCTCTTCCTCCGATCACCAAGCACATCGGTCCGTGAGTTCTGCGATTATATTAGTGAATTTTTAGTATCATGAATCTAATGAATGGTGATAATATTGTGTACAACAGTACCTTTCTGTAAGATATTTAAAATATAACAGATTTCAATTTATTCAAGAGATAAGAAGAAGTGAAATAAACAAGTGATATATTTGAAAAAGAATTATTAAGCGTAATAAATAAATTTCTAATAGAAAAATCGTTTATAGATGGAAAGCCTAAATGGTTTAATAGTCAATTAAAGAATAAAAAAAACATGAAATTCCAAAGCCATTTAAAATTTTTGATGACAGGCCGAGGAAAAATACACCAAACTCAGAAATGAATTTTAAAAAGGTTTAATTAAGACTGAACGTGTGTTTAATAAAAATAAACTGAGTAGAGCCAGTGATCAAAAGGTTATGTGGCGATTAATTAAATCGATAGTGTTGGGGAAAGTTACAAAGGATATCAAGTGCATTGAATTCAGTGGGTCAAAAGTAAAAGGTGATAAAGTGATTGCTAATAAATTTAATCAATATTTTATTGAAAGTATTAAACAAATAAATGATGATATTATCCCAAGTGTACCGTGGATTAGTTATGTAAACTATAGACAAACAAGCTTTAAATTCAAATCATTAGATTCCATTGATGAACTCTTAAAAATAGTAGAAATGCTTCCTAGCAAAAGTGACCATAATTTTATGAACAAAGAGATGCTAATAGACAGTTTTAATTTAGTCGGTCCTGCTCTCTTGAATATAATTAATCATTCCCTATCAACTAGGTGTTTTCCCAAGTAAATGGAAAACTTCTGATATAAGTCCCTATTCAAAAAATCTCAGACTCAAATAAAAGCGAGCATTTTCGGCCAGTAAACATGCTTTCGATGCACGAGAAGATTTTGGAAAAGGTTGTTCATAATCAACTTGAAAGATTCATGGCCGAAAACAACATAATTCTGGAAGAGCAATCTGGATTCAGGCGCAGACACTCGTGTGAGACAGCTCTTAACCAGGTCATAGCAAACTGGAAGGAAAATCTACACAACAGCAAGAAGATAGCTATTTGTCTGGATTTAAAGAGAGCGTTTGAGACGGTGAATAGGGTAATATTACTAAAGAAGTTATACAATTATGGGGTAAGAGGTGTTGAATTTGAATGGTTTAAATCATTTATTATTATTATTATTATTATTATTATTATTATTATTATTATTATTATTATTATTATTATTATTATTATAAGTTTATTGACAACGAATTAAATTACATTGACAATAATTATATATTTAGCTTGAGGGCCTTCAGCGTGATGAGATGTTTGTGGGTCATGTTGGTATGACCCATTCGCAGTCTGATATATATTTTTATCTTTTTATGTGAAATATCTCCAGGGTAGTATGCTTTCTCAGCATTAGGGTTAAATTGTTTGTAAATGTGTTGATAGTTTGACCAGTTTGCTTTTCTCTTATATTTCCAAGTCTCCAGAAGATATTTTTATATGTCTTTTTTGCTGTAGGCGAAGAATGTTGTCAGAGGTTCTTTTAAAGCCGATTTAGCAACAGCGTCTGCAATTTCATTTAAATCATATTTGTTAGATCGCAAACAAATTGTAAAATTTAATAATGAACTATCTGATCCATTGGATTCCGAAATAGGAGTGCCTCAAGGGTCTATACTTGGACCTCTTTTATTTTTATTGTACATTAACGATATAAAGAAAGTCATAAAATATTGTAAAATTAAATTGTTTGCTGATGATGGTCTTATATATGTAGATGAGAACGAACTTAGGGATAGTATAAGAAAACTGACGTATGATATAAAAAATATAAAAAGATACCTAGACACCAATCTGCTTAAGTTAAATATTGAAAAAACCAAAGTAATGCTATTGCCTAGAAATGACGAAATAAACTGTTAATGAGACGAAGTATCTAGGAGTTACTTCAGATAGTAATTTAAATTTTAAAAAGCATTTTGAAAATACATGTAAAAAAATATCCATGAAAATCGGTTTCTTTCGTAGAATCAGAAAGAAATTATGTATTCCAATGGCAATTAAAATATTCAATACCGTGATTAAGCCCCATTTTGAGTATTGGCCGACAATATTATTATTGGGGACAGAAGGTATGATTAACAGAATGCAAAAATTACAAAACAAGGCTAGGCGTTCAATCCTCTATTGTAATCGATTCACTCCTATAAATATTATGCTTGAAATGTTGAAATGGTTAACTATTAAGCAGCATATCATAATGAATACGCTTATATTTATATTTAAAATTAAAAATAATTTATTGCCAACTTATCTAAGTAGTCGTTTAACAATAAGAGATAGACTACCTCTTTATAAAATAGATTTATAAAAGGTTTAAAAATATTCAATGATCTTCCTAATAGTGTTAAAGTTGAGACTAATATAAGATTATTTAAAAGTGCAATAATAAGATTTGTAAAAAACAATTATTAAATCCAATAAGCACCATGTTACTTCTAAAAATGTATACAAAAAATTGTAAGTTGTAAAGTGGCAAATTCTGCTAAATAAAATGTTATCAATCAATCAATCTATCATTACTTAAATTATGGTGGGATTCACCAGCATATCTAATATATTTTTTTTAGATACTTGGTAACATATCATATTTAATTTTGAAGACAAAACTCAAAACATTAACAAGAATTCTTTGCTTGACATTAATCCATTGTATCGTATTTAACATAACAATATTGAGGTATATCTATTATATTTTAAAATTATTCGCATCGCTCCATTACGGATATGGTGTAGATTTAATTTATTTTTATTTTATTTATTTTATTTTATTTATTTATTTAACATAACACATAATAACTACACAAAAAAAAAATTGACGAGCAGTACTCAATGAACCTCATTTCAGATCAAAAATGTTTATTGCACTATATGTTGATATCTTATTTCTTATTCTACGCAAAAAGAATACTTTTTTTTTTGACACTTTTTTAATTATATAATTTATATGCAAATTAAACGTTAATTTCGAGTCAATTATGACACCTAAATATTTAATTTTCTCAACTTGCTCAATAATTTAGCCGTCAACTCTTAAGTTCAATCTGTGATCATATTTAAAGGATATACATTTTGCATTAAATACAATTAAATTTAATTTGTTTGATTTGAGCCAGATGCTCAATCCATACAGGTCGTCTTGAAGTTTTTGTTCGCAGTCAACGATGTTTTTTCCTGATATAAATAGGAGGGCGTCGTCTGCAAATAGTGCGATCTGAGAGTATTTAAGCACACTCTTTAAGTCGTTGATATATGTATATGATAAAAAGTAACGCTCCAAGTATAGATCCATTTTTGTTTCGATTCTGCCGGAAGATACACCATTTACCACCGTCGGTTGTGTTCTACCGCTCACAAAACACTTAAACCACATCAGTTTAGTACTTCTTATGCCATGTCCGCTTAATTTACACAGAGGAATGTTCCTATCAATGGTCTCGAAGGCTCTTTTAAAGTCGAGAAAAACAGCGATATCGTAATTTTTTTTTGCAATTTCCTCCTTCCAGCTAATTATGACACTGTTTAAAGCTGATTCGCAGGAGTGTCTTCTTCTAAACCCAGACTGACTTTCGAGGAATAGATTGTTCGATTCGAAATACTCTTCTAATTGGATCTGAACCACTTTTTCCAACATTTTTTCGTGAACAGGAAGGAATCTGTACCTTGGACTTTTCCGATAGATGCCACTACTGACTTTCCACGTTTCAGGAAATAAGCCACTGCACATCGAGTTATTTATTACAAATACAATAATATCTCCGATTATGTTCAATGCATCCAGCAGCATTTTAGCGCTTATACGATTAAATTTTTTTTTTTGGCTCATAGATTTTAAAATAATTTTAATGTGGGTATCATTAAT
The DNA here is from genome assembly GCA_963082735.1 of Pocota personata. Taxonomy (NCBI): domain Eukaryota; kingdom Metazoa; phylum Arthropoda; class Insecta; order Diptera; family Syrphidae; genus Pocota; species Pocota personata. Next base: position 113,204,588 of record OY720429.1, read on the forward strand.
ACACTTAAATTTACGAAAAATAATTTTGTCGACTAAGTTTTTACTATCTTTAGTATAAGTACGTTAATGTTGAAATTTTTTATTGTGTCTTTTTGTGTATTAAGGACACACGACTTTATTGTTCTCCACATAGATTTTTGGTCACAAGCGTTTGATATTTCTTGTTTTATATTTTCATTTTTTGCCTTCAGGAGTTCTATTTTATATCGATTTCTTATTTCGCGATAACTATTCCAAAACATTTCACTATTTGAGAATCTAACTTCCTGGTGTTTGGCAATTTTTTCTCGTTTCATAATTTTTAACGCTTCACTATTCCAGTAATTTGTTCTGTTTTTTAACACTTTTGTACACACAAACATGTTTATTACTCTTATGAGTTCAAATTCAAGTACACTACCCATTATGCTCGGGCTTTCAACATTGTATATACACTCAAACGCGCTACTTGCTTCTAAGATTATCTAGAAATAATGTTTTGTTATACTTACGAATTTGACATGTACATATTTACTTCAATTTCTTTTGTAAACTTATTATGGGAATATAATTGATTTATTAACGTCTCGTGATCGCTCATTTTCAGGTCAACATTTACTTCCGCTGTAGTCTAAGAGCTCGATTCTGTTATGACATAGTCAACTAAAGTTTTTGTGCTATTTGTAATTCGTGTAGGTTCTCGGACGATTTGTTGACACTGATTATTTATTTCAATTATATTTTCGAAGTCATTTCTATACAGAATTAATTCGTCTATCCAGTCGATGTTCATATCTCCGCCTACAATCAAACGTTTATTTGAGTCTACGAAGTCCTCAATCCAGTTCTTCATTTTATCACAGAATGTGCTTTTCGATAATGTATGTGCACGATAGACCGCAACGATATATACAGGTACTGGTTTTTGTTTGTTACTTTACATTTCAGCCACCATATTCTAGCAACAATTATTGTAGCTGAAAAGTGCTTTAGCAAACATAAAAACAAATGTAAACATCCACTGTTGCCGCACTTAGGCAACTGACTTATTTTAACTTCCGAATTTCGTTAAAATACTTTTCTTTATTTTCGTAAGAAGATGGGCGTGCTAAGGAAGATACCAAATTTTTGTTTTAAATGAAGCATTAAAAAAAAAACCTTAAGCTTAAAGAAGGGAGATGTATATGTGTAACATTTAACATACATTTGACTTGAGAATAGATCTGTCTCTCTCTCTCGGATAGAGGTGCATTCTCTACGACCGTGACGAGACGCCAGTCGATGTTCGACTACCATATGGTTCGCTACAATAAAGTTTCTTGTAAATATTAAAAAAAAACGTTTTTTACTTATGTATATGCAAATACCACAGTCCATAACTACATAAAGATATTCCTTTTCCTATTAGGTCTGGGATATTATTATGATCTATCGGCCAGTGTGTTGGCAGAGCATTTGAATGAAAATCACAATTTAATGCTCGTCCTGCTGAATATATGTTTCTACCTTTGGTGTTCGTTAGTCTTGAGCCCCAAAAGATATTTTTCCCAATGTTTGGAAAAATTTAATATAGTCCTATTGCAGATACTTTAATTTTCATTTTGTTTAATACGTGTACATTTATAATTATAGCTTACATTTTTTCTTGCTCAATTTTTGAGTCTTTGTAATGTTTGATTGAGTTTTTTTACGAGTAGCGTAGATCCTCTTGCCCTATCCGCTGGATGAATAGCATGATAGCAACAATATCCTAAGCAAACATTTTTTTTCCATATTTAAGAAAACTAATAACTCTTCAATGTGCTGCATTAGCTCATTTGCATTTCAAATTACTATTTTTAGTGCATTATTCATACTGATTCTTTGGTCACTTTATATTTGATAAACTTGTCTAAAAGTGCTTGAATTTTTAAAATATTTTATTATTTGTCTCTTTTTGGTCTTCAAGTCTTCTGTTTAGTTTATCTACCATATTAAGTATTTCCTCAAGTATTTGACTATCGCTGTGTCACACCTTTGTTGGGTTCTTGGTGTTGACTAATTACTTTAGTAGGTTGTTTCTTTTTTAATTAACGTCTTTTTGCTTAGTATTCTCTTTTGTGTGTTGTTTTTTATTAGTAATTTCTTCAGTAGTCCCATTTTGTTTAATAATTTCTATATATGTTTTGGCCACTGTTTTACTATTTGTTATGTTGTTAGACCTTGTTTGATGGGGTAGCTTTCTGGTTTACGCTTTTTGCTTGGTCTCTCTTTCTCTTTTATTATCTAGTCAGTTTCTCTAAGGAGTTCCTCATTGTCTGTGAGGTACTCACGGCATTTTTTCTTGCGGTTTTGACTTAAGTTCCATTTTAACTAGCTTTTTTACTTCATGTTGTAAATGGTTTGTGAGCAATTCTATATTGCTAAGCTTTTCCGGAGTTCTTCATTTTCAGCCTTTTTTTTCATCTTCACTTGCAGTGCTGCTGTGCAATTTTCTGCATTAAATGGTTTGTTACCCTGAGGTGTTATGGGTATTGTTTTGAAGCTTCTACTAAATTCCCCTGGCGGTGATCTAGATACTCTAGCTCTTCTTATGAATGGGTTGATTGGATGCAATAACTGGTCCTCCCGAGAATCCTTAGGATCGAACTCGATAGAGTGTTGGTTTGCCAGTAAACCTGGTCTGCCACCTGGGGTATTACTTCCTGTTGTTTTGTTCATTGCATGGTTTTTTCGTTAACTTTTTTTTTTCAAAAACTTTTAAAAATCTGGACTTAAGTCGCCTCTTACGACATGCTTGGTAAATTCTAACCCCTATCCCGAAGGGTGATTTGTAAGGATGAAAAGTGTGCACTGTCCAATGTAGTCTTCGATGAGTGGCAGTATCCTCTGGCTGATAATTCGACTTTTCTAAGGCTTTCTACAGAGAAGCCTATCTCTGTTTTACTCTACGGAAAATGGGTATCCATGAGTAGCTCCAAATTCTTTTCGCTAGCCATGGTCCAGTTTCCATCTTTTTTTTTTTTTTTTATTAAGCTAGATATATGTGGCGATTTGGACAATATTTTCCTTATGCGAGAAGAGTCGCTCGTCTTTTCTATTAGCTGCGGAACTAAGTTCTGAATGGTTACAAATGAATTATTTAAAGTATTGCCAATCGCTAGCTACAACTTTTTCCTATCTTTCTGGCAGAGCTCGAATACCGTTACGGTAAAAGTGTTCATCTTTTGAAGCTATCCACGAATCAAGCCATTTTTTAATAATCAGATGACGCAATATCTGGGGAATATGGCGGGTGGAGTAGGACTTCCCATCTGAGCCTTTTCAGGTAGGTTTTAACGGGTTTGGCAACGTGAGGCCGGCCGAGCGTTGTCATGCTGTAGAATCACTTTTTCGTGCCTCGTTTTGTGGCCTTTTTTCGCACAGTGCTCGGCTCAATCGCTTCAATTGAAGTCAATACTGTTCTCCAGTGATGATCTCGTTGGTTTTCAACAGTTCATAATAAATGACACCGACCTGGTCCCACCAAATACACAACATAATCTTCGCAGCGTGAATATTCGGCCGAGCCGACGACGTAGGAGCATGACCGGGCAGTCCCCATGATTTTCTTTTTCTTTGGGTTGCTGTAATGAATCCATTTTTCATCACCCGTCACGATGCGATGCGTCCCTTGGCTCAAATCATAAGGAACGCAAGTTCCTTATTTTTGAATCATTCCAAACGCATGTAATCGCTTGGAAATGGCTTGACGGGTAACTCCTAATGCTGAAGCAAGCTGTTCTTGCGTTTGGCACGGATCCTCATCGAGCAATGTCTCCAATTCAGCGTCTTCGAAGGATTTTGGCCTTCCTTCACGCGGACGGTCGTCAACATCGAAATCATCGTCTTTGAAGCAACGGAACCAATCATGGCACTTTGTTTCACTTAGAGCAGCATCTCCGTAAACTTTTTGGAGCTCTCGATGCGCTTCAGCCGCCGTTTTCTTCGAATGAAAGAAGAAAATCAACTCTTCCCGCAAATGCCGATTATTTAGCATAAAATCAGACATTTTCACACAATCAAAAGTATATGACGCCAAAACAAAATCACTAATGTGTCAAAACCGTTTGTTTACCATATGTCTAAGCTTGGTTCATGACGTTTTGGATATGTCAAAATCGACCAGCACTTACTGCTGGAGCCATCTATTGACAAACAGCGAAAACTTAGTTGCGCACCTAATATATTTTCACAGAAAAAATGCCATGCATTTCTTTGATCTTTCTCTATCTTCGACTTATATTTCCTTAGATTGTTCTTACGCAACCCTTACGATTCGGCCTTGGAGCGGCAGAGCCACCCATCTCACCCCTCTATTTCTACCACCCCTGATTTCGCGCAATATACCACAGGTTGTACTGCACCGAAGCCTCATATTCTCGATAAACAACTTCCCAAGGTTCTCCAGCCGTCGCTGGCCCATACAGGGCCTTGCACTAGTCGGTATGACCCAGCGACTGGTTGACGGGATCGGAACAGTCCCACCACCAATCCACCTAACCACGGCTTTTCACAATATACGCACGATTATATTGTAAAATAGTCCAAAACTTCTAATAAAATAGTTCTTTCAGTTCTTCAGTGGAACCTTAAAGGATACTTTAATAATTTGCATGAACTTCAAACCCTAATGTACGAAAAATCCACCCTAATAATTTCCCTTAAAAAAACCCATCTGTCATACACCACCACCTCCCTCCCCGTCAAGAGGTACCACACATATTTTCACAACATTGACGCCAATGACGGGGCGAAGCAAGGTACCGGCTTGCTGGTGCACAAATCAATACCACACAAATTGCGCCAAGTTAATGGCTCTTTCCCGTTTTCATTTGTTGCAGTGGAAATCACAATGAATATAAAACTTTATAATTGTATCCATCTACATACATCCTGAGCAAAGTTTTACCTCCGACGACTTGCATAATATGGTGAGTTCCTTTGATGCCCCCATTCTCCTTACGGGGGATTCCAACTCCTGGAGCCCACTATGGGGATCGCATTCTATTAATAGAAGAGGGAAAATTGTAGAGGATTTTTTACTAACCTTCAACCTAATTATTTTGAATAACGGCCAGCCAACACACTTTTCGACTCATAAAACCCTGACCCATATTAATCTAACTCTCTTATCCCCTCAATTCGTGCCTAAAACAACATGATCAGTTCTCCCCGACCTGCATGGGAGTGGAAGTAACCGGTTGTGTTTTTGTCAATACGAAAATAATTTGCTTCGATTTTAACAAATTAGAAATAATATATTTTAACGATTTTGATACTATTAAAAGTGAAAAAAAGACAATTAAAACCCTATACCCTACCTTTGGGGTATTCCAATTATTATTATTAAAGGAATAAAAAATAAGACAAAAAATAAAAAAGTGATCCGCGGCAAAATGACATCCCCTGAAAGGGGAGCGGGGGCGATGGATACGGCTGAAATTACACGCGAACAATTTATGGAAATATTCCAATTAGCAAAAAAATATGAACAAGAAGTGTTATTACTAAAACAAAAAATAAAAGACATGCAGGAAAGTGACAGTGACTCCTCATTTAAAAAAAAACGTTACAAAAAAAAGAAAAACACCAAAAATTGTGACATCGTGCTATGATCGCGAAAATCAATTTGCTCTACTAGACGTAGATACGTCAGAACAAAATAATAATACAGGAACTACACAAGATGCACCCACGACTTCGACCACGATCATTTCAATGATGAAATCAAGGAATGAAGCGAAAAGAAGACAACAAAAAGAGGCTGTGAAAAATAACGGCTGAAGAGAACACAAAACAATATCAGACAGTGTGGGTGAAAAAACATCGGATAAAACAACAGCACCAGTGGTAACAAAAAAAAAGACACCACCTCCAATCAAAATATACAAAGAAGACAGCAAAACATTGTATAAATTACTTAAGGAAGAAATAGGTAAAGATAGTTTTAATATAAAAAATATAAATAGTAAAATTACTTTAACAGTTAAAGATAAGAATGACTGTAACAAAGTGAAAGAATTGCTTGACGAAGCAGGAACGGAATATTTTTCGTACACAAATAAGGAAGACAAGTTACAGTCATTCTTGTTAAAAGGTCTTAGTGTTGGCTTCAACCCAGATGAAATCTTGGAAGAGTTAAAAGCGCTAAAAATAGAAAACCTAAATTTTGTTGGGGCATTCAGGTATGCTACGGCGAACTCTAAGCGAGAAAATAGAGTCCTGCCTATTATAGCGGTACAGCTATCTTCGGATAGCAACGTGCAGAACCTGAGAACTATCAGGTACCTAGAGGGGCATTTAGTGTCCTTCGAAAAAATTCGGAGGAACGGTGTCCTTCAATGTCATCGATGCCAGAGATTCGGGCATGCTTCTCCGAATTGCAAGATGATTAGGAGGTGCGTCAAGTGCCAAAATTCGCATGAGCATGGTGAGTGCCAGGTGCAAAAAGATGCGAGCAAGGAACAGCTATTTTGCGTTCTTTGTCAGAAGTCCGGTCACCCTTCCTCCTGGCGGGGTTGCGAAAGCTACAAGAGACTGGCAGATCGGCTTCAATCACAGAAAAGGGAAACACAGCAAAAGGTTGCACAGAAAATCACAATGATTGACAATCATGTTCGGGGTGGCGTTTCCTTTGCCGACATAGTAGGGAATAGTGTTGGCACAAAAGCAGTCAGCCCCAATGCATTGCGCTCCAATACTGTTGGCTCCAACATTGTTGGTTCCAAAAGTATTGTGCGCCCTGCAAACGATAGTTTGCAAATACAAATTGACGGTCTGACCAAGACTGTTGCAGATCTGTCGGCGAAGGTAGATGCCCTTCTCAACATTTTCACTCGTCAAAATGACTAGGCCAAATTTTGCAACCCTCAAAATAGCTGCTCTCAATGTCAACTCTATTATCTCCCTTAGTAGGCGCGGTGACCTACTGCGATTTGTGGTGGATCATAGACCCGACATACTCTTTATGAGTGAAACAAAATTAAATGACAGGAATTACTTGGAATTCAAAAACTACGACGTAATACGGACAGATAGACGCGACTCAACAAGAGGTGGCGGTACGGCAATACTCGTTCGAAAACCACTACGCTTTTAACGGAGTGCAATTAGAAACTTTAGTTGTCTTGAGACAACCATTATCGCGCTGCCTCTCAGGAATAATGGTTGTCTGTATCTAATATCGGCGTATGCTGCGTCAGGAACCGTTACTCAATTTAAAGCCGAAATCGAAAAATTGTTCGAAGATCTAGGACTAGATAGTTTAAACAACTTTTTCGTCTTAGCGGGAGATCTAAACGCGAAACACCCGAGCTGGATGAACTCAAGGGCCAATGCTAGAGGCATATTTCTAAATCGCTTTATTGAGGAAAACCAAATCGGGTATAAATTTAAGTTTTATAGCCCAGTTACACCAAGTTTTCCTTCTGGAAACTCTTATCTTGACCTTTGCATAGCGGACGCGCGACTGCAAATACAGACGGTCCACGGTAATAAACTTTCAATACTGCCTTATGATAGCGACCACAATGCTATAGTTATGCCGGTGACATTTGCTAGCGACTCCACGTTTAGCTTCGCAACGCAGCACGAAGTCCCTAAATTGAATTTTAGGCAGACCGATTGGTGCAAATTCCAGCGTTGTGCCATCAGGAAATATAGGAATTGTATTTTCTCTTGTAGTATTCCTTGTAATAGGAATCTTACTAATGAAGAATGCGATTTTTATATCGGGAATCTAAATACGGTGGTATTACAAGCTATGGAATCATCAGTTCCGAAAATAAAATCAAAAAATGGCATCGAATGTTATCTAAATCGTGACATACAAACTCTACAAACCTACAAAAGTTTTTTAATCACTCAAATAAATCGAATACGTCGTCAGTTCCAAGAAGAATCGTCCAACATGGAGCTGCAAAGGTTGAAATCTCTCCTGAGAAATGTGATTTCACAATAACGAAACGGGAACCCTTTTGAGATTTTCTGAGAGATTAAAAGCTGACCAACTCACAGCTGAACAGACTGACAACTACTTTACAACCTTAGGCGAACTTACATACATATTCAGTCGACTAAATAATAAAAAGTCAAGTGGTTTAGATAACATTCCCAATATTGTCCTAAAGCATATACCGGACGAAATAATACGGCAATACTGCGTTTTATTTAATAATTTATTAAACAACTGCTACTTCCCGAGTTATTGAAGGTTTTTCCAATAATAAAAAAGAAGAAGGATCCTTCTGATCCTTCCAGCTATAGGCCAATCAGTCTCCTGCCTAATATTGGGAAGGTCTTTGAAGTAGTTATTAGTAAGTCCATTTTGTTCGCGTGCGAAAGAAAGGAGATTGTACCGCGGAACCAATTTGGGTTCAAAAGAAATCATTCGGCGGTGCATGCTGTAACAAAACTGATTTCAGATGTTAATTGGAATCTAAATGCCAAAAGAAGTACAGCTGCCTGCCTAGTAGATATCGAAAAAGCCTTCGACACGGTTTGGATCGACGGGTTATTATACAAACTTTTACGATATGAATTTCCGAATCATCTTGTGAAGATGATTGCATCTATGGTGTACGAGAAGAAATTTGTTGTAACAGATAGACGATACACGACGACTAAAGTTTTTAATGTTACTAATGGCCTCCCACAAGGTACAGTCACAGCACCGCTCTTATTTAATATCTACGTTTCTGAAATGCTCAGGGCTTGGGTAATTCGCTAGCGTTTGCTGACGACGTTATTCTGTATGCAAGCGGTTCGAAAATACAAAACATCCAAAGTGAACTCCAAAACAACTTTGATAAGCTTGAAGTATTCTGCTCAGAATGGAAGCTGAAGATAAACGAGGCTAAATGTGAAACCATACTGTTCCGCACCCCTATAAGACGCGGTAATTCAGATTTGAGACGTAATTGGAAAAATCTGCAAATAACGAGCTCCAGTGGTCTTCGCATTGAGTCGAAGATGGTTGTGAAGTATTTAGGTGTCCATATAGACAAGTTTTTGTACTGCAATGAGCACGTAAACATACAGTTACAAAAAGCAAGGGCGGCATTTATGTCGCTCAAACGTCTTTTTTACTCCAACTATCTAAG